>CAMRHE010000751.1:5000-511804 GCA_947044405.1 Leptodactylus fallax | reverse complement strand
CCTCCTGGTGATGTATACATTTTGACCCTATACTCTCCACGCCTCTTCTCCTGGTGACGTATACATGGTGACCCTATACTCTCCATACCTCTCCTCCTGGTGACGTATACATGGTGACCCTATACTCTCCATGCCTCTCCTCCTGGTGACGTATACATGGTGACCCTATACTCTCCATACCTCTCCTCCTGGTGACGTATAAATGATGACCCTATACTCTCCATGCCTCTTCTCCTGGTGACGTATACATGGTGACCCTATACTCTCCACGCCTCTCCTCCTGGTGACGTATACATGGTGACCCTATACTCTCCACGCCTCTCCTCCTGGTGATGTATACATTTTGACCCTATACTCTCCACGCCTCTCCTCCTGGTGACGTATAAATGATGACCCTATACTCTCCACGCCTCTTCTCCTGGTGACGTATACATGGTGACCCTATACTCTCCACGCCTCTCCTCCTGGTGACGTATACATGGTGACCCTATACTCTCCACGCCTCTCCTCCTGGTGACGTATACATGGTGACCCTATACTCTCCACGCCTCTCCTCCTGGTGACGTATACATGGTGACCCTATACTCTCCACGCCTCTCCTCCTGGTGACGTATACATGGTGACCCTATACTCTCCACGCCTCTCCTCCTGGTGACATATACATGGTGACCCTATACTCTCCACGCCTCTCCTCCTGGTGACGTATACATGGTGACCCTATACTCTCCACGCCTCTCCTCCTGGTGACGTATACATGGTGACCCTATACTCTCCACGCCTCTCCTCCTGGTGACGTATACATGGTGACCCTATACTCTCCACGCCTCTCCTCCTGGTGATGTATACATTTTGACCCTATACTCTCCACGCCTCTCCTCCTGGTGACGTATAAATGATGACCCTATACTCTCCATGCCTCTTCTCCTGGTGACGTATAAATGATGACCCTATACTCTCCATGCCTCTTCTCCTGGTGACGTATACATGGTGACCCTATACTCTCCACGCCTCTCCTCCTGGTGATGTATACATGGTGACCCTATACTCTCCATGCCTCTCCTCCTGGTGACGTATACATGGTGACCCTATACTCTCCACGCCTCTTCTCCTGGTGACGTATACATGGTGACCCTATACTCTCCACGCCTCTCCTCCTGGTGACGTATACATGGTGACCCTATACTCTCCACGCCTCTCCTCCTGGTGACGTATACATGGTGACCCTATACTCTCCACGCCTCTCCTCCTGGTGACGTATACATGGTGACCCTATACTCTCCACGCCTCTCCTCCTGGTGACGTATACATGGTGACCCTATACTCTCCACGCCTCTCCTCCTGGTGACGTATACATGGTGACCCTATACTCTCCACGCCTCTCCTCCTGGTGACGTATACATGGTGACCCTATACTCTCCACGCCTCTCCTCCTGGTGACGTATACATGGTGACCCTATACTCTCCACGCCTCTCCTCCTGGTGACGTATACATGGTGACCCTATACTCTCCACGCCTCTCCTCCTGGTGATGTATACATTTTGACCCTATACTCTCCACGCCTCTCCTCCTGGTGACGTATAAATGATGACCCTATACTCTCCATGCCTCTTCTCCTGGTGACGTATAAATGATGACCCTATACTCTCCATGCCTCTTCTCCTGGTGACGTATACATGGTGACCCTATACTCTCCACGCCTCTCCTCCTGGTGACGTATACATGGTGACCCTATACTCTCCACGCCTCTCCTCCTGGTTACGTATAAATGATGACCCTATACTCTCCATGCCTCTCCTCCTGGTGACGTATACATGGTGACCCTATACTCTCCACGCCTCTCCTCCTGGTGACGTATACATGGTGACCCTTTACTCTCCATGCCTCTCCTCCTGGTGATGTATACATGGTGACCCTATACTCTGCATACCTCTCCTCCTGGTGACGTATACATGGTGACCTTATACTCTCCACGCCTCTCCTCCTGGTGACGTATACATTGTGACCCTATACTCTCCACGCCTCTCCTCCTGGTTACGTATAAATGATGACCCTATACTCTCCACGCCTCTCCTCCTGGTGACGTATACATGGTGACCCTATACTCTCCATACCTCTCCTCCTGGTGACGTATACATGGTGACCCTATACTCTCCACGCCTCACCTCCTGGTGACGTATACATGGTGACCCTATACTCTCCACGCCTCTCCTCCTGGTGACGTATAAATGATGACCCTATACTCTCCATTCCTCTTCTCCTCGTGACATATACATGGTGACCCTATACTCTCCATGCCTCTCCTCCTGGTGACGTATACATGGTGACCCTATACTCTCCATACCTCTCCTCCTGGTGACGTATACATGGTGACCCTATACTCTCCATACCTCTCCTCCTGGTGACGTATAAATGATGACCCTATACTCTCCATGCCTCTTCTCCTGGTGACGTATAAATGATGACCCTATACTCTCCATGCCTCTTCTCCTGGTGACGTATACATGGTGACCCTATACTCTCCACGCCTCTCCTCCTGGTGACGTATACATGGTGACCCTATACTCTCCACGCCTCTCCTCCTGGTGACGTATACATGGTGACCCTATACTCTCCACGCCTCTCCTCCTGGTGACGTATACATGGTGACCCTATACTCTCCACGCCTCTCCTCCTGGTGACGTATACATGGTGACCCTATACTCTCCACGCCTCTCCTCCTGGTGACGTATACATGGTGACCCTATACTCTCCACGCCTCTCCTCCTGGTGATGTATACATTTTGACCCTATACGCTCCACGCCTCTCCTCCTGGTGACGTATAAATGATGACCCTATACTCTCCACGCCTCTTCTCCTGGTGACGTATACATGGTGACCCTATACTCTCCACGCCTCTCCTCCTGGTGACGTATACATGGTGACCCTATACTCTCCACGCCTCTCCTCCTGGTGACGTATACATGGTGACCCTATACTCTCCACGCCTCTCCTCCTGGTGACGTATACATGGTGACCCTATACTCTCCACGCCTCTCCTCCTGGTGACGTATACATGGTGACCCTATACTCTCCACGCCTCTCCTCCTGGTGACGTATACATGGTGACCCTATACTCTCCACGCCTCTCCTCCTGGTGACGTATACATGGTGACCCTATACTCTCCACGCCTCTCCTCCTGGTGACGTATACATGGTGACCCTATACTCTCCACGCCTCTCCTCCTGGTGACGTATACATGGTGACCCTATACTCTCCACGCCTCTCCTCCTGGTGACGTATACATGGTGACCCTATACTCTCCACGCCTCTCCTCCTGGTGATGTATACATTTTGACCCTATACTCTCCACGCCTCTCCTCCTGGTGACGTATAAATGATGACCCTATACTCTCCATGCCTCTTCTCCTGGTGACGTATAAATGATGACCCTATACTCTCCATGCCTCTTCTCCTGGTGACGTATACATGGTGACCCTATACTCTCCACGCCTCTCCTCCTGGTGACGTATACATGGTGACCCTATACTCTCCATGCCTCTCCTCCTGGTGACGTATACATGGTGACCCTATACTCTCCACGCCTCTTCTCCTGGTGACGTATACATGGTGACCCTATACTCTCCACGCCTCTTCTCCTGGTGACGTATACATGGTGACCCTATACTCTCCATGCCTCTCCTCCTGGTGACGTATACATAGTGACCCTATACTCTCCACGCCTCTCCTCCTGGTGACGTATACATGGTGACCCTATACTCTCCATGCCTCTCCTCCTGGTGACGTATAAATGATGACCCTATACTCTCCATGCCTCTTCTTCTGGTGACGTATACATGGTGACCCTATACTCTCCATGCCTCTCCTCCTGGTGACGTATACATGGTGACCCTATACTCTCCATGCCTCTCCTCCTGGTGACGTATACATGGTGACCCTATACTCTCCATGCCTCTCCTCCTGGTGACGTATACATGGTGACCCTATACTCTGCATGCCTCTCCTCCTGGTGACGTATACATGGTGACCCTATACTCTCCACGCCTCTGCTCCTGGTGACGTATACATGGTGACCCTATACTCTCCACGCCTCTGCTCCTGGTGACGTATACATTGTGACCCTATACTCTCCACTTCTCTCCTCCTGGTTACGTATAAATGATGACCCTATACTCTCCATGCCTCTCCTCCTGGTGACGTATACATGGTGACCCTATACTCTCCACGCCTCTCCTCCTGGTGACGTATACATGGTGACCCTATACTCTCCATGCCTCTTCTCCTGGTGATGTATAAATGATGACCCTATACTCTCCATGCCTCTTCTCCTGGTGACGTATACATGGTGACCCTATACTCTCCATGCCTCTCCTCCTGGTGACGTATACATGGTGACCCTATACTCTCCATGCCTCTCCTCCTGGTGACGTATACATGGTGACCCTATACTTTACATACCTCTCCTCCTGGTGACGTATACATGGTGACCCTATACTCTCCACGCCTCTCCTCCTGGTGACGTATACATGGTGACCCTATACTCTCCACGCCTCTCCTCCTGGTTACGTATAAATGATGACCCTATCCTCTCCACGCCTCTCCTCCTGGTGACGTATACATGGTGACCCTATACTCTCCACGCCTCTCCTCCTGGTGACATATACATGGTGACCCTTTACTCTCCATGCCTCTCCTCCTGGTGATGTATACATGGTGACCCTATACTCTGCATACCTCTCCTCCTGGTGACGTATACATGGTGACCTTATACTCTCCACGCCTCTCCTCCTGGTGACGTATACATTGTGACCCTATACTCTCCACGCCTCTCCTCCTGGTTACGTATAAATGATGACCCTATACTCTCCACGCCTCTCCTCCTGGTGACGTATACATGGTGACCCTATACTCTCCACTCCTCACCTCCTGGTGACGTATACATGGTGACCCTATACTCTCCACGCCTCTCCTCCTGGTGACGTATAAATGATGACCCTATACTCTCCATGCCTCTTCTCCTGGTGACATATACATGGTGACCCTATACTCTCCATGCCTCTCCTCCTGGTGACGTATACATGGTGACCCTATGCTCTCCATACCTCTCCTCCTGGTGACGTATACATGGTGACCCTATACTCTGCATACCTCTCCTCCTGGTGACGTATACATTGTGACCCTATACTCTCCACGCCTCTCCTCCTGGTGACGTATACATTGTGACCCTATACTCTCCACGTCTCTCCTGGTTACGTATAAATGATGACCCTATACTCTCCATGCCTCTCCTCCTGGTGACGTATACATGGTGACCCTATACTCTCCATACCTCTCCTCCTGGTGACGTATAAATGATGACCCTATACTCTCCATGCCTCTTCTCCTGGTGACGTATAAATGATGACCCTATACTCTCCACGCCTCTCCTCCTGGTGACGTATACATGGTGACCCTATACTCTCCATGCCTCTCCTCCTGGTGACGTATACATGGTGACCCTATACTCTCCACGCCTCTCCTCCTGGTGACGTATACATGGTCACCCTATACTCTCCACGCCTCTCCTCCTGGTGACGTATACATGGTGACCCTATACTCTCCATGCCTCTCCTCCTAGTGACGTATACATGGTGACCCTATACTCTCCACGCCTCTCCTCCTGGTGACGTGTACATGGTGACCCTATACTCTCCACGCCTCTCTTCCTGGTGACGTATACATGGTGACCCTATACTCTCCATACCTCTCCTCCTGGTGATGTATACATTTTGCCCTGTGTTTCATTTTGACCCTATACTCTCCACGCCTCTCCTCCTGGTGACATATACATGGTGACCCTATACTCTCCACGCCTCTCCTCCTGGTGATGTATACATTGTGACCCTATACTCTCCATGTCTCTCCTCCTGGTTACGTATAAATGATGACCCTATACTCTCCATGCCTCTTCTCCTGGTGACGTATACATGGTGACCCTATACTCTCCACGCCTCTCCTCCTGGTGACGTATACATGGTGACCCTATACTCTCCACGCCTCTCCTCCTGGTGACGTATACATGGTGACCCTATACTCTCCACGCCTCTCCTCCTGGTGACGTATACATGGTGACCCTATACTCTCCACGCCTCTCCTCCTGGTGACGTATACATGGTGACCCTATACTCTCCACGCCTCTCCTCCTGGTGACGTATACATGGTGACCATATACTCTCCACGCCTCTCCTCCTGGTGACGTATACATGGTGACCCTATACTCTCCACGCCTCTCCTCCTGGTGATGTATACATTTTGACCCTATACTCTCCACGCCTCTCCTCCTGGTGACGTATACATGGTGACCATATACTCTCCATACCTCTCCTCCTGGTGACGTATAAATGATGACCCTATACTCTCCATGCCTCTTCTCCTGGTGACGTATCAATGATGACCCTATACTATCCATGCCTCTTCTCCTGGTGACGTATACATGGTGACCCTATACTCACCACGCCTCTCCTCCTGGTGACGTATACATGGTGACCGTATACTCTCCACGCCTCTTCTCCTGCTGACGTATACATGGTGACCCTATACTCTCCACGCCTCTTCTCCTGGTGACGTATACATGGTGACCCTATGCTCTCCATGCCTCTCCTCCTGGTGATGTATACATGGTGACCGTATACTCTCCACGCCTCTTCTCCTGCTGACGTATACATGGTGACCCTATACTCTCCACGCCTCTCCTCCTGGTGACGTATACATGGTGACCCTATACTCTCCACGCCTCTCCTCCTGGTGACGTATACATGGTGACCGTATACTCTCCACGCCTCTTCTCCTGCTGACGTATACATGGTGACCCTATACTCTCCACGCCTCTTCTCCTGGTGACGTATACATGGTGACCCTATACTCTCCATGCCTCTCCTCCTGGTGATGTATACATGGTGACCGTATACTCTCCACGCCTCTTCTCCTGCTGATGTATACATGGTGACCCTATACTCTCCACGCCTCTCCTCCTGGTGACGTATACATCGTGACCCTATACTCTCCATGCCTCTCCTCCTGGTGACGTATAAATGATGACCCTATACTCTCCATGCCTCTTCTCCTGGTGACATATACATGGTGACCCTATACTCTCCATGCCTCTCCTCCTGGTGACGTATACATGGTGACCCTATACTCTCCATGCCTCTCCTCCTGGTGACGTATACATGGTGACCATATACTCTGCATACCTCTCCTCCTGGTGACGTATACATGGTGACCCTATACTCTCCACGCCTCTCCTCCTGGTGACGTATACATGGTGACCCTATACTCTCCATGTCTCTCCTCCTGGTTACGTATAAATGATGACCCTATACTCTCCACGCCTCTCCTCCTGGTGACGTATACATGGTGACCCTATACTCTCCATACCTCTCCTCCTGGTGATGTAAAAATGATGACCCTATACTCTCCATGCCTCTTCTCCTGGTGACGTATAAATGATGACCCTATACTCTCCATGCCTCTTCTCCTGGTGACGTATACATGGTGACCCTATACTCTCCACGCCTCTCCTCCTGGTGACGTATACATGGTGACCCTATACTCTCCACGCCTCTCCTCCTGGTGACGTATACATGGTGACCCTATACTCTCCACGCCTCTCCTCCTGGTGACGTATACATGGTGACCCTATACTCTCCACGCCTCTCCTCCTGGTGACGTATACATGGTGACCCTATACTCTCCACGCCTCTCCTCCTGGTGACGTATACATGGTGACCCTATACTCTCCACGCCTCTCCTCCTGGTGACGTATACATGGTGACCCTATACTCTCAACGCCTCTCCTCCTGGTGACGTATACATGGTGACCCTATACTCTCCACGCCTCTCCTCCTGGTGACGTATACATGGTGACCCTATACTCTCCACGCCTCTCCTCCTGGTGACGTATACATGGTGACCCTATACTCTCCACGCCTCTCCT
The DNA here is from genome assembly GCA_947044405.1 of Leptodactylus fallax. NCBI lineage: Eukaryota > Metazoa > Chordata > Amphibia > Anura > Leptodactylidae > Leptodactylus > Leptodactylus fallax. Next base: position 503,829 of record CAMRHE010000751.1, on the reverse strand, counting down.
CCTGGTGACGTATACATGGTGACCCTATACTCTCCACGCCTCTCCTCCTGGTGACGTATACATGGTGACCCTATACTCTCCACGCCTCTCCTGGTGACGTATACATGGTGACCCTATACTCTCCACGCCTCTCCTCCTGGTGACGTATACATGATGACCCTATACTCTCCACGCCTCTCCTCCTGGTGACGTATACATGGTGACCCTATACTCTCCACGCCTCTCCTCCTGGTGATGTATACATTTTGACCCTATACTCTCCACGCCTCTCCTCCTGGTGACGTATACATGGTGACCCTATACCATCCATACATCATGGCTCTTACACATCTTTCTCTCTTGTTCCCAGGATCACATTGAATGGGATGAAGGTTTCCAGACCTGACATTCGTATTGGTCGTTACCGAATGATCAAACACGAGCGAGATAAGCACAATGAGCCCAACCCCCAGCGGTAAGCCCCGCCTCTCTGCACTACTGGAGCACATACACACCATACAGCAGTGCAGCTACTGTGAAGTTCTTATGCTCCAGAGCTGCACTCACAATCATGCTGTTTGTTAATGAAAACTGTCAGCAATCCTGCCAGTTCCTGACCTCCTGTGTGATCTGTAATGGGCTTTATCTAAAGGTGTCAGCCATACTGAGGGGAACGGAATCAGGCAGTGACATTATAGAGCTTCCCCATATAACAGCAGTGTAACGGTCAGTATAGCGGTCAGTGTGTCCAGAGGGGTCAGCATGTTGGTCAGTATAGAGGTCAGTGCGTCCGGAGGGGTCAGTGTGGTGATCAGTGTGGCCAGAGGGGTCAGTATAGAGGTCAGTGCGGCGATCAGTGCGGCCGGAGGGGTCAGTGTGGCGATCAGTGCGGCCGGAGGGGTCAGTATAGAGGTCAGTGCAGCCGGAGAGGTCAGTGTGGCTGTCAGTGCGGCCGGAGAGGTCAGTGTGGCGATCAGTGCGGCCGGAGGGGTCAGTATAGAGGTCAGTGCAGCCGGAGAGGTCAGTGTGGCGGTCAGTGTGGCGATCAGTGCGGCTGGAGAGGTCAGTGTGGCTGTCAGTGCGGCCGGAGAGGTCAGTGTGGCGATCAGTGCGGCCGGAGGGTTCAGTATAGAGGCTGGAGGGGTCAGTGTGGCCAGAGCAGTTTCTCCTCTTGTCCTGCAGCCACAACTCATTAGTAGTATACACGTATAGAGGGGCACGTATGTTACACACAATATACATTTTCTGCACTCTTACACGTCACGTGTATACTCTACCTATTTGGACAAGAGGAGAAACTGCTCTGGCCACACTGACCCCCTCCAGCCTCTATACTGACCCCTCCGGCCGCACTGACCGCCACACCTACCTCTCCATCCACCACAATGACCCCTCCGGCCGCACTGACTGTCACACCTACCTCTCCGTCCACCACAATGACCGCCACACCTACCTGTCTGTCCACCACAATGACCCCATCCGGCCACACTGACTGTCACACCTACCTCTCCGTCCACCACAATGACCCCTCCGGCCGCACTGACCACCACACCTACCTCTCCGTCCACCACAATGACCCCTCCGGCCGCACTGACCGCCACACCTACCTCTCCGTCCACCACAATGACCCCTCCGGCCGCACTGACCGCCACACCTACCTCTCCGTCCACCACAATGACCCCTGCGGCCGCACGGCCGCCACACCTACCTTCCGTCCACCACAATGACCCCTCCGGCCGCACTGACTGTCACACCTACCTCTCCGTCCACCACAATGACCGCCACACCTACCTCTCCGTCCACCACAATGACCCCTCCGGCCGCACTGACTGTCACACCTACCTCTCCGTCCACCACAATGACCGCCACACCTACCTCTCCGTGCACCACAATGACCGCCACACCTACCTCTCCGTCCACCACAATGACCGCCACACCTACCTCTCCGTCCACCACAATGACCCCTCCGGCCGCACTGACCGCCACACCTACCTCTCCATCCACCACAATGACCCCTCCGGCCGCACTGACTGTCACACCTACCTCTCCGTCCACCACAATGACCGCCACACCTACCTCTCTGTCCACCACAATGACCCCTCCGGCCGCACTGACTGTCACACCTACCTCTCCGTCCACCACAATGACCGCCACACCTACCTCTCCGTCCACCACAATGACCGCCACACCTACCTCTCCGTCCACCACAATACCCCTCCGGCCACACTGACTGCCACACCTACCTCTCCGTCCACCACAATGACCGCCACACCTACCTCTCCGTCCACCACAATGACCCCTCCGGCCGCACTGACCGCCACACCTACCTCTCTGTCCACCACAATGACCCCTCCGGCTGCACTGACCGCCACACCTACCTCTCCGTCCACCACAATACCCCTCCGGCCGCACTGACCGCCACACCTACCTCTCCGTCCACCACAATGACCGCCACACCTACCTCTCCGTCCACCACAATGACCCCTCCGGCCGCACTGACCGCCACACCTACCTCTCCGTCCACCACAATGACCGCCACACCTACCTCTCCGTCCACCACAATGACCCCTCCGGCCGCACTGACCGCCACACCTACCTCTCTGTCCACCACAATGACCCCTCCGGCTGCACTGACCGCCACACCTACCTCTCCGTCCACCACAATACCCCTCCGGCCGCACTGACCGCCACACCTACCTCTCCGTCCACCACAATGACCGCCACACCTACCTCTCCGTCCACCACAATGACCGCCACACCTACCTCTCCGTCCACCACAATGACCCCTCCGGCCACACTGACTGCCACACCTACCTCTCCGTCCACCACAATGACCCCTCCGGCTGTACTGACCGCCACACCTACCTCTCCGTCCACCACAATACCCCTCCGGCCGCACTGACCGCCACACCTACCTCTCCGTCCACCACAATACCCCTCCGGACGCACTGACCGCCACACCTACCTCTCCGTCCACCACAATGACCGCCACACCTACCTCTCCGTCCACCACAATGACCGCCACACCTACCTCTCCGTCCACCACAATGACCCCTCCGGCCACACTGACTGCCACACCTACCTCTCCGTCCACCACAATGACCCCTCCGGCTGTACTGACCGCCACACCTACCTCTCCGTCCACCACAATACCTCTCCGGCCGCACTGACCGCCACACCTACCTCTCCGTCCACCACAATGACCGCCACACCTACCTCTCCGTCCACCACAATGCCGCCACACCTACCTCTCCGTCCACCACAATGACCCCTCCGGCCACACTGACTGCCACACCTACCTCTCCGTCCACCACAATGACCCCTCCGGCTGTACTGAGTGCTGCGGATGTACTGACTGCCACACTGACCCCTGGATGCAGCTCTGGGTGTGACTGTAGTATTAGACATGATGTACTGGCCATGAGGCTTGCGTTGCAGTTCTTGGCCTCGTTCTGACCCGTTTCCTTTTCTTGCCGCAGGTTCACAAAGATCCAGAACACGAAGGTGACGATGAAGAAGGACGGGATCAACACCCTGCACTATCAGCTCATCCACTTTGCCAAATACCCCATGTACACCAACATCACAGTGGATATTGGGAAGCCGCCGCCGCGGCCAGCGAGGGGGTAGCGCCCCCTGGACTCTGCACTTTGTGGGGGCCTCAGCCCGGCAGCCGTCATGAGAAGATTGTAAGGGATGAGGGGATCCGCTGCGGCAGGATCTACTGTGATCTACCCCGCCCCCCGTACAATGACTGACCGCTCCTCCTTTTCTCCGACCATTTTTGCTGGATTTTTAAAAAAAAATTTTTTGTTTTCCGTGTGAACCTTGTTCAGGACTCCAGTCACATCCAGAGCTGTACGATGGTGTCACGGTGGGCGGTCCGACGCCATCATAGTACATGAGGTTCCGATGCTGGTCTGTCATGTGACCGCCCCCTGCTGCTGACATCACCGGAGGGGGGGGGTACAGGTTGCTGCAGCGCTCAGGAGGACGCCATTAATGGGATGGACGCTGACAACGGTTAACCCTCCGCCTCCCGCCGTTTCTGCTTTTGTTTGCTCCTCCCACGTTTTTCATATTTTTTTTTTCATTTGTTTTTCTGTAACTGGGCATAAATATGAAAAAAAAGTGAAATGGGCGATGTGCATGAGTTCCCGCCCCGGGGCCCCGGGGCCCCTGCATGTGACTGATCCACCTATATCATCGCCTTATCTCAGAGGTACAGGAGGGCCCGGGGTCTGGTCAGTGCCGTCCAGGGGCCACAGCACCTAGGAGAATCCAGGCAACAATTCCAGGACCCTCACTTATCCCATTAAGGTTTGTGTGTGTATGGAGCCCTACTCTAGTCACATCCAGAGCTGCGGTCCAGTCACCTCTAGTATGTTTGGAGCATCAGCTTTAACCTGTTAGGTGCTGCTCAGTATCAGAGCTGTGGCTTATGGGTGTGTCCTGATCTGGGCGGAGCTAGGAACCCATGGGTGGGGTTATGATGGTGCTCCTTTATCCTCTGCATCTCCCCTGCTGGTGCATAGTATACGCCTTACATAGGCTGGCGCGTTGTGAATTAGAGTGGCCAGCAGGAGGCGCCATTGTTATAGATGGTTCTCCAGGACAGTGGCATGATGGGAGTGCTGGGGGCCACAGGTTAGAGAACGCTCTGAGTGTAGTGAGGGCCACAGGCGCCCCTTTAACCCCCTTCTCATAATTACACCATTGTAAAGGGGTAGCCATGCGGACAGGAGGGGAGCAGGAGAGGAATGGCGGGGGAGGAGGGGAGCGGCGGGGGGGAGGAGCGGCAGGGACAGGAGGGGGGGCAGGAAAGGAATGGCGGGGGAGGAGGGGAGCGGCGGGGACAGGAGGGGAGCAGGGGGGCAGGGGAGGAGGGGGGGGGGGGGGAGGAGTGGCGGGGACAGGAGGGGGGCAGGAGAGGAAAGGCGGGGACGGAGGGGAGCAGGAGAGGAAAGGCGGGGGGAGGAGGGGAAGCGGGGGGAGGAGGGGAGGGAGAGGAGGGGTGGGGGGAGGAGCGGGGGGAGGAGGGGAGCAGGAGAGGAGTGGCGGGGACAGGAGGGGGCAGGAGAGGAGCGGCGGGGACAGAAGGGGAGCAGGAGAGGAATGGCGGAGGGAGGAGAGGAAAGGCGGGGGGAGGAGGGGAGCAGGAGAGGAGCGGCGGGGACAGGAGGGGGGCAAGAGAGGAGCGGTGGGGACAGGAGGGGAGCAGGAGAGGAGCGGCGGGGACAGGAGGGGAGCAGGAGAGGAGCGTCGGGGACAGGAGGGGAGCAGGAGAGGAGCGTTGGGGACAGGAGGGGAACAGGAGAGGAATGGTGGGGGAGGAGGGGAGCGGCAGGGGGAGGAGAGGAAAGGCGGGAGGAGGAGGGGAGCAGGAGAGGAGCGGAGGGGGCAGGAGAGGAGCGGCGGGGACAGGAGGGGGGCAGGAGAGGAGCGGCGGGGACAGGAGGGGAGCAGGAGAGGAGCGTCGGGGACAGGAGGGGAGCAGGAGAGGAATGGTGGGGGAGGATGGGAGCGGCAAGGGGAGGAGAGGAAAGGCAGGGGGAGGAGTGGGCAGGAGAGGAGCGGCGGGGACAGGAGGGGGGCAGGAGAGGAGCGGCGGGGACAGGAGGGGAGCAGGAGAGGAGCGGCGGGGACAGGAGGGGAGTAGGAGAGGAATGGTGGGGGAGGAGGGGAGCGGCAGGGGGGAGGAGAGGAAAGGCGGGGGGGAGGAGGGGAGCAGGAGAGGAAAGGCGGGGACAGGAGGGGGCAGGAGAGGAGCGGCAGGGGAGGAGGGGTGCGGCGGGGGAAGGAGAGGAAAGGTGGGGCCAGGAGAGGAGTGGCGGGGACAGGAGGGGGGCAGGAGAGGAAAGGTGGGGGGAGGAGGGGAGCGGCGGGGGGAGGAGAGAAAAGGCGGGGACAGGAGGGGGGCAGGGGAGGAGCGGCGGGGGCAGGAGTGGAGCGGCGGGGGCAGGAGAGGAGCGGCGGGGACAGGATGGGGGCAGGAGTGGAGCGGCGGGGACAGGAGGGGGGCAGGAGAGGAAAGGTGGGGAAGGAGGGGAGCGGCGGGGGGGGAGGAGAGGAAAGGCGGGGACAGGAGGGGGGCAGGAGAGGAGCAGCGGGGACAGGAGGGGGGCAGGAAAGGAAAGGCAGGGGCAGATTTACTGATCCTGTGTGACTGGATCTGCTGCAGCTTTACTCTGTGTCTGTACCGCCTATCACAGTGGGTAATATAACCGCGGCACTGAGGATACAACACAGCCAATAGTGACAGGAAATCTGGAGACATGGCGTCACACTTGGAGCATCGCTGCTGCTGTAGTTTTACTACCTATATGAATAGGATTGCTCCGCCTCCTTGGGGGTTCTTAAAGAGTCATCGTAGAGACTCCTAAATAATAGAGCTGCTGAAATTCCCGCCACTATTGGGGGGGTCTCTAAAATCCGTGCACCCCTTCTGAAGCTACGGCCTCGGGAAGGTTATGTGTGAACTAGTGCTAATTCTCCTTTCATTGTCTCAGAGAAGAGCAAAAGGTTCCCGCCCACTTGGCGTTTTGGCACTAGAGGTGGGGGGGATTTAGAAATCGTTTTTAAGCCCCACCCCATTTGATAAGCCACACCCCTTGTTAGATGTAGTGAAAAAGTGCCTAAAACACTTAATAATTTGGTGCGCAGTGTGTGCACCAGTCATAGCAGAAGTCTACCACATTTACTGCTGTGACTCCTCCTGGCAGCAGTCATGTCTGCTGCGACTCCTCCTGGCAGCAGTCATTTCTCCTGCGACTCCTCCTGGCAGCAGTCATGTCTCCTGCGACTCCTCCTGGCAGCAGTCATGTCTGCTGCGACTCCTCCTGGCAGAAGTCATGTCTCCTGCGACTCCTCCTGGCAGCAGTCATGTCTCCTGCGACTCCTCCTGGCAGCAGTCATGTCTGCTGCGACTCCTCCTGGCAGAAGTCATGTCTCCTGCGACTCCTCCTGGCAGCAGTCATGTCTCCTGCGACTCCTCCTGGCAGCAGTCATGTCTCCAGAGGCTCTTCCTAGAATTGGTGCCTGGTGTCAGTATGATATGGAGCCGCCCCTTTGTCTGATTGTGCGGGGGCAGGTCTGTCCACTTTGGATGCTTCTTGTAATTCTTTTTCTATGACCTGTGTCGGGGTTCGGAGACAATAATATTATTGTAACCTCCGTCTTTACAGTTTTCATAAAATAATTGTTGAAAATTTTTGTGGGCCAAGTTTTATTTCCAGCAGGCGAGGAAGTGACGTCTGCACTGCCTGGTGTGAACACCGCCAAATGAGGAGGCCGAGGCTACAAGAGGAGAGTTTAATGTTGTGCTGCAGACACTGGCGTGTAGTGTAAGCGGTAACACACGTGACTGACACGGAGGCATGTCCTCCATTACTATGGCTACATCTTACTGACAGAGACTACTACCCTCACTATCCTAATAAGACGTATATATAACTGCACGTGCCGCCATCTATAGCCAGACATTATAACATTGATCCTATTGTGCACTGTCCCCGCCCCTGCTCTTTCACCTGGACTCCGCACTGTAATATATTTGGGGGTGATACAAGGTTTGGGTCGCTGACAGGGCTGGGGCCGGAGTCTGGCGGGTATAACTAAGGGGGAGGGGCAGGGTCCATACTGGGGGTTTGGGCCGCCCTCTAGGAGTTGTGCTGATGCTCCTCTGTGCTGCAGTTCTTTGTCTTCTCACATTTGGCCAGGCGGTTTCCTTCCCAGTAGCCGACGTCCTGCCCATCGTGACACCGACACTTGGTACAAGCGTCCACCCACACGTACTGACCAGCGGGAATCACGCGGCCCTGGGAGGCGTCGGCGTAGCAGTTGGGACCTGTAAGGGGGAGATTTATAACCATTATAATGTACAGGGCCGACGCTGCGCCCCGCTTACCCCCCTCCCAGCCCCGGGCCTCAGAGTTTGGGTGTTAATGTGGGCGACATATAAAGGAATGGGACCTGACAGAAACAAGCGCCCTGTGCCCGCCGGCCCCATTACCACCCCCCTACATAGCCCGGTGTGGTATGGGCGCATACTCACCGTCTTTACATCGGGGGCAGCACTCGCCCTTCTCATACACAGGGTTCACACATGGTGGGGGGGCGCAGTCGGCCACCAGGCAGCGGGCGATGCCATCCAGGTCACAGGTGCACTGTTCACATTCTGAGGGCTGAAGGACAAGAGAGGTCAATTACCAAGATGGCCGATTATAAGGCCGTGTACACACACATCTGCCTGTGCGAGGCTCAGGGCGATATCATAGTTATATGCAGCAAGCAGAGCACTAGGTGGAGCCACACTCTCCATAGTAAGGCAAGCATCAAAGCTGCTGCCGCCTGGAAACCATCAACAAGTAGCTGCAGCTGTGTAAAGAGCTGATGTATTAACCCATGAATGTCTGCTATTTGCACCAGGCTGTAAGGGGTTCATGAGCTCCTCAGAACCAATCACATACAATCTAGACAAGGAAACAAAATCTCCACAAGCAGCAGCTTCTTGATGGACTCCTCGGGGTGCGTTGTCGTAGTCGTCTACGGCTATTGGAGGCGGAGCTTCACCATAAGGGTTATCATTGAATAATTAGGTAAGGTACTGACCATAGTCCTCCTCTAATAGGGTTTGTTACAATGTAGCGGCACAGGCAGGAGCCATCAGCCTGCGGTGCAGGAGAAAGCAAAGATATACACTGATACATTGTAACAAGTCTTCTGCTGTGTGTACAAAAAGCGTACAAAGTCTAAAAAGAAATGAAGTTTAATTTACCGCAATTCAGGCCACATCCTCATAGTGTGAACAGAGACGTGTGCGGGGGAGGGGGGGTAAGAATCCTCCTGCCCCACCGCAGATAACTCCGTATCCTGCACACAGAGATTTTATTCTCCAGGATTCATGTTATACAAAGCGCCAGAGGCGGAGGGGCGAGAGGCGGAAATTTCTGGATGAGGTGATAGATGGAATGTCGGCTGGATAAAGAATCAGATTTTATCATACGTAGTGCATGTAGGAGAGCAGAGATCAGACGGTGTGATGTCACCTCCTGTATAATATCACTGATATCTGATGATGTCACCTCCTGTATAATATCACTAAAATATCTGATGATGTCACCTCCTACAGTGGGGAAAACAAGTATTTAGTCAGCCCCCAATTGTGCAAGTTCTCCCACTTATAAAGATGAGGCCGGCCTGTAATTGTCATCATAGGTAGACCTCAACTATGGGAGACAAAATGAGAAAACTAATCCAGAAAATCACATTGTCTGATTTTTAAAGAATTTATTTGCAAATTATGGTGGAAAATAAGTATTTGGTCACCTATAAACAAGCAAGATTTCTATCTCTCACAGACCTGTAACTTCTCCTTTAAGAGGCTCCTCTGTCCTCCACTCATTACCTGTAGTAATGGCTCCTGTGTGACATTGTTATCAGTATAAAAGACTCCTGTCCACAACCTCAGTCACACTCCAAACTCCACTATGGTGAAGGCCAAAGAGCTGTGGAAGGACCAGAAACAAAATGGTAGCCCTGCACCAGGCTGGGAAGACTGAATCTGCAATAGGCAAGCAGCTTGGTGTGAAGAAATCACCTGTGGGAGCAATAATTAGAAAATGGAAGACATACAAGACCACTGATAATCTCCCTCCATCAGGGGCTCCACGCAAGATCTCACCCCATGGGGTCAAAATGATCACAAGAACGGTGAGCAAAAATCCCAGAACCACACGGGGGGGACCTAGTGACTGACCTACAGAAAGCTGGGACTAACGTAACAAAGGCTACCGTCAGTAACACACTACGCCGCCAGGGACTCAGATCCTGCAGTGCCAGACGTGTCCCCCTGCTTAAGCCAGTACATATCCGGGCCCGTCTGAAGTTTGCTAGAGAGCATTTGGATGTTCCAGAAGAGTATTGGGAGAATGTCATATGGTCAGATGAAACCAAAGTAGAACTGTTTGGTAGAAACACAACTCGTGGTGTTTGGAGGAGAGTGAATGCTGAGTTGTATCCAGAGAACACCAGACCTACTGTGAAGCATGGGGGGGCAACATCATGTATGGGGCTGTTTCTCTGCAAAGGGACCAGGACGACTGATCCGTGTACATGAAAGAATGAATGGGGCCATGTATGGTGAGATTGTGAGTGCAAACCTCCTTCCATCAGCAAGGGCATTGAAGATGAAACGTGGCTGGGTCTTTCAGCATGACAATGATCCCAAGCACACCGCCAGGACAACGAAGGAGCGGCTTCGTAAGAAGCATTTCAAGGTCCTGGAGTGGCCTAGCCAGTCTCCAGATCTCAACCCCATAGAAAACCTTTGGAGGGAGATGGAAGTCCGTGTTACCCACCGACAGCCCCAAAACATCCCTGCTCTAGAGGAGATCTGCATGGAGGAATGGGCCGACATACCAGCAACAGTGTGTGCCAACCTTGTGAGGACTTACAGGAAACGTTTCACCTCTGTCATTGCCAGCAAAGGAGATAGAACAAAGGATTGAGATGAACTTTTCTTATTGACCAAATACTTATTTTCCACCATAATTTGCAAATAAATTCTTTAAAGATCAGACAATGTGATTTTCTGGATTAGTTTTCTCATTTTGTCTCCCATAGTTGAGGTCTACCTATGATGGCAATTACAGGCCGGCCTCATCTTTATAAGTGGGAGAACTTGCACAATTGGGGGCTGACTAAATACTTGTTTTCCCCACTGTATATAATATCACTGATATCTGGAGAGTAGTGATGATGTCGCTTCCTGTATAATATCACTGATATCTGATGATGTCACCTCCTGTATAATATCACTGATATCTGCAGAGCACTGATGATGTCACCTCCTGTATAATATCACTGATATCTGGAGAGTAGTGATGATGTCACCTCCTGTATAATATCACTGATATCTGCAGAGCACTGATGATGTCACCTCCTGTATAATATCACTGATATCTGCAGAGCACTGATGATGTCACCTCCTGTATAATATCACTGATATCTGCAGAGCACTGATGATGTCACCTCCTGTATAATATCACTGATATCTGGAGAGTAGTGATGTCACCTCCTGTATAATATCACTGATATCTGGAGAGTAGTGATGATGTCACTGCTGTCTAGGATACTGCCTGGTGTTACTTGCAGTCCTATGTAAGATCCTGGACCTTCCATAAGTATACAGTCCCTGACAGAAGTTCTGTTGCTTATCCATGTTGTGGAATCCAAAGCTTATAACCTGACTATAAATTCATCGATTGGTTTTAGAAATGACTCATATGAAAGCTGAAACCCTCCCAAATGATTTTTTGGATAAGAAAATAAATTGGCTTCACTGCTGAAATATTCGTCATTTAATGAACACAGAAAGGTCAGATTTTGGCAAGACAAAAGTTTTGTGGCCTTGTCATATAATGCACCAGTCCTAGTATAAAGCCTCACCTGTGCTCACTAATTAATCGGTTAATTAGTGGGTGTGTATAAAGAGAACTCCAGCACCCCAGACCTTCACCTCATACAAACATGCCAAAAATTAACCCTGCGACCAAAGCCTTGATTATAGAGGCTGCAGACCAGATCCCCTGCAGAGGTGGCTGCACCTCTAATGTGTCTCTGCGTCTGGAGACTGGAGATGTTTTTGACAATCCCAGGTCCGGCAGACCCCGCAAGATAAATGCTCAGGAGGAACGTTTGTTGGTTAGAACCCTCTTCCACTGCAGCAGAGCTCCAACAGGCCTGGTCACCTCAAGTCCCTGTGTCAGCTAGAACAGTTTGTAGGATTCTGTCTCCAAATGGCCTCCATGGTGGAATCAGTGCCCAGAAGCCAGCACTAAGCAAAAGGCAATTAAAGTAACAACGTGTGGCATTTGCCAAGGCCCACAGCCTGCTAAACGGATGGACGCTGGAAAAGTGGCAGAAGGCGGATGTCTCAGATGAAGCCGCCGCATATAATGCAGGAGACCTACTGGAGCCCGTATGGATCCAAGATACACCCAGAAAACACTTCAGTTTGGTGGTGGAAAGATCATGGTCTGGGGTTACATTCAGTATGGGGGTGTGCAAGGTGGAAGGCAATATCAATAGCCTAAAATATCAAGAAGTATTAGCTTCCTCTTACATTCCCAATCATAAAAGGGGTCACATTTTGCAGCAGGATGGTGCTCCATCTCATCCATCCATCTCTACATTAAAGTTCCTCAAGGCAAAGAAGATCAAGGTGCTCCAGGACTGGCCAGCCCAGTCACCAGACATGAACATCATTGAGCATGTTTGGGGTAGGATGAAAGAGGAAGCTTGGCAGACAAAACCAAAGAATCTTGAACTCTGGGAGGCATAGAAGACGGCATTCTCCGCTATTCCTGATGACGTCATCAATAAATTGTAGGAATCATTGCTGAAACAGATGGATGCCGTCCTTCAAGCTCATGGAAGTCACACAAAATATTACATATGGCTCTGATAGCAGCACAACTTCATTCACCAATGTTAGGAAACAGATCTTTGTTTTTGAACAGAATTATTGGTTTGATTTTCACATTACTTTATGTGGGCGACAAAACTTTTGTCTTGCCAAAATCCGACCTTTCTGTGTTCATTAAATGATGAATATTTCAGCAGTGAAGCCAATTTATTTTCTTATCCAAAAAATCATTTGGGAGGGTTTCAGCTTTCATATGAGCCATTTCTAAAACCAATGGATGAATTTATAGTCAGGTTATAAGCTTTAGATTCCACAACATGGATAAGCGACAGAACTTCTGTCAGGGACTGTATAGTGTCTGTGCAGGATTCTTGTAGTCCCGTCTACCCTCAGAGCTCCTGGATTCTTACACTGCTACCGCCTTATGTAGTCCCGTGGTCCTCCGCACGTTGTCTGCTCCCAGATCTACACTGCAACAGATACCATCTCAACAACCAACAGCAACTAGAACAGCTACGCCCGCACTGAACCTGCAGAAAACAGTTACCGACAGCTGAAAATTTTCAAGATGTCATATTTTCTTGCTGACACATGTCTAGAGTGTATGGCGACTTAAAGTATCGGCCCCATAGTTTCTCCAAGATGCAAGAATCTTCTGGTCTAGAAGAGGTTAATGGTCTGTTCTGTTTCAGCCGTTTCCCGCAGTTTATTGGTTTCCTCTGGATTTGGCGGTTTTACTGTTCAGGAACATTCTGAAGGCAGAACGCCAAACTCACCGCAAGAAATACCCGCCTGACCGGAATCATCTCATAACAGGACCCAGGATGAGGAGCAGTTACTTCATGGGGTCTCCCAAAATAGTGACAGCCACAGTGCCCCATAACAGTGACAGCCACAGTGCCCCATAACAGTGACAGCCACAGTGCCCCCATAACAGTGACAGCTACAGTGCCCCCATAATAGTGACAGCCACTGCGCCCCCATAATAGTGACAGCTATAGTGCCCTCATAACAGAGACATCTATAGTGCCCTCATAATAGTGACAGCCACAGCGCCCCATAACAGTGACATCTATAGTGCCCTCATAATAGTGACAGCCACAGCGCCCCATAACAGTGACATCTATAGTGCCCTCATAATAGTGACAGCCTCAGAGCCCCCATAATAGTGGCATCTATAGTGCCCCATAACAGTGACAGCTACAGCGCCCCATAACAGTGGCATCTATAGTGCCCCCATAATAGTGACAGCCACAGCGCCCCATAACAGCAACATCTATAGTGCTCTCATAATAGTGACAGCCTCAGAGCCCCCATAATAGTGACAGCTATAGTGCCCCATAATAGTGACATCTATAGTGCCCTCATAACAGAGACATCTATAGTGCCCTCATAATAGTGACAGCCTCAGCGCCCCCATAATAGTGACAGCCACAGCGCCCCATAACAGTGACATCTATAGTGCCCTCATAATAGTGACAGCCACAGCGCCCCATAACAGTGACATCTATAGTGCCCTCATAATAGTGACAGCCTCAGCGCCCCCATAATAGTGACATCTATAGTGCCCTCATAATAGTGACAGCTACAGAGCCCCATAACAGTGACATCTATATTGCCCCCATAATAGTGACAGCCACAGCGCCCCATAACAGTGGCATCTATAGTGCCCCATAACAGTGACAGCTACAGCGCCCCATAACAGTGACATCTATAGTGCCCTCATAATAGTGACAGCCACAGCGCCCCATAACAGTGGCATCTATAGTGCCCCATAACAGTGACAGCTACAGCGCCCCATAACAGTGGCATCTATAGTGCCCTCATAACAGTGACATCTATAGTGCCCCCATAATAGTGACAGCCACAGCGCCCCATAACAGCAACATCTATAGTGCCCTCATAATAGTGACAGCCTCAGCGCCCCCATAATAGTGACATCTATAGTGCCCTCATAATAGTGACAGCTACAGAGCCCCATAACAGCAACATCTATAGTGCTCTCATAATAGTGACATCTATAGTGCCCCCATAATAGTGACAGCCACAGCGCCCCATAACAGCAACATCTATAGTGCCCTCATAATAGTGACAGCCTCAGAGCCCCCATAATAGTGACAGCTATAGTGCCCCATAATAGTGACATCTATAGTGCCCTCATAACAGAGACATCTATAGTGCCCTCATAATAGTGACAGCCACAGCGCCCCATAACAGTGACATCTATAGTGCCCTCATAAGTGACAGCCACAGCGCCCCATAACAGTGACATCTATAGTGCCCTCATAATAGTGACAACCTCAGCGCCCCCATAATAGTGACATCTATAGTGCCCTCATAATAGTGACAGCTACAGAGCCCCATAACAGTGACATCTATAGTGCCCCCATAACAGTGACAGCTACAGCGCCCCATAACAGTGGCATCTATAGTGCCCTCATAACAGTGACATCTATAGTGCCCTCATAATAGTGACAGCCTCAGCGCCCCCATAACAGTGACAGCCTCAGCGCCCTCATAATAGTGACAGCCACAGCGCCCCATAATAGTGACAGCTATAGTGCCCCATAATAGTGACATCTATAGTGCCCTCATAATAGTGACAGCCACAGCGCCCCCATAAGTGACATCTATAGTGCCCCATAACAGTGACAGCTACAGTGCCCCCATAATAGTGACAGCTATAGTGCCCTCATAACAGAGACATCTATAGTGCCCTCATAATAGTGACAGCCACAGCGCGCCACCATACCCCCCCCCCCTACAGTGGCATCTATAGTGCTCTATGTGCCCTCATAATAGTGACAGCCTCAGCGCCCCCATAATAGTGACAGCCTCAGCGCCCCCATAATAGTGACAGCCACAGCGCCCCATAACAGTGACATCTATAGTGCCCCCATAACAGTGACAGCCTCAGCGCCTTCATAATAGTGACAGCCACAGCGCCCCCATAAGTGACATCTATAGTGCCCCATAACAGTGACAGCTACAGCGCCCCATAAGTGACATCTATAGTGCCCCCATAACAGTGACAGCCTCAGCGCCCCCATAACAGTGACATCTATAGTGCCCTCATAATAGTGACAGCCACAGCGCCCCATAACAGTGACTTCTATAGTGCCCTCATAATAGTGACAGCTACAGCGCCCCATAACAGTGACATCTATAGTGCCCTCATAATAGTGACAGCTACAGCGCCCCATAACAGTGGCATCTATAGTGCCCTCATAATAGTGACATCTACAGTGCCCTCATAATAGTGACAGCTACAGCGCCCCATAACAGTAACATCTATAGTGCCCTCATAATAGTGACAGCCTCAGCGCCCCCATAATAGTGACAGCCTCAGCGCCCCCATAATAGTGACAGCCACAGCGCCCCATAACAGTGACATCTATAGTGCCCCCATAATAGTGACAGCCACAGCGCCCCATAACAGTGACATCTATAGTGCCCCCATAACAGTGACAGCCTCAGCGCCCTCATAATAGTGACAGCCTCAGCGCCCCCATAAGTGACATCTATAGTGCCCCATAACAGTGACAGCTACAGCGCCCCATAACAGTGGCATCTATAGTGCCCTCATAATAGTGACAGCTACAGCGCCCCATAACAGTGACATCTATAGTGCCCCCATAATAGTGACAGCCACAGCGCCCCATAACAGCGACATCTATAGTGCCCTCATAATAGTGACAGCTACAGCGCCCCATAACAGTGACATCTATAGTGCCCTCATAATAGTGACAGCCTCAGCGCCCCCATAATAGTGACAGCCACAGCGCCCCATAACAGTGACAGCTACAGCGCCCCATAACAGTGACAGCCACTGCGCCCCCATAATAGTGACAGCCTCAGCGCCCCCATAATAGTGACAGCCTCAGCGCCCCCATAATAGTGACAGCCACAGCACCCCATAACAGTGACAGCTACAGCGCCCCATAACAGTGACAGCCACTGCGTCCCCATAATAGTGACAGCCTCAGCGCCCCCATAACAGTGACAGCCACTGCGCCCCCATAACAGTGACAGCCTCAGCGCCCCCATAACAGTGACATCTATAGTGCCCTCATAATAGTGACAGCCTCAGCGCCCCCATAATAGTGACAGCCACTGCGCCCCCATAATAGTGACAGCCACTGCGCCCCCATAACAGTGACAGCTACAGCGCCCCATAACAGTGACAGCCACTGCGCCCCCATAATAGTGACAGCCTCAGCGCCCCCATAATAGTGACAGCCACTGCGCCCCCATAACAGTGACAGCCAGAGTTCCTCCATTCATTCTTCCAGTTGCAGCGGCCCCTGTATCGCTTCCTCTAGGGGCCCAGTCTATCGGGGTCTCCTGTAGTGACTGTTTCCATGGAGATGTTGCTTCCTCCCATGGTTACCAGGCAGGTTTCCCTGGAATGTGCCCCCTTGTCCTGCACCCTCTGTACATTCCCCGTAGCGTGCCTGCAGCTTATTGACTCATCTGGCAGCCAGTTGTATTGTCTGATTCCGCAGTGTTAGCAGATGGCCTGAGGACAACAACTCCCAACATCAGCCTTCACCGGGTCCATCATGTGATAACACAAAGGCCCGGAGTATGTCCCGGTAATGTGCAGTTTCCACATGTCTGCTCCCCAGGTGAGGTCACAGGAGCGGTGACATCATCAGAACTGCCTGGTCTTGTACAATTTACCTTTCACACCATGAGTGGACCTGAGCTAATCCCTCTACAAGTCTGACCGTCTGAAATTCACTCATATAGTAAAAAAATAATGTGGGATGATGAGAGTCATTGTCCTTGTGTCACTAGTGTCTGCTGGAGCCCCGAACGTGAGCACAGCGCCTCCGCCCCCTGTTACTGACATCACTGGTATAATGACATGTGATCAGACATGAGATCCGCACACCTTATACTACAGTACAGCTATCCATCTATTACTACTGACAACCAGCTGTATATATCATGTCTGAGAGGTTGTCACAGCCCCGCCTCCTGTTACTGACATCACTGATATAATGACATGTGATCAGACATGAGATCCGCACACCTTATACTACAGTACAGCTATTCATCTATTACTACTGACACCCAGCTGTATATATTCATGTTCTGAGAGGTTGTCACAGCCCCGCCCCCTGTTACTGACATCACTGATATAATGACATGTGATCAGACATGAGATCCGCACACCTTATACTACAGTACAGCTATTCATCTATTACTACTGACACCCAGCTGTATATATCATGTCTGAGAGGTTGTCACAGCCCCGCCCCCTGTTACTGACATCACTGATATAATATAATGACATGTGATCAGACATGAGATCCGCACACCTTATACTACAGTACAGCTATTCATCTATTACTACTGACAACCAGCTGTATATATCATGTCTGAGAGGTAGTCACAGCCCCACCCCCTGTTACTGACATCACTGATATAATGACATGTGATCAGACATGAGATCCGCACACCTTATACTACAGTACAGCTATTCATCTATTACTACTGACACCCAGCTGTATATATCATGTGTGAGAGGTTGTCACTGCCCCGCCCCCTGTTACTGACATCACTGATATAATATAATGACATGTGATCAGACATGAGATCCGCACACCTTATACTACAGTACAGCTATTCATCTATTACTACTGACAACCAGCTGTATATATCATGTGTGAGAGGTTGTCACAGCCCCGCCCCCTGTTACTGACATCACTGATATAATGACATGTGATCAGACATGAGATCCGCACACCTTATACTACAGTACAGCTATTCATCTATTACTACTGACAACCTGCTGTATATATCATGTCTGAGAGGTTGTCACAGCCCCGCCCCCTGTTACTGACATCACTGATACAATATAATGACCTGTGATCAGACATGAGATCCGCACACCTTATACTACAGTACAGCTATTCATCTATTACTACTGACAACCTGCTGTATATATCATGTCTGAGAGGTTGTCACAGCCCCGCCCCCTGTTACTGACATCACTGATATAATGACATGTGATCAGACATGAGATCCGCACACCTTATACTACAGTACAGCTATTCATCTATTACTACTGACAACCTGCTGTATATATCATGTGTGAGAGGTTGTCACAGCCCCGCCCCCTGTTACTGACATCACTGATATAATGACATGTGATCAGACATGAGATCCGCACACCTTATACTACAGTACAGCTATTCATCTATTACTACTGACACCCAGCTGTATATATCATGTGTGAGAGGTTGTCACAGCCCCGCCCCTGTTACTGACATCACTGATATAATGACATGTGATCAGACATGAGATCCGCACACCTTATACTACAGTACAGCTATTCATCTATTACTACTGACAACCAGCTGTATATATCATGTGTGAGAGGTTGTCACAGCCCCGCCCCCTGTTACTGACATCACTGATATAGTGACATGTGATCAGACATGAGATCCGCACACCTTATACTACAGTACAGCTATTCATCTATTACTACTGACAACCAGCTGTATATATCATGTGTGAGAGGTTGTCACAGCCCCGCCCCCTGTTACTGACATCACTGATATAATGACATGTGATCAGACATGAGATCCGCACACCTTATACTACAGTACAGCTATTCATCTATTACTACTGACACCCAGCTGTATATATCATGTCTGAGAGGTTGTCACAGCCCCGCCCCCTGTTACTGACATCACTGATATAATATAATGACATGTGATCAGACATGAGATCCGCACACCTTATACTACAGTACAGCTATTCATCTATTACTACTGACACCCAGCTGTATATATCATGTCTGAGAGGTAGTCACAGCCCCGCCCCCTGTTACTGACATCACTGATATAATGACATGTGATCAGACATGAGATCCGCACACCTTATACTACAGTACAGCTATTCATCTATTACTACTGACAACCAGCTGTATATATCATGTGCGAGAGGTTGTCACAGCCCCGCCCCCTGTTACTGACATCACTGATATGATATAATATAATGACATGTGATCAGACATGAGATCCGCACACCTTATACTACAGTACAGCTATTCATCTATTACTACTGACAACCTGCTGTATATATCATGTCTGAGAGGTTGTCACAGCCCCGCCCCCTGTTACTGACATCACTGATATAATGACATGTGATCAGACATGAGATCCGCACACCTTATACTACAGTACAGCTATTCATCTATTACTACTGACAACCAGCTGTATATATCATGTGTGAGAGGTTGTCACAGCCCCGCCCCCTGTTACTGACATCACTGGTATAATGACATGTGATCAGACATGAGATCCGCACACCTTATACTACAGTACAGCTATTCATCTATTACTACTGACAACCTGCTGTATATATCATGTCTGAGAGGTTGTCACAGCCCCGCCCCCTGTTACTGACATCACTGATATAATGACATGTGATCAGACATGAGATCCGCACACCTTATACTACAGTACAGCTATTCATCTATTACTACTGACAACCAGCTGTATATATCATGTCTGAGAGGTTGTCACAGCCCCGCCCCCTGTTACTGACATCACTGATATAATATAATGACCTGTGATCAGACATGAGATCCGCACACCTTATACTACAGTACAGCTATTCATCTATTACTACTGACACCCAGCTGTATATATCATGTCTGAGAGGTTGTCACAGCCCCGCCCCCTGTTACTGACATCACTGATATAATATAATGACATGTGATCAGACATGAGATCCGCACACCTTATACTACAGTACAGCTATTCATCTATTACTACTGACAACCAGCTGTATATATCATGTGTGAGAGGTTGTCACAGCCCCGCCTCCTGTTACTGACATCACTGATATAATGACATGTGATCAGACATGAGATCCACACACCTTATACTACAGTACAGCTATTCATCTATTACTACTGACAACCAGCTGTATATATCATGTCTGAGAGGTAGTCACAGCCCCACCCCCTGTTACTGACATCACTGATATAATGACATGTGATCAGACATGAGATCCGCACACCTTATACTACAGTACAGCTATTCATCTATTACTACTGACAACCAGCTGTATATATCATGTCTGAGAGGTTGTCACAGCCCCGCCCCCTGTTACTGACATCACTGATATAATATAATGACATGTGATCAGACATGAGATCCGCACCCTTATACTACAGTACAGCTATTCATCTATTACTACTGACAACCAGCTGTATATATCATGTCTGAGAGGTTGTCACAGCCCCGCCCCCTGTTACTGACATCACTGATATAATATAAGACATGTGATCAGACATGAGATCCGCACACCTTATACTACAGTACAGCTATTCATCTATTACTACTGACAACCAGCTGTATATATCATGTCTGAGAGGTTGTCACAGCCCCGCCCCCTGTTACTGACATCACTGATATAATATAATGACCTGTGATCAGACATGAGATCCGCACACCTTATACTACAGTACAGCTATTCATCTATTACTACTGACAACCCAGCTGTATATATCATGTCTGAGAGGTTGTCACAGCCCCGCCCCCTGTTACTGACATCACTGATATAATATAATGACATGTGATCAGACATGAGATCCGCACACCTTATACTACAGTACAGCTATTCATCTATTACTACTGACAACCAGCTGTATATATCATGTGTGAGAGGTTGTCACAGCCCCGCCTCCTGTTACTGACATCACTGATATAATATAATGACATGTGATCAGACATGAGATCCACACACCTTATACTACAGTACAGCTATTCATCTATTACTACTGACAACCAGCTGTATATATCATGTCTGAGAGGTTGTCACAGCCCCGCCCCCTGTTACTGACATCACTGATATAATGACATGTGATCAGACATGAGATCCACACACCTTATACTACAGTACAGCTATTCATCTATTACTACTGACAACCAGCTGTATATATCATGTGTGAGAGGTTGTCACAGCCCCGCCCCCTGTTACTGACATCACTGATATAATGACATGTGATCAGACATGAGATCCGCACACCTTATACTACAGTACAGCTATTCATCTATTACTACTGACACCCAGCTGTATATATCATGTCTGAGAGGTTGTCACAGCCCCGCCCCCTGTTACTGACATCACTGATATAATATAATGACATGTGATCAGACATGAGATCCGCACACCTTATACTACAGTACAGCTATTCATCTATTACTACTGACAACCAGCTGTATATATCATGTGTGAGAGGTTGTCACAGCCCCGCCCCCTGTTACTGACATCACTGATATAATGACATGTGATCAGACATGAGATCCGCACACCTTATACTACAGTACAGCTATTCATCTATTACTACTGACAACCAGCTGTATATATCATGTCTGAGAGGTTGTCACAGCCCCCGCCCCCTGTTACTGACATCACTGATATAATAAATGACATGTGATCAGACATGAGATCCGCACCTTATACTACAGTACAGCTATTCATCTATTACTACTGACAACCAGCTGTATATATCATGTGTGAGAGGTTGTCACAGCCCCGCCCCCTGTTACTGACATCACTGATATAATATAATGACATGTGATCAGACATGAGATCCGCACACCTTATACTACAGTACAGCTATTCATCTATTACTACTGACACCCAGCTGTATATATCATGTGTGAGAGGTTGTCACAGCCCCGCCCCCTGTTACTGACATCACTGATATAATGACATGTGATCAGACATGAGATCCGCACACCTTATACTACAGTACAGCTATTCATCTATTACTACTGACAACCAGCTGTATATATCATGTCTGAGAGGTTGTCACAGCCCCGCCCCCTGTTACTGACATCACTGATATAATATAAGACATGTGATCAGACATGAGATCCGCACCTTATACTACAGTACAGCTATTCATCTATTACTACTGACAACCAGCTGTATATATCATGTCTGAGAGGTTGTCACAGCCCCTCTGTGTGTCTATGATGTAGAGGTAGGTGCCCCTTGGTGTGTATGATAAGGGGTAGGGGCAGTTATTATTGTGTACATTACAGTTAGGGGTACCCATGACCATACATTGTGATACTGGCATTGTGTCCCACATGTGAGTACTTACCTGGAATTGCTCCTGGAGCTCATACACCTCTCCTCTATATTCACAGCCGATCTTCTCACAGCGGGGGCAGCAGTCAGTGGGGTAGTGGCTGACATGCATGCAGGCGGGTGGCAGGGCAGTGCACTCGGTACGGGTACAGGCTGGGCCCTCCGGGGTGCACTCGCATTGGGTGCAATGATCTGAGTCCAGAAAGTACCACTCACCCATGTAGTAGATGCTGCCATTGGCCTCACAGGTGTTCACCTGGGGGTTCAGGGACAGGCCCATGTGAGTAAGGAGCAGCAGGCAGAGCAGTGAGGGTGGTGGTACCCACCTGGCTGGCATGGTGCCCACAGTGGAAGCTGCCACCAGCCAACAGCACAGAGAGAAATCTCCAAAACTTCTCTGCTTCTTACAGAATCCCCTCGCTAGGGGTGGTGATATCACAGGGGTGCTATATGCCCAGGCTGGTGGTGGTATCACAGGGTGGTATATGCTCAGGTAGGGTGGTGATATCACAGGGTGGTATATGCTCAGGTAGGGTGGTGATATCACAGGGTGGTATATGCTCAGGCAAGATGGTGATATCACAGGGAAGACATATGTGCAGACAGGGTGGTGATATCACATGATGGTATATGCCCAGGCTGGTGGTGGTATCACAGGGGTGCTATATGCCCAGGCTGGTGGTGGTATCTGAGGTTCAGTGTCTGCCCAGGCTGGTGGTGGTATCTCAGGGGTGCTATATGCTCAGGTAGGGTGGTGATATCACAGGGGTGCTATATGCCCAGGCTGGTGGTGGTATCTCAGGTTCGTTGTCTTCTCAGGCTGGTGGTGGTATCACAGGGGTGCTATATGCCCAGGCTGGTGGTGGTATCACAGGGGTGCTATATGCCCAGGCTGGTGGTGGTATCTCAGGTTCGGTGTCTGCCCAGGCTGGTCGTGGTATCTCAGGTTCGGTGTCTGCCCAGGCTGGTGGTGGTATCTGAGGTTCGGTATCTGCCCAGGCTGGTGGTGGTATCACAGGGGTGCTATATGCCCAGGCTGGTGGTGGTATCTGAGGTTCGGTGTCTGCCCAGGCTGGTGGTGGTGTCTGAGGTTCGGTGTCTGCCCAGGCTGGTGGTGGTATCACAGGGGTGCTATATGCCCAGGCTGGTGGTGGTATCACAGGGGTGCTATATGCCCAGGCTGGTGGTGGTATCTCAGGTTCGGTGTCTGCCCAGGCTGGTGGTGATATCACAGGGGTGCTATATGCCCAGGCTGGTGGTGGTATCTCAGGTTCGGTGTCTGCCCAGGCTGGTGGTGATATCACAGGGGTGCTATATGCCCAGGCTGGTGGTGGTATCTAAGGTTCGGTGTCTGCCCAGGCTGGTGGTGGTGTCTGAGGTTCGGTGTCTGCCCAGGCTGGTGGTGGTATCACAGGGGTGCTATATGCCCAGGCTGGTGGTGGTATCTGAGGTTCGGTGTCTGCCCAGGCTGGTGGTGGTGTCTGAGGTTCGGTGTCTGCCCAGGCTGGTGGTGATATCACAGGGGTGCTATATGCCCAGGCTGGTGGTGGTATCTAAGGTTCGGTGTCTGCCCAGGCTGGTGGTGGTGTCTGAGGTTCGGTGTCTGCCCAGGCTGGTGGTGGTATCACAGGGGTGCTATATGCCCAGGCTGGTGGTGGTATCTGAGGTTCAGTGTCTGCCCAGGCTGGTGGTGGTATCACAGGGGTGCTATATGCCCAGGCTGGTGGTGGTATCTCAGGTTCGGTGTCTGCCCAGGCTGGTGGTGGTATCTGAGGTTCGGTGTCTGCCCAGGCTGGTGGTGGTATCACAGGGGTGCTATATGCCCAGGCTGGTGGCGGTATCTCAGGTTCGGTGTCTGCCCAGGCTGGTGGTGGTATCTGAGGTTCGGTGTCTGCCCAGGCTGGTGGTGGTATCACAGGGGTGCTATATGCCCAGGCTGGTGGTGGTATCTCAGGTTCGGTGTCTGCCCAGGCTGGTGGTGGTATCACAGGGGTGCTATATGCCCAGGCTGGTGGTGGTATCTCAGGTTCGGTGTGGTCCCTGCCCGGCTCAGATGCCCCTGCGTCCTCTCTTGGGTCCAGACACTGCTGGACTATTCCTGGTGCAGACTTTGCAGGCTGATGACAAGTTTGCAGTGTGGGGCGGAGGGTGTGTGCAGGGGGGCGATGAGGCCGGGGGTCTGGCTGTGCCCCCTGCCTGCTGCTCTTTATGTGGAGGGAGGGAGGGCTGAGCTCTCATTACAGCCTCATTCTTCTGTGTCTCCTGGGCTGGCCTTCAGCATGTGATCTGATACCCCCTACCCCTCCTACAGCCTCCTCCCTCTGCTATCCAGAGAGGAGGAGGGGGCAGATATACCACCCCCAGCCCCTGCCACCAGAGGCTGGAGGGCAATGCCTGGCATGGGAAGAGTCTGAGTGCCCTGCACTCGACACCTGGGCATGACACAGTTAATTTAAGGGGCCAACTGTCCTGACGGCCAGGAGTAGCGGTGGCAGCCTCTTTTCTCTTTCCAGGTACTGTCATCTGATTTTAGTTAATGATTGAGCCTTTCATCTGCCGATACCTGAGAGAAGCCCAAAACCCTGGCTGAGATGAGATCTGGCGACAGAAGCATCCAGCCGGCGTCGCCTCTCGTCACTACTGGACTAGACTGTAGAGAAGTATAGAGCACAATTCAGACGATGCATTTTGTTGGTCAGTTGCAGATCAGCCCATTCAATGACAAATCCTTGTACATATCCATCGGGACAAATAACATGGTACGGCCCAGTAGTCTAAGGGACCCAAAGACACCAGTATTATAGATGGTGCATGATAAGTGGGGGCCCCGGTACAGATGTTGCACTGAGGTTCAGGAACTTGAAGTTACACCTTTGGAAGATTCACTATGACAAATCCGGAAAGTATGAACATGGCCCTAGAAAGAAGAAAGGCAGAAAATAGAACTTATAAGAATTTGCAGCTTCTCCTTTAAGATCTCCAGACAGATGTGAAGCAGAAAACTCAGACGATCAACTGGTTAGAACTTGTCAAGTAAAGAATTCACCAAACTGCTGCAAAATGAGTGACAGACCCTCCGGTGACCCCAAGTGTATGATATATGAGGGGACAACATTAACATGTTAGTGACCATGGTGGGGAATAGGTAGAGGTCAGGGGTGTAGCTATAGGAGGTGTAGAGGGATAGGTCAGGGGTGTAGATATAGGAGGTGTAGAGGTCAGGGGTGTAGATATAGGGGGTGTAGAGGGATAGGTCAGGGGTGTAGATATAGGAGGTGCAGAGGGAGAGGTCAGGGGTGTAGATATAGGGGGTGTAGAGGGAGAGGTCATGGGGGTAGATATAGGAGCTGTAGAGGTCAGGGGTGTAGATAAAGGAGGTGTAGAGGGAGAGGTCAGGGGTGTAGATATAGGAGGTGTAGAGGGAGAGGTCATGGGGGTAGATATAGGAGGTGTAGAGGTCAGGGGTGTAGATATAGGAGGTGTAGAGGGAGAGGTCAGGGGTGTAGATATAGGAGGTGTTGAGGTAGAGGTCAGGGGTGTAGATATAGGAGGTGTTGAGGTAGAGGTCAGGGGTGTAGATATTGGCGGTGTAGAGGGATAGGTCAGGGGTGTAGATATAGGAGGTGTAGAGGGAGAGGTCAGGGGTGTAGCTATAGGAGGTGTAGAGGTCAGGGGTGTAGATATAGGAGGTGTAGAGGTAGAGGTCAGGGGTGTAGATATAGGAGGTGTAGAGGGAGAGGTCAGGGGTGTAGATATAGGAGGTGTAGAGGTCAGGGGTGTAGATATAGGAGGTGTAGGAAGATGTCAGGGGTGTAGATATAGGAGGTGTAGAGGTCAGGGGAGTAGATATAGGGGGTGTAGAGGGAGAGGTCAGGGGGTGTAGATGTAGGAGGTGTAGAGGGATAGGTCAGGGGTGTAGATATAGGAGGTGCAGAGGTCAGGGATGTAGATATAGGAGGTGTAGAGGTCAGGGGTGTAGATATAGGGGGTGTAGAGGGATAGGTCAGGGGTGTAGATATAGGAGGTGCAGAGGGAGAGGTCAGGGGTGTAGATATAGGAGGTGCAGAGGGAGAGGTCAGGGATGTAGATATAGGGGGTGTAGAGGGAGAGGTCATGGGGGTAGATATAGGAGCTGTAGAGGTCAGGGGTGTAGATAAAGGAGGTGTAGAGGGAGAGGTCAGGGGTGTAGATATAGGAGGTGTAGAGGGAGAGGTCATGGGGGTAGATATAAGAGGTGTAGACGTCAGGGGTGTAGATATAGGAGGTGTAGAGGGAGAGGTCAGGGGTGTAGATATAGGAGGTGTTGAGGTAGAGGTCAGGGGTGTAGATATAGGAGGTGTTGAGGTAGAGGTCAGGGGTGTAGATATTGGAGGTGTAGAGGGATAGGTCAGGGGTGTAGATATAGGAGGTGTAGAGGGAGAGGTCAGGGGTGTAGCTATAGGAGGTGTAGAGGTCAGG
Source organism: Leptodactylus fallax (assembly GCA_947044405.1). NCBI lineage: Eukaryota > Metazoa > Chordata > Amphibia > Anura > Leptodactylidae > Leptodactylus > Leptodactylus fallax. The sequence continues at coordinate 476,840 of CAMRHE010000751.1, read as the reverse complement.
GGTGTAGATATAGGAGGTGTAGAGGTAGAGGTCAGGGGTGTAGATATAGGAGGTGTAGAGGGATAGCTCAGGGGTGTAGATATAGGAGGTGTAGAGGTAGAGGTCAGGGGTGTAGATATAGGAGGTGTAGAGGTCAGGGGTGTAGATATAGGAGGTGTAGGAAGATGTCAGGGGTGTAGATATAGGAGGTGTAGAGGTCAGGGGAGTAGATATAGGGGGTGTAGAGGGAGAGGTCAGGGGTGTAGATGTAGGAGGTGTAGAGGGAGAGGTCAGGGGTGTAGATATAGGAGGTGTAGAGGGAGAGGTCAGGGATGTAGATATAGGAGGTGTAGAGGGATAGGTCAGGGGTGTAACTATAGGAGGTGTAGAGGTCAGGGGTGTAGATATAGGAGGTGGAGAGGTAGAGGTCAGGGGTGTAGATATAGGAGGTGTAGGTAGATGTCAGGGATGTAGATATAGGAGGTGTAGAGGTCAGGGGTGTAGATATAGGAGGTGTAGAGGGATAGGTCAGGGGTGTAGATATAGGAGGTGTAGAGGTAGAGGTCAGGGGTGTAGATATAGGAGGTGTAGAGGTCAGGGATGTAGATACAGGAGGTGTAGGAAGATGTCAGGGGTGTAGGTAGATATAGGAGGTGTAGAGGTAGAGGTCAGGGGTGTAGATATAGGAGGTGTAGAGGTAGAGGTCAGGGGTGTAGATATAGGAGGTGTAGAGGGATAGGTCAGGGGTGTAGCTATAGGAGGTGTAGAAGTCAGGGGTGTAGATATAAAAGGTGGAGAGGTAGAGGTCAGGAGTGTATATAGAGGAGGTGTAGGTAGATGTCAGGGGTGTAGATACAGGAGGTGTAGAGGTCAGGGGTGTAGATATAGGAGGTGTAGAGGTCAGGTGTGTAGATATAGGAGGTGTAGAGGTCAGGGATGTAGATATGGGAGGTGTAGAGGGAGAGGTCAGGGGTGTAGATATAGGAGGTGTAGAGGTCAGGGGTGTAGATATAGGAGGTGTAGGAAGATGTCAGGGGTGTAGATATAGGAGGTGTAGAGGTCAGGGGTGTAGATATAGGGGGTGTAGAGGGAGAGGTCAGGGGTGTAGATATAGGAGGTGTAGAGGGAGAGGTCAGGGGTGCAGATATAGGGGGTGTAGAGGGAGAGGTCAAGGGTGTAGCTATAGGAGGTGTAGAGGTAGAGGTCAGGGGTGTAGATACAGGAGGTGTAGAGGGAGAGGTCAGGGGTGTAGATATAGGAGGTGTAGAGGGATAGGTCAGGGGTGTAGCTATAGGAGGTGTAGAAGGAGAGGTCAGGGGTGTAGATATAGGAGGTGGAGAGGTAGAGGTCAGGAGTGTATATATAGGAGGTGTAGGTAGATGTCAGGGGTGTAGTTATAGGAGGTGGAGAGGTCAGGGGTGTAGATATAGGAGGTGTAGAGGGATAGGTCAGGGGTGTAGATATAGGAGGTGTAGAGGGAGAGGTCAGGGGTGTAGATATAGCAGGTGTAGAGGGAGAGGTCAGGGGTGTAGCTATAGGAGGTGTAGAGGTCAGGGGTGTAGATATAGGAGGTGTAGAGGTAGAGGTCAGGAGTGTATATATAGGAGGTGTAAGTAGATGTCAGGGGTGTAGATATAGGAGGTGTAGGTAGACATCAGTGGTGTATATAGGAGGTGTAAGGGGGGCCAGGGGTGTAGAAATAGGATGGGTAAGTAGAGGTCAGGGGTGTAGATATAGGAGGTGTAGGAAGATGTCAGGGGTGTAGATATAGGAGTTGTAGAGGTCAGGGGTGTAGATATAGGGGGTGTAGAGGGAGAGGTCAGGGGTGTAGATGTAGGAGGTGTAGAGGGAGAGGTCAGGGGTGTAGATATAGGAGGTGTAGAGGGAGAAGTCAGGGGTGTAGATATAGGAGATGTAGAGGGATAGGTCAGGGGTGTAGCTATAGGAGGTGTAGAGGTAGAGGTCAGGGGTGTAGATATAGGAGGTGTAGAGGGATAGCTCAGGGGTGTAGATATAGGAGGTGTAGAGGTAGAGGTCAGGGGTGTAGATATAGGAGGTGTAGAGGTCAGGGGTGTAGATATAGGAGGTGTAGGAAGATGTCAGGGGTGTAGATATAGGAGGTGTAGAGGTCAGGGGAGTAGATATAGGGGGTGTAGAGGGAGAGGTCAGGGGTGTAGATGTAGGAGGTGTAGAGGGAGAGGTCAGGGGTGTAGATATAGGAGGTGTAGAGGGAGAGGTCAGGGATGTAGATATAGGAGGTGTAGAGGGATAGGTCAGGGGTGTAACTATAGGAGGTGTAGAGGTCAGGGGTGTAGATATAGGAGGTGGAGAGGTAGAGGTCAGGGGTGTAGATATAGGAGGTGTAGGTAGATGTCAGGGATGTAGATATAGGAGGTGTAGAGGTCAGGGGTGTAGATATAGGAGGTGTAGAGGGATAGGTCAGGGGTGTAGATATAGGAGGTGTAGAGGTAGAGGTCAGGGGTGTAGATATAGGAGGTGTAGAGGTCAGGGATGTAGATACAGGAGGTGTAGGAAGATGTCAGGGGTGTAGGTAGATATAGGAGGTGTAGAGGTAGAGGTCAGGGGTGTAGATATAGGAGGTGTAGAGGTAGAGGTCAGGGGTGTAGATATAGGAGGTGTAGAGGGATAGGTCAGGGGTGTAGCTATAGGAGGTGTAGAAGTCAGGGGTGTAGATATAAAAGGTGGAGAGGTAGAGGTCAGGAGTGTATATAGAGGAGGTGTAGGTAGATGTCAGGGGTGTAGATACAGGAGGTGTAGAGGTCAGGGGTGTAGATATAGGAGGTGTAGAGGTCAGGTGTGTAGATATAGGAGGTGTAGAGGTCAGGGATGTAGATATGGGAGGTGTAGAGGGAGAGGTCAGGGGTGTAGATATAGGAGGTGTAGAGGTCAGGGGTGTAGATATAGGAGGTGTAGGAAGATGTCAGGGGTGTAGATATAGGAGGTGTAGAGGTCAGGGGTGTAGATATAGGGGGTGTAGAGGGAGAGGTCAGGGGTGTAGATATAGGAGGTGTAGAGGGAGAGGTCAGGGGTGCAGATATAGGGGGTGTAGAGGGAGAGGTCAAGGGTGTAGCTATAGGAGGTGTAGAGGTAGAGGTCAGGGGTGTAGATACAGGAGGTGTAGAGGGAGAGGTCAGGGGTGTAGATATAGGAGGTGTAGAGGGATAGGTCAGGGGTGTAGCTATAGGAGGTGTAGAAGGAGAGGTCAGGGGTGTAGATATAGGAGGTGGAGAGGTAGAGGTCAGGAGTGTATATATAGGAGGTGTAGGTAGATGTCAGGGGTGTAGTTATAGGAGGTGGAGAGGTCAGGGGTGTAGATATAGGAGGTGTAGAGGGATAGGTCAGGGGTGTAGATATAGGAGGTGTAGAGGGAGAGGTCAGGGGTGTAGATATAGCAGGTGTAGAGGGAGAGGTCAGGGGTGTAGCTATAGGAGGTGTAGAGGTCAGGGGTGTAGATATAGGAGGTGTAGAGGTAGAGGTCAGGAGTGTATATATAGGAGGTGTAAGTAGATGTCAGGGGTGTAGATATAGGAGGTGTAGGTAGACATCAGTGGTGTATATAGGAGGTGTAAGGGGGGCCAGGGGTGTAGAAATAGGATGGGTAAGTAGAGGTCAGGGGTGTAGATATAGGAGGTGTAGGAAGATGTCAGGGGTGTAGATATAGGAGTTGTAGAGGTCAGGGGTGTAGATATAGGGGGTGTAGAGGGAGAGGTCAGGGGTGTAGATGTAGGAGGTGTAGAGGGAGAGGTCAGGGGTGTAGATATAGGAGGTGTAGAGGGAGAAGTCAGGGGTGTAGATATAGGAGATGTAGAGGGATAGGTCAGGGGTGTAGCTATAGGAGGTGTAGAGGTCAGGGGTGTAGATATAGGAGGTGGAGAGGTAGAGGTCAGGGGTGTAGATATAGGAGGTGTAGGTAGATGTCAGGGGTGTAGATATAGGAGGTGTAGAGGTCAGGGGTGTAGATATAGGAGGTGTAGAGGTAGAGGTCAGGGGTGTAGATATAGGAGGTGTAGAGGGATAGGTCAGGGGTGTAGATATAGGAGGTGTAGAGGTAGAGGTCAGGGGTGTAGATATAGGAGGTGTAGAGGTCAGGGGTTTAGATACAGGAGGTGTAGGAAGATGTCAGGGGTGTAGGTAGATATAGGAGGTGTAGAGGTCAGGGGTGTAGATATAGGGGATGTAGAGGGAGAGGTCAGGGGTGTAGCTATAGGAGGTGTAGAGGTAGAGGTCAGGGGTGTAGATATAGGAGGTGTAGAGGTAGAGGTCAGGGGTGTAGATATAGGAGGTGTTGAGGTAGAGGTCAGGGGTGTAGATATAGGAGGTGTTGAGGTAGAGGTCAGGGGTGTAGATATAGGAGGTGTAGAGGGATAGGTCAGGGGTGTAGATATAGGAGGTGTAGGAAGATGTCAGGGGTGTAGATATAGGAGGTGTAGAGGTCAGGGGTGTAGATATAGGAGGTGTAGAGGGATAGGTCAGGGGTGTAGATATAGGAGGTGTAGAGGGAGAGGTCAGGGGTGTAGATATAGCAGGTGTAGAGGGAGAGGTCAGGGGTGTAGCTATAGGAGGTGTAGAGGTCAGGGGTGTAGATATAGGAGGTGTAGAGGTAGAGGTCAGGAGTGTATATATAGGAGGTGTAAGTAGATGTCAGGGGTGTAGATATAGGAGGTGTAGGTAGACATCAGTGGTGTATATAGGAGGTGTAAGGGGGGCCAGGGGTGTAGAAATAGGATGGGTAAGTAGAGGTCAGGGGTGTAGATATAGGAGGTGTAGGAAGATGTCAGGGGTGTAGATATAGGAGTTGTAGAGGTCAGGGGTGTAGATATAGGGGGTGTAGAGGGAGAGGTCAGGGGTGTAGATGTAGGAGGTGTAGAGGGAGAGGTCAGGGGTGTAGATATAGGAGGTGTAGAGGGAGAAGTCAGGGGTGTAGATATAGGAGATGTAGAGGGATAGGTCAGGGGTGTAGCTATAGGAGGTGTAGAGGTCAGGGGTGTAGATATAGGAGGTGGAGAGGTAGAGGTCAGGGGTGTAGATATAGGAGGTGTAGGTAGATGTCAGGGGTGTAGATATAGGAGGTGTAGAGGTCAGGGGTGTAGATATAGGAGGTGTAGAGGTAGAGGACAGGGGTGTAGATATAGGAGGTGTAGAGGGATAGGTCAGGGGTGTAGATATAGGAGGTGTAGAGGTAGAGGTCAGGGGTGTAGATATAGGAGGTGTAGAGGTCAGGGGTTTAGATACAGGAGGTGTAGGAAGATGTCAGGGGTGTAGGTAGATATAGGAGGTGTAGAGGTCAGGGGTGTAGATATAGGGGATGTAGAGGGAGAGGTCAGGGGTGTAGCTATAGGAGGTGTAGAGGTAGAGGTCAGGGGTGTAGATATAGGAGGTGTAGAGGTCAGGGGTGTAGATATAGGAGGTGTTGAGGTAGAGGTCAGGGGTGTAGATATAGGAGGTGTTGAGGTAGTGGTCAGGGGTGTAGATATAGGAGGTGTAGAGGGATAGGTCAGGGGTGTAGATATAGGAGGTGTAGGAAGATGTCAGGGGTGTAGATATAGGAGGTGTAGAGGTCAGGGGTGTAGATATAGGGGGTGTAGAGGGAGAGGTCAGGGGTGTAGATGTAGGAGGTGTAGAGGGAGAGGTCAGGGGTGTAGATATAGGAGGTGTAGAGGGAGAGGTCAGGGGTGTAGATATAGGAGGTGTAGAGGGATAGGTCAGGGGTGTAACTATAGGAGGTGTAGAGGTCAGGGGTGTAGATATAGGAGGTGGAGAGGTAGAGGTCAGGGGTGTAGATATAGGAGGTGTAGGTAGATGTCAGGGATGTAGATATAGGAGGTGTAGAGGTCAGGGGTGTAGATATAGGAGGTGTAGAGGGATAGGTCAGGGGTGTAGATATAGGAGGTGTAGAGGTAGAGGTCAGGGGTGTAGATATAGGAGGTGTAGAGGTCAGGGATGTAGATACAGGAGGTGTAGGAGATGTCGGGGGTGTAGGTAGATATGGGGTGTAGAGGTAGAGGTCAGGGGTGTAGATATAGGAGGTGTAGAGGTAGAGGTCAGGGGTGTAGATATAGGAGGTGTAGAGGGATAGGTCAGGGGTGTAGCTATAGGAGGTGTAGAAGTCAGGGGTATAGATATAAAAGGTGGAGAGGTAGAGGTCAGGAGTGTATATAGAGGAGGTGTAGGTAGATGTCAGGGGTGTAGATATAGGAGGTGTAGAGGTCAGGGGTGTAGATATAGGAGGTGTAGAGGTCAGGTGTGTAGATATAGGAGGTGTAGAGGTCAGGGATGTAGATATAGGAGGTGTAGAGGGAGAGGTCAGGGGTGTAGATATAGGAGGTGTAGAGGTCAGGGGTGTAGATATAGGAGGTGTAGGAAGATGTCAGGGGTGTAGATATAGGAGGTGTAGAGGTCAGGGGTGTAGATATAGGGGGTGTAGAGGGAGAGGTCAGGGGTGTAGATATAGGAGGTGTAGAGGGAGAGGTCAGGGGTGCAGATATAGGGGGTGTAGAGGGAGAGGTCAGGGGTGTAGCTATAGGAGGTGTACAGGTAGAGGTCAGGGGTGTAGATACAGGAGGTGTAGAGGGAGAGGTCAGGGGTGTAGATATAGGAGGTGTAGAGGGATAGGTCAGGGGTGTAGCTATAGGAGGTGTAGAAGTCAGGGGTGTAGATATAGGAGGTGGAGAGGTAGAGGTCAGGAGTGTATATATAGGAGGTGTAGGTAGATGTCAGGGGTGTAGCTATAGGAGGTGGAGAGGTCAGGGGTGTAGATATAGGAGGTGTAGAGGGATAGGTCAGGGGTGTAGATATAGGAGGTGTAGAGGGAGAGGTCAGGGGTGTAGATATAGCAGGTGTAGAGGGAGAGGTCAGGGGTGTAGCTATAGGAGGTGTAGAGGTCAGGGGTGTAGATATAGGAGGTGTAGAGGTAGAGGTCAGGAGTGTATATATAGGAGGTGTAAGTAGATGTCAGGGGTGTAGATATAGGAGGTGTAGGTAGACATCAGTGGTGTATATAGGAGGTGTAAGGGGGGTCAGGGGTGTAGAAATAGGATGGGTAAGTAGAGGTCAGGGGTGTAGATATAGGAGGTGTAGGAAGATGTCAGGGGTGTAGATATAAAAGTTGTAGAGGTCAGGGGTGTAGATATAGGGGGTGTAGAGGGAGAGGTCAGGGGTGTAGATGTAGGAGGTGTAGAGGGAGAGGTCAGGGGTGTAGATATAGGAGGTGTAGAGGGAGAAGTCAGGGGTGTAGATATAGGAGATGTAGAGGGATAGGTCAGGGGTGTAGCTATAGGAGGTGTAGAGGTCAGGGGTGTAGATATAGGAGGTGGAGAGGTAGAGGTCAGGGGTGTAGATATAGGAGGTGTAGGTAGATGTCAGGGGTGTAGATATAGGAGGTGTAGAGGTCAGGGGTGTAGATATAGGAGGTGTAGAGGTAGAGGTCAGGGGTGTAGATATAGGAGGTGTAGAGGGATAGGTCAGGGGTGTAGATATAGGAGGTGTAGAGGTAGAGGTCAGGGGTGTAGATATAGGAGGTGTAGAGGTCAGGGGTTTAGATACAGGAGGTGTAGGAAGATGTCAGGGGTGTAGGTAGATATAGGAGGTGTAGAGGTCAGGGGTGTAGATATAGGGGATGTAGAGGGAGAGGTCAGGGGTGTAGCTATAGGAGGTGTAGAGGTAGAGGTCAGGGGTGTAGATATAGGAGGTGTAGAGGTAGAGGTCAGGGGTGTAGATATAGGAGGTGTTGAGGTAGAGGTCAGGGGTGTAGATATAGGAGGTGTTGAGGTAGAGGTCAGGGGTGTAGATATAGGAGGTGTAGAGGGATAGGTCAGGGGTGTAGATATAGGAGGTGTAGAGGGAGAGGTCAGGGGTGTAGATATAGGAGGTGTAGAGGGAGAGGTCAGGGGTGTAGCTATAGGAGGTGTAGAGGTCAGGGGTGTAGATATAGGAGGTGTAGAGGTAGAGGTCAGGGGTGTAGATATAGGAGGTGTAGAGGGATAGGTCAGGGGTGTAGATATAGGAGGTGTAGAGGTAGAGGTCAGGGGTGTAGATATAGGAGGTGTAGAGGTCAGGGGTGTAGATATAGGAGGTGTAGGAAGATGTCAGGGGTGTAGATATAGGAGGTGTAGAGGTCAGGGGTGTAGATATAGGGGGTGTAGAGGGAGAGGTCAGGAGTGTAGATATAGGAGGTGTAGAGGTAGAGGTCAGGGGTGTAGATATAGGAGGTGTAGAGGGAGAGGTCAGGGGTGTAGATATAGGAGGTGTAGGAAGATGTCAGGGGTGTAGATATAGGAGGTGTAGAGGTCAGGGGTGTAGATATAGGGGGTGTAGAGGGAGAGGTCAGGGGTGTAGCTATAGGAGGTGTAGAGGTAGAGGTCAGGGGTGTAGATATAGGAGGTGTAGAGGTAGAGGTCAGGGGTGTAGATATAGGAGGTGTAGAGGGATAGGTCAGGGGTGTAGATATAGGAGGTGTAGAGGTAGAGGTCAGGGGTGTAGATATAGGAGGTGTAGAGGTCAGGGGTGTAGATATAGGAGGTGTAGGAAGATGTCAGGGGTGTATATATAGGAGGTGTAGAGGTCAGGGGTGTAGATATAGGAGGTGTAGAGGTAGAGGTCAGGGGAGTAGATATAGGAGGTGTAGAGGGATAGGTCAGGGGTGTAGATATAGGAGATGTAGAGGTAGAGGTCAGGGGTGTAGATATAGGAGGTGTAGAGGTCAGGGGTGTAGATATAGGAGGTGTAGGAAGATGTCAGGGGTGTAGATATAGGAGGTGTAGAGGTCAGGGGTGTAGATATAGGGGGTGTAGAAGGAGAGGTCAGGGGTGTAGATGTAGGAGGTGTAGAGGGAGAGGTCAGTGGTGTAGATATAGGAGGTGTAGAGGGATAGGTCAGGGGTGTAGGTATAGGAGGTGTAGAGGTCAGGGGTGTATATATAGGAGGTGGAGAGGTAGAGGTCAGGGGTGTAGATCTAGGAGGTGTAGGTAGATGTCAGGGGTGTAGATATAGGAGGTGTAGAGGTCAGGGGTGTAGATATAGGAGGTGTAGAGGTAGAGGTCAGGGGTGTAGATATAGGAGGTGTAGAGGGATAGGTCAGGGGTGTAGATATAGGAGGTGTAGAGGTCAGGGGTGTAGATATAGGAGGTGTAGAGGTAGAGGTCAGAGGTGTAGGTATAGGAGGTGTAGAGGTCAGGGGTGTAGATACAGGAGGTGTAGGAAGATGTCAGGGGTGTAGGTAGATATAGGAGGTGTAGAGGTCAGGGGTGTAGATATAGGGGGTGTAGAGGGAGAGGTCAGGGGTGTAGATATAGGAGGTGTAGAGAGAGAGGTCAGGGGTGTAGATATAGGAGGTGTAGAGGTCAGGGGTGTAGATATAGGAGGTGTAGAGGTCAGGGGTGTAGATATAGGAGGTGTAGAGGTAGAGGTCAGGGGTGTAGATATAGGAGGTGTAGAGAGATAGGTCAGGGGTGTAGATATAGGAGGTGTAGAGGTAGAGGTCAGGGGTTTAGATATAGAAGGTGTAGAGGGATAGGTCAGGGGTGTAGCTATAGGAGGTGTAGAAGTCAGGAGTGTAGATATAGGAGGTGGAGAGGTAGAGGTCAGGAGTGTATATATAGGAGGTGTAGGTAGATGTCAGGGGTGTAGATATAGGAGGTGTAGAGGTAAGGGGTGTAGATATAGGAGGTGTAGAGGTCAGGTGTGTAGATATAGGAGGTGTAGAGGTCAGGGATGTAGATATAGGAGGTGTAGAGGGATAGGTCAGGGGTGTAGATACAGGAGGTGTAGAGGTAGAAGTCAGGGGTGTAGATATAGGAGGTGTAGAGGTCAGGGGTGTAGATATAGGAGGTGTAGGAAGTTGTCAGGGGTGTAGATATAGGAGGTGTAGAGGTCAGGGGTGTAGATATAGGGAGTGTAGAGGGAGAGATCAGGGGTGTAGATATAGGGGGTGTAGAGGGAGAGGTCAGGGGTGTAGATATAGGAGGTGTAGAGGGAGAGGTCAGGGGTGCAGATATAGGGGGTGTAGAGGGAGAGGTCAGGGGTGTAGCTATAGGAGGTGTAGAGGTAGAGGTCAGGGGTGTAGATATAGGAGGTGTAGAGGGAGAGGTCAGGGGTGTAGATATAGGAGGTGTAGAGGGATAGGTCAGGGGTGTAGCTATAGGAGGTGTAGAAGTCAGGGGTGTAGATATAGGAGGTGGAGAGGTAGAGGTCAGGAGTGTATATATAGGAGGTGTAGAGGTCAGGGGTGTAGATATAGGAGGTGTAGGAAGATGTCAGGGGTGTAGATATAGGAGGTGTAGAGGTCAGGGGTGTAGATATAGGGGGTGTAGAGGGAGAGGTCAGGGGTGTAGATGTAGGAGGTGTAGAGGGAGAGGTCAGGGGTGTAGATATAGGAGGTGTAGAGGGAGAGGTCAGTGGTGTAGATATAGGAGGTGTAGAGGGATAGGTCAGGGGTGTAGCTATAGGAGGTGTAGAGGTCAGGGGTGTAGATATAGGAGGTGGAGAGGTAGAGGTCAGGGGTGTAGATATAGGAGGTGTAGGTAGATGTCAGGGGTGTAGATATAGGAGGTGTAGAGGTCAGGGGTGTAGATATAGGAGGTGTAGAGGTAGAGGTCAGGGGTGTAGATATAGGAGGTGTAGAGGGATAGGTCAGGGGTGTAGATATAGGAGGTGTAGAGGTCAGGGGTGTAGATATAGGAGGTGTAGAGGTAGAGGTCAGAGGTGTAGATATAGGAGGTGTAGGAAGATGTCAGGGGTGTAGGTAGATATAGGAGGTGTAGAGGTCAGGGGTGTAGATATAGGGGGTGTAGAGGGAGAGGTCAGGGGTGTAGATATAGGAGGTGTAGAGAGAGAGGTCAGGGGTGTAGATATAGGAGGTGTAGAGGTCAGGGGTGTAGATATAGGAGGTGTAGAGGTCAGGGGTGTAGATATAGGAGGTGTAGAGGTCAGGGGTGTAGATATAGGAGGTGTAGAGGTAGAGGTCAGGGGTGTAGATATAGGAGGTGTAGAGGGATAGGTCAGGGGTGTAGATATAGGAGGTGTAGAGGGATAGGTCAGGGATGTAGCTATAGGAGGTGTAGAAGTCAGGGGTGTAGGTATAGGAGGTGGAGAGGTAGAGGTCAGGAGTGTATATATAGGAGGTGTAGGTAGATGTCAGGGGTGTAGATATAGGAGGTGTAGAGGTAAGGGGTGTAGATATAGGAGGTGTAGAGGTCAGGTGTGTAGATATAGGAGGTGTAGAGGTCAGGGATGTAGATATAGGAGGTGTAGAGGGATAGGTCAGGGGTGTAGATATAGGAGGTGTAGAGGTAGAGGTCAGGGGTGTAGATATAGGAGGTGTAGAGGTCAGGGGTGTAGATATAGGGAGTGTAGAGGGAGAGGTCAGGGGTGTAGATATGGGGGGTGTAGAGGGAGAGGTCAGGGGTGTAGATATAGGAGGTGTAGAGGGAGAGGTCAGGGGTGCAGATATAGGGGGTGTAGAGGGAGAGGTCAGGGGTGTAGCTATAGGAGGTGTAGAGGTAGAGGTCAGGGGTGTAGATATAGGAGGTGTAGAGGGAGAGGTCAGGGGTGTAGATATAGGAGGTGTAGAGGGATAGGTCAGGGGTGTAGCTATAGGAGGTGTAGAAGTCAGGGGTGTAGATATAGGAGGTGGAGAGGTAGTGGTCAGGAGTGTATATATAGGAGGTGTAGGTAGATGTCAGGGGTGTAGCTATAGGAGGTGGAGAGGTCAGGGGTGTGGATATAGGAGGTGTAGAGGTAGAGGTCAGGGGTGTAGATATAGGAGGTGTAGAGGGATAGGTCAGGGGTGTAGATATAGGAGGTGTAGAGGTAGAGGTCAGGGGTGTAGATATAGGAGGTGTAGAGGTCAGGGGTGTAGATATAGGAGGTGTAGGAAGATGTCAGGGGTGTAGATATAGGAGGTGTAGAGGTCAGGGGTGTAGATATAGGGGGTGTAGAGGGAGAGGTCAGGGGTGTAGATATAGGAGGTGTAGAGGGAGAGGTCAGGGGTGTAGATATAGGAGGTGTAGAGGTAGAGGTCAGGGGTGTAGATATAGGAGGTGGAGAGGTAGAGGTCAGGGGTGTAGATATAGGAGGTGTAGGTAGATGTCAGGTGTGTAGATATAGGAGGTGTAGATGTCAGGGGTGTAGATATAGGAGGTGTAGAGGGATAGGTCAGGGGTGTAGATATAGGAGGTGTAGAGGGATAGGTCAGGGGTGTACATATAGGAGGTGTAGAGGTAGAGGTCAGGGGTGTAGATATAGGAGGTGTAGGAAGATGTCAGGGGTGTAGATATAGGAGGTGTAGAGGTCAGGGGTGTAGATATAGGGGGTGTAGAGGGAGAGGTCAGGGGTGTAGCTATAGGAGGTGTAGAGGTAGAGGTCAGGGGTGTAGATATAGGAGGTGTAGAGGGATAGGTCAGGGGTGTAGATATAGGAGGTGTAGAGGTAGAGGTCAGGGGTGTAGATATAGGAGGTGTAGAGGTCAGGGGTGTAGATATAGGAGGTGTAGGAATATGTCAGGGGTGTATATATAGGAGGTGTAGAGGTCAGGGGTGTAGATATAGGAGGTGTAGAGGTAGAGGTCAGGGGTGTAGATATAGGAGGTGTAGAGGGATAGGTCAGGGGTGTAGATATAGGTGTAGAGGTAGAGGTTAGGGGTGTAGATATAGGAGGTGTAGAGGGATAGGTCAGGGGTGTAGATATAGGAGGTGTAGAGGTAGATGTCAGGGGTGTAGATATAGGAGGTGTAGAGGTCAGGCTTGTAGATATAGGAGGTGTAGGTAGATGTCAGGGGTGTAGATATAGGAGTTGTAGAGGTCAGGGGTGTAGATATAGGGGGTGTAGAGGGAGAGGTCAGGGGTTTAGATGTAGGAGGTGTAGAGGGAGAGGTCAGGGGTGTAGATATAGGAGGTGTAGAGGGAGAGGTCAGGGGTGTAGATATAGGAGATGTAGAGGGATAGGTCAGGGGTGTAGCTATAGGAGGTGTAGAGGTCAGGGGTGTAGATATAGGAGGTGGAGAGGTAGAGGTCAGGGGTGTAGATATAGGAGGTGTAGGTAGATGTCAGGGGTGTAGATATAGGAGGTGTAGAGGTCAGGGGTGTAGATATAGGAGGTGTAGAGGTAGAGGTCAGGGGTGTAGATATAGGAGGTGTAGAGGGATAGGTCAGGGGTGTAGATATAGGAGGTGTAGAGGTAGAGGTCAGGGGTGTAGATATAGGAGGTGTAGAGGTCAGGGGTTTAGATACAAGAGGTGTAGGAAGATGTCAGGGGTGTAGGTATATATAGGAGGTGTAGAGGTCAGGGGTGTAGATATAGGGGATGTAGAGGGAGAGGTCAGGGGTGTAGCTATAGGAGGTGTAGAGGTAGAGGTCAGGGGTGTAGATATAGGAGGTGTAGAGGTAGAGGTCAGGGGTGTAGATATAGGAGGTGTTGAGGTAGAGGTCAGGGGTGTAGATATAGGAGGTGTTGAGGTAGAGGTCAGGGGTGTAGATATAGGAGGTGTAGAGGGATAGGTCAGGGGTGTAGATATAGGAGGTGTAGAGGGAGAGGTCAGGGGTGTAGCTATAGGAGGTGTAGAGGTCAGGGGTGTAGATATAGGAGGTGTAGAGGTAGAGGTCAGGGGTGTAGATATAGGAGGTGTAGAGGTCAGGGGTGTAGCTATAGGAGGTGTAGAGGTAGAGGTCAGGGGTGTAGCTATAGGAGGTGTAGAGGTCAGGGGTGTAGATATAGGAGGTGTAGAGGTAGAGGTCAGGGGTGTAGCTATAGGAGGTGTAGAGGTCAGGGGTGTAGCTATAGGAGGTGTAGAGGTAGAGGTCAGGGGTGTAGATATAGGAGGTGTAGAGGTAGAGGTCAGGGGTGTAGATATAGGAGGTGTTGAGGTAGAGGTCAGGGGTGTAGATATAGGAGGTGTTGAGGTAGAGGTCAGGGATGTAGATATAGGAGGTGTAGAGGGAGAGGTCAGGGGTGTAGCTATAGGAGGTGTAGAGGTCAGGGGTGTAGATATAGGAGGTGTAGAGGTAGAGGTCAGGGGTGTAGATATAGGAGGTGTAGAGGGATAGCTCAGGGGTGTAGATATAGGAGGTGTAGAGGTAGAGGTCAGGGGTGTAGATATAGGAGGTGTAGAGGTCAGGGGTGTAGATATAGGAGGTGTAGGAAGATGTCAGGGGTGTAGATATAGGAGGTGTAGAGGTCAGGGGAGTAGATATAGGAGGTGTAGAGGGAGAGGTCAGGGGTGCAGATATAGGGGGTGTAGAGGGAGAGGTCAGGGGTGTAACTATAGGAGGTGTAGAGGTCAGGGATGTAGATATAGGAGGTGTAGAGGGAGAGGTCAGGGGTGTAGCTATAGGAGGTGTAGAGGTCAGGGGTGTAGATATAGGAGGTGTAGAGGTAGAGGTCAGGGGTGTAGATATAGGAGGTGTAGAGGGATAGCTCAGGGGTGTAGATATAGGAGGTGTAGAGGTAGAGGTCAGGGGTGTAGCTATAGGAGGTGTAGAGGTCAGGGGTGTAGATATAGGAGGTGTAGAGGTAGAGGTCAGGGGTGTAGATATAGGAGGTGTAGAGGGAGAGGTCAGGGGTGTAGATATAGGAGGTGTAGAGGGAGAGGTCAGGGGTGTAGATATAGGAGGTGTAGAAGGATAGGTCAGGGGTGTAACTATAGGAGGTGTAGAGGTCAGGGGTGTAGATATAGGAGGTGGAGAGGTAGAGGTCAGGGGTGTAGATATAGGAGGTGTAGAGGTCAGGAGTGTAGATATAGGAGGTGTGGAGGGATAGGTCAGGGGTGTAGATATAGGAGGTGTAGAGGTAGAGGTCAGGGGTGTAGATATAGGAGGTGTAGAGGTCAGGGGTGTAGATACAGGAGGTGTAGGAAGATGTCAGGGGTGTAGGTAGATATAGGAGGTGTAGAGGTCAGGGGTGTAGATATAGGGGGTGTAGAGGAAGAGGTCAGGGGTGTAGATATAGGGGGTGTAGAGGGAGAGGTCAGGGGTGTAGCTATAGGAGGTGTAGAGGTAGAGGTCAGGGGTGTAGATATAGGAGGTGTTGAGGTAGAGGTCAGGGGTGTAGATATAGGAGGTGTAGAGGGATAGGTCAGGGGTGTAGATATAGGAGGTGTAGAGGGAGAGGTCAGGGGTGTAGCTATAGGAGGTGTAGAGGTCAGGGGTGTAGATATAGGAGCTGTAGAGGTCAGGTGTGTAGATATAGGAGGTGTAGAGGTCAGGGATGTAGATATAGGAGGTGTAGAGGGAGAGGTCAGGGGTGTAGATATAGGAGGTGTAGAGGTCAGGGGTGTAGATATAGGAGGTGTAGGAAGATGTCAGGGGTGTAGATATAGGAGGTGTAGAGGTCAGGGGTGTAGATATAGGAGGTGTAGAGGGAGAGGTCAGGGGTGCAGATATAGGGGGTGTAGAGGGAGAGGTCAGGGGTGTAGCTATAGGAGGTGTAGAAGTAGAGGTCAGGGGTGTAGATATAGGAGGTGTGGAGGGAGAGGTCAGGGGTGTAGATATAGGAGGTGTAGAGGGATAGGTCAGGGGTGTAGCTATAGGAGGTGTAGAAGTCAGGGGTGTAGATATAGGAGTTGGAGAGGTAGAGGTCAGGAGTGTATATATAGGAGGTGTAGGTAGATGTCAGGGGTGTAGCTATAGGAGGTGGAGAGGTCAGGGGTGTAGATATAGGAGGTGTAGAGGGATAGGTCAGGGGTGTAGATATAGGAGGTGTAGAGGGAGAGGTCATGGGTGTAGATATAGGAGGTGTAGAGGGAGAGGTCAGGGGTGTAGCTATAGGAGGTGTAGAGGTCAGGGGTGTAGATATAGGAGGTGTAGAGGTAGAGGTCAGGGGTGTAGATATAGGAGGTGTAGAGGTCAGGGGTGTAGATATAGGGAGTGTAGAGGGAGAGGTCAGGGGTGTAGATATGGGGGGTGTAGAGGGAGAGGTCAGGGGTGTAGATATAGGAGTTGTAGAGGGAGAGGTCAGGGGTGCAGATATAGGGGGTGTAGAGGGAGAGGTCAGGGGTGTAGCTATAGGAGGTGTAGAGGTAGAGGTCAGGGGTGTAGATATAGGAGGTGTAGAGGGAGAGGTCAGGGGTGTAGATATAGGAGGTGTAGAGGGATAGGTCAGGGGTGTAGCTATAGGAGGTGTAGAAGTCAGGGGTGTAGATATAGGAGGTGGAGAGGTAGTGGTCAGGAGTGTATATATAGGAGGTGTAGGTAGATGTCAGGGGTGTAGCTATAGGAGGTGGAGAGGTCAGGGGTGTGGATATAGGAGGTGTAGAGGTAGAGGTCAGGGGTGTAGATATAGGAGGTGTAGAGGGATAGGTCAGGGGTGTAGATATAGGAGGTGTAGAGGTAGAGGTCAGGGGTGTAGATATAGGAGGTGTAGAGGTCAGGGGTGTAGATATAGGAGGTGTAGGAAGATGTCAGGGGTGTAGATATAGGAGGTGTAGAGGTCAGGGGTGTAGATATAGGGGGTGTAGAGGGAGAGGTCAGGGGTGTAGATATAGGAGGTGTAGAGGGAGAGGTCAGGGGTGTAGATATAGGAGGTGTAGAGGTAGAGGTCAGGGGTGTAGATATAGGAGGTGGAGAGGTAGAGGTCAGGGGTGTAGATATAGGAGGTGTAGGTAGATGTCAGGTGTGTAGATATAGGAGGTGTAGATGTCAGGGGTGTAGATATAGGAGGTGTAGAGGGATAGGTCAGGGGTGTAGATATAGGAGGTGTAGAGGGATAGGTCAGGGGTGTACATATAGGAGGTGTAGAGGTAGAGGTCAGGGGTGTAGATATAGGAGGTGTAGGAAGATGTCAGGGGTGTAGATATAGGAGGTGTAGAGGTCAGGGGTGTAGATATAGGGGGTGTAGAGGGAGAGGTCAGGGGTGTAGCTATAGGAGGTGTAGAGGTAGAGGTCAGGGGTGTAGATATAGGAGGTGTAGAGGGATAGGTCAGGGGTGTAGATATAGGAGGTGTAGAGGTAGAGGTCAGGGGTGTAGATATAGGAGGTGTAGAGGTCAGGGGTGTAGATATAGGAGGTGTAGGAAGATGTCAGGGGTGTATATATAGGAGGTGTAGAGGTCAGGGGTGTAGATATAGGAGGTGTAGAGGTAGAGGTCAGGGGTGTAGATATAGGAGGTGTAGAGGGATAGGTCAGGGGTGTAGATATAGGTGTAGAGGTAGAGGTTAGGGGTGTAGATATAGGAGGTGTAGAGGGATAGGTCAGGGGTGTAGATATAGGAGGTGTAGAGGTAGATGTCAGGGGTGTAGATATAGGAGGTGTAGAGGTCAGGCTTGTAGATATAGGAGGTGTAGGTAGATGTCAGGGGTGTAGATATAGGAGTTGTAGAGGTCAGGGGTGTAGATATAGGGGGTGTAGAGGGAGAGGTCAGGGGTTTAGATGTAGGAGGTGTAGAGGGAGAGGTCAGGGGTGTAGATATAGGAGGTGTAGAGGGAGAGGTCAGGGGTGTAGATATAGGAGATGTAGAGGGATAGGTCAGGGGTGTAGCTATAGGAGGTGTAGAGGTCAGGGGTGTAGATATAGGAGGTGGAGAGGTAAAGGTCAGGGGTGTAGATATAGGAGGTGTAGGTAGATGTCAGGGGTGTAGATATAGGAGGTGTAGAGGTCAGGGGTGTAGATATAGGAGGTGTAGAGGTAGAGGTCAGGGGTGTAGATATAGGAGGTGTAGAGGGATAGGTCAGGGGTGTAGATATAGGAGGTGTAGAGGTAGAGGTCAGGGGTGTAGATATAGGAGGTGTAGAGGTCAGGGGTTTAGATACAAGAGGTGTAGGAAGATGTCAGGGGTGTAGGTATATATAGGAGGTGTAGAGGTTAGGGGTGTAGATATAGGGGATGTAGAGGGAGAGGTCAGGGGTGTAGCTATAGGAGGTGTAGAGGTAGAGGTCAGGGGTGTAGATATAGGAGGTGTAGAGGTAGAGGTCAGGGGTGTAGATATAGGAGGTGTTGAGGTAGAGGTCAGGGGTGTAGATATAGGAGGTGTTGAGGTAGAGGTCAGGGGTGTAGATATAGGAGGTGTAGAGGGATAGGTCAGGGGTGTAGATATAGGAGGTGTAGAGGGAGAGGTCAGGGGTGTAGCTATAGGAGGTGTAGAGGTCAGGGGTGTAGATATAGGAGGTGTAGAGGTAGAGGTCAGGGGTGTAGATATAGGAGGTGTAGAGGTCAGGAGTGTAGCTATAGGAGGTGTAGAGGTAGAGGTCAGGGGTGTAGCTATAGGAGGTGTAGAGGTCAGGGGTGTAGATATAGGAGGTGTAGAGGTAGAGGTCAGGGGTGTAGCTATAGGAGGTGTAGAGGTCAGGGGTGTAGCTATAGGAGGTGTAGAGGTAGAGGTCAGGGGTGTAGATATAGGAGGTGTAGAGGTAGAGGTCAGGGGTGTAGATATAGGAGGTGTTGAGGTAGAGGTCAGGGGTGTAGATATAGGAGGTGTTGAGGTAGAGGTCAGGGATGTAGATATAGGAGGTGTAGAGGGAGAGGTCAGGGGTGTAGCTATAGGAGGTGTAGAGGTCAGGGGTGTAGATATAGGAGGTGTAGAGGTAGAGGTCAGGGGTGTAGATATAGGAGGTGTAGAGGGATAGCTCAGGGGTGTAGATATAGGAGGTGTAGAGGTAGAGGTCAGGGGTGTAGATATAGGAGGTGTAGAGGTCAGGGGTGTAGATATAGGAGGTGTAGGAAGATGTCAGGGGTGTAGATATAGGAGGTGTAGAGGTCAGGGGAGTAGATATAGGGGGTGTAGAGGGAGAGGTCAGGGGTGTAGATGTAGGAGGTGTAGAGGGAGAGGTCAGGGGTGTAGATATAGGAGGTGTAGAGGGAGAGGTCAGGGGTGTAGATATAGGAGGTGTAGAAGGATAGGTCAGGGGTGTAACTATAGGAGGTGTAGAGGTCAGGGGTGTAGATATAGGAGGTGGAGAGGTAGAGGTCAGGGGTGTAGATATAGGAGGTGTAGAGGTCAGGAGTGTAGATATAGGAGGTGTGGAGGGATAGGTCAGGGGTGTAGATATAGGAGGTGTAGAGGTAGAGGTCAGGGGTGTAGATATAGGAGGTGTAGAGGTCAGGGGTGTAGATACAGGAGGTGTAGGAAGATGTCGGGGTGTAGGTAGATATAGGAGGTGTAGAGGTCAGGGGTGTAGATAGGGGGTGTAGGGAAGAGGTGGGGTGTAGATAGGGGGTGTGGGGAGGGTGGGGGTGTAGCTATGGGAGGTGTAGAGGTGAGGTCAGGGGTGTAGATATAGGAGGTGTAGAGGTAGAGGTAGGGGTGTAGATATAGGGGTGTAGAGGGATAGGTAGGGGTGTATCTATAGGAGGTGTAGAGTGGGGTGTAGATATAGGGGTGGAGGGTAGAGGTCAGGAGTGTATTGAGGAGGTTTAGGTAGATGTCAGGGGTGTAGATATAGGAGGTGTAGAGGTGGGGTGTAGATATAGGAGCTGTAGGGGTCAGGTGTGTAGATATAGGAGGTGTAGAGGTCGGGGATGTAGATATGGAGGTGTAGAGGGAGAGGTCAGGGGTGTAGATATAGGAGGTGTAGGGTCGGGGGTGTAGATATAGGAGGTGTAGGAAGATGTCAGGGGTGTAGATATAGGAGGTGTAGAGGTCAGGGGTGTAGGTATAGGGGGTGTAGGGGAGAGGTCAGGGGTGTAGATATAGGAGGTGTAGAGGGAGGGGTCAGGGGTGAGATATGGGGGTGTAGAGGGAGAGGTCAGGGGTGTAGCTATAGGAGGTGTAGAAGTAGAGGTCGGGGGTGTAGATATAGGAGGTGTAGAAGTAGAGGTCAGGGGTGTAGATATAGGAGGTGTAGAGGGATAGGTCAGGGGTGTAGCTATAGGAGGTGTAGAAGTCAGGGGTGTAGATATAGGAGTTGGAGAGGTAGAGGTCAGGAGTGTATATATAGGAGGTGTAGGTAGATGTCAGGGGTGTAGCTATAGGAGGTGGAGAGGTCAGGGGTGTAGATATAGGAGGTGTGAGGGATAGGTAGGGGTGTAGATATAGGAGGTGTAGAGGGAGAGGTCATGGGTGTAGATATAGGAGGTGTAGAGGGAGAGGTAGGGGTGTAGCTATAGGAGGTGTAGAGGTCAGGGGTGTAGATATAGGAGGTGTAGGGGTAGAGGTCAGGGGTGTAGATATAGGAGGTGTAGAGGGATAGGTCAGGGGTGTAGATATAGGAGGTGTAGAGGTAGAGGTCAGGGGTGTAGATATAGGAGGTGTAGGGGTCAGGGGTGTAGATATAGGAGGTGTAGGAAGATGTCAGGGGTGCAGATATAGGAGGTGTAGAGGTCGCGGTGTAGATATAGGGGGTGTAGAGGGAGAGGTCAGGGGTGTAGATATAGGAGGTGTAGAGGTAGAGGTCAGGGGTGTAGATATAGGAGGTGTAGAGGGATAGGTCAGGGGTGTAGATATAGGAGGGGTAGAGGTAGAGGTCAGGGGTGTAGATATAGGAGGTGTAGGAAGATGTCAGGGGTGTACATATAGGAGGTGTAGAGGTCAGGGGTGTAGATATAGGGGGTGTAGAGGGATAGGTCAGGGGTGTAGCTATAGGAGGTGTAGAGGTAGAGGTCAGGGGTGTAGATATAGGAGGTGTAGAGGTAGAGGTCAGGGGTGTAGATATAGGAGGTGTAGAGGGATAGGTCAGGGGTGTAGATATAGGAGGTGTAGAGGTAGGGGTCAGGGGTGTAGATATAGGAGGTGTAGAGGTCAGGGGTGTAGATATAGGAGGTGTAGAGGTAGAGGTCAGGGGAGTAGATATAGGAGGTGTAGAGGGATGGGTCAGGGGTGTAGATATAGGAGTTGTAGAGGTAGAGGTCAGGGTTGTAGATATAGGAGGTGTAGAGGTCAGGGGTGTAGATATAGGAGGTGTAGGAGATGGCAGGGGTGTAGATATAGGAGGTGTAGAGGTCAGGGGTGTAGATATAGGGGGTGTAGAGGGAGAGGTCAGGGGTGTAGATGTAGGAGGTGTAGAGGGAGAGGTCAGGGGTGTAGATATAGGAGGTGTAGAGGGAGAGGTCAGGGGCGTAGATATAGGAGGTGTAGAGGGATGGGTCAGGGGTGTAGATATAGGAGGTGTAGGAAGATGTCAGGGGTGTATATATAGGAGGTGTAGAGGTCAGGGGTGTAGATATAGGAGGTGTAGGGGTAGAGGTCAGGGGTGTAGATATAGGAGGTGGAGAGGTAGAGGTCAGGGGTGTAGATATAGGAGGTGTAGGTAGATGTCAGGGGTGTAGATATAGGAGGTGTAGAGGTCAGGGGTGTAGATATAGGAGGTGTAGAGGGATAGGTCAGGGGTGTAGATATAGGAGGTGTAGAGGTAGAGGTCAGGGTTGTAGATATAGGAGGTGTAGGAAGATGTCAGGGGTGTAGATATAGGAGGTGTAGAGGTAGGGGTGTAGATATAGGGGGTGTAGAGGGAGAGGTCAGGGGTGTAGCTATAGGAGGTGTAGAGGTAGAGGTCAGGGGTGTAGATATAGGAGGTGTAGAGGGAGAGGTCAGGGGTGTAGATATAGGAGGTGTAGAGGGATAGGTCAGGGGTGTAGATATAGGAGGTGTAGAGGTAGAGGTCAGGGGTGTAGATATAGGAGGTGTAGAGGTCAGGGGTGTAGATATAGGAGGTGTAGGGAGATGTCAGGGGTGTATATATGGAGGTGTAGGGGTCAGGGGTGTACATATAGGAGGTGTAGAGGTAGGGGTCAGGGGTGTAGATATAGGAGGTGTAGAGGGATAGGTCAGGGGTGTAGATATAGGAGGTGTAGAGGTAGAGGTCAGGGGTGTAGATATAGGAGGTGTAGAGGTCAGGGGTGTAGATATAGGAGTTGTAGGAAGATGTCAGGGGTGTAGATATAGGAGGTGTAGAGGTCAGGGGTGTAGATATAGGGGGTGTAGAGGGAGAGGTCAGGGGTGTAGATGTAGGAGGTGTAGAGGGAGAGGTCAGGGGTGTAGATATAGGAGGTGTAGAGGGAGAGGTCAGGGGTGTAGATATAGGAGGTGTAGAGGGATGGGTCAGGGGTGTAGCTATAGGAGGTGTAGAGGTCAGGGGTGTAGATATAGGAGGTGGAGAGGTAGAGGTCGGGGGTGTAGATATAGGAGGTGTAGGTAGATGTCAGGGGTGTAGATATAGGAGGTGTGGAGGGATAGGTCAGGGGTGTAGATATAGGAGGTGTAGAGGTAGAGGTCAGGGGTGTAGATATAGGAGGTGTAGAGGGATAGGTCAGGGGTGTAGATATAGGAGGTGTAGAGGTAGAGGTCAGGGGTGTAGATATAGGAGGTGTAGAGGTCAGGGGTTTAGATACAGGAGGTGTAGGAAGATGTCAGGGGTGTAGGTAGATATAGGAGGTGTAGAGGTCAGGGGTGTAGCTATAGGAGGTGTAGAGGTAGAGGTCAGGGGTGTAGATATAGGAGGTGTAGAGGTAGAGGTCAGGGGTGTAGATATAGGAGGTGTAGAGAGAGAGGTCAGGGGTGTAGATATAGGAGGTGTAGAGGTCAGGGGTGTAGATATAGGAGGTGTAGAGGTCAGGGGTGTAGATATAGGAGGTGTAGAGGTCAGGGGTGTAGCTATAGGAGGTGTAGAGGTAGAGGTCAGGGGTGTAGATATAGGAGGTGTAGAGGGATAGGTCAGGGGTGTAGATATAGGGGGTGTAGAGGGAGAGGTCAGGGGTGTAGCTATAGGAGGTGTAGAGGTAGAGGTCAGGGGTGTAGATATAGGAGGTGTAGAGGTAGAGGTCAGGGGTGTAGATATAGGAGGTGTAGAGGGATAGGTCAGGGGTGTAGCTATAGGAGGTGTAGAAGTCAGGGGTGTAGATATAGGAGGTGGAGAGGTAGAGGTCAGGAGTGTATATATAGGAGGTGTAGGTAGATGTCAGGGGTGTAGATATAGGAGGTGTAGAGGTCAGGGGTGTAGATATAGGAGGTGTAGAGGTCAGGTGTGTAGATATAGGAGGTGTAGAGGTCAGGGATGTAGATATAGGAGTTGTAGAGGGATAGGTCAGGGGTGTAGATATAGGAGGTGTAGAGGTAGAGGTCAGGGGTGTAGATATAGGAGGTGTAGAGGTCAGGGGTGTAGATATAGGAGGTGTAGAAAGAGGTCAGGGGTGTAGATATAGGAGGTGTAGAGGTCAGGGGTGTAGATATAGGGGGTGTAGAGGGAGAGGTCAGGGGTGTAGATATAGGGGGTGTAGAGGGAGAGGTCAGGGGTGTAGATATTGGGGGTGTAGAAGGAGAGGTCAGGGGTGTAGATATAGGAGGTGTAGAGGGAGAGGTCAGGGGTGTAGATATAGGAGGTGTCGAGGTCAGGGGTGTAGATATAGGAGGTAGAGGTCAGGGAAGTAGATATAGGAGGTGTAAAGGTCAGGGGTGAATATATAGGAGGTGTAAGGGGAGTCAGGGGTGTAGAAATAGTATGCATAGGTAGAGGTCAGGTGCAGATATAGGAGATGTAAAGGTCAGGGGGTAGCTATAGAAGGTGGAGAGGTCAGGGGTGTAGATATAGGAAGTGTAGGGGGAGAGGTGAGAAGTGTAGATATAGGAGGTGTAATGGGGGTCAGGGGTGAAGATATAGGAGATGCAGAGGTCAGTATTGTGCACTGTCTGTACACACACATGTGGAGTAGTACTGCGCACTGTGTATACACACATGAGGAGGAGTACTGCGCACCGTGTATACACACATGAGGAGGAGTACTGCGCACCGTGTATACACACATGAGGAGGAGTACTGGCGCACCGTGTATACACACATGAGGAGGAGTACTGCGCACCGTGTATACACACATGAGGAGGAGTACTGCGCACCGTGTATACACACATGAGGAGGAGTACTGCGCACCGTTTATACACACATGAGGAGGAGTACTGTGCACCGTGTATACATACATGAGGAGGAGTACTGCGCACCGTGTATACACACGAGGAGTAGTACTGCGCACCGTGTATACACACACGAGTAGTACTGCGCACGTGTATACACACATGAGGAGGAGTACTGCGCACCGTGTATACACACATGAGGAGGAGTACTGCGCACCGTGTATACACACATGAGGAGGAGTACTGCGCACCGTGTATACACACATGAGGAGGAGTACTGCGCACCGTGTATACACACATGAGGAGGAGTACTGCGCACCGTGTATACACACATGAGGAGGAGTACTGCGCACCGTGTATACACACATGAGGAGGAGTACTGCGCACTGTATACACACATGAGGAGGAGTACTGCGCACCGTGTATACACCCACATGAGGAGGAGTACTGCGCACCGTGTATACACACATGAGGAGGAGTACTGTGCACCGTGTATACACACATGAGGAGGAGTACTGCGCACCGTGTATACACACATGAGGAGGAGTACTGCGCACCGTGTATACACACACGAGGAGGAGTACTGCGCACCGTGTATACACACACGAGGAGGAGTACTGCGCACCGTTTATACACACACGAGGAGGAGTACTGCGCACCGTGTATACACACACGAGGAGGAGTACTGCGCACCGTGTATACACACACGAGGAGGAGTACTGCGCACCGTGTATACACACATGAGGAGTACTGCGCAACGTGTATACACACACGAGGAGGAGTACTGCGCACCGTGTATACACTCACGAGGAGGAGTACTGCGCACCGTGTATACACACATGAGGAGGAGTACTGCGCACCGTGTATACACACATGAGGAGGAGTACTGCGCACCGTGTATACACACATGAGGAGGAGTACTGCGCACCGTGTATACACACATGAGGAGGAGTACTGCGCACCGTGTATACACACATGAGGAGGAGTACTGCGCACCGTGTATACACACATGAGGAGGAGTACTGCGCACCGTGTATACACACATGAGGAGGAGTACTGCGCACCGTGTATACACACATGAGGAGGAGTACTGCGCACCGTGTATACACACATGAGGAGGAGTACTGCGCACCGTGTATACACACATGAGGAGGAGTACTGCGCACCGTGTATACACACATGAGGAGTACTGCGCAGGGTCCGCACATTCATGCGGTTCCGGTCCTTTGACATCTTTCTCTTTCTTTTACAGTCATTGGGTTTTGTTGCCTTTGCCTCAACTAATGGGGCGTGTCCGTGTAGTTGTGTGGGCGTGGATGAGTAGCCATAGTTACCGTTTGGTTTGTGTGGATACGGGAACCGGAAGTAGTGGAGAGAGGTGAGGTGAGGAGAGGGGCCCCGGGGGGAGGGAGAGCGGTGTGAGGGGCCCCGGGGGGGGAGGGAAGAGCGGTGTGAGGGGCCCCGGGGGGGGAGGGAAGAGCGGTGTGAGGGGCCCCGGGGGGGGGGGGGAAGAGCGGTGTGAGGGGCCCCGGGGGGGGGGGAAGAGCGGTGTGAGGGGCCCCGGGGGGGGGGAGGGAAGAGCGGTGTGAGGGGCCCCGGGGGGGGGAGGGAAGGGGGGGGGGGGGAAGAGCGGTGTGAGGGGCCCCGGGGGGGGGGGCCGGGGGGGAGGGAAGAGCGGTGTGAGGGGCCCCGGGGGGGGAGGGAAGAGCGGTGTGAGGGGCCCCGGTGGATGTGCGGTGTGAGGGGCCCCGGCAGGCGTCATATATAATGTATAGTGTCTGTGTTATACACATATACAGTGTCCGGGGCCCTCCTGTAGTCCAGTTAGATCTTCCTTCGCAGTTATTACAATATGACTGAGCGGTGTTCACACTGTGCAATCACTCCGCGCAGGACTGACATTAGGTGTCCACCAGGTTACATCACATTTTATACTCCGCTCACAGTTAAAGCTGCAGGTTGCTTGTTCTGTGTGCAGTTGCTCAGCTTTGTTCTGCTGTATTCTGCAGAGCATTCCACATGAACCTCACCCTGATGTAGAGCAAGCGTTGAGTCCGCCATGCTGCGGTCAACCAGTGATCAGGACAGCGGTTATGGCGAACTTTTGGAGCCGCCGCCATCCCTGTGGCGTCTGGTGGAAGATCAGGTGCCGCGGAGTGAGCGAGCCGAGATCAAGAGGATCCTTGGAGAAGCAGCCGTGGACCTCAGCTTGGACTTACATGCAGAGGTGAGTGTGTGCAGAGGGTTGTTATCACAAGCCCCGCCTATTGCACATTATATAGTGTTACAGGGTAATACCCCACACCCGCATCCTATCCCCGCTCCCTCCTCCTCTCCCGCTCTCACCCCGCACCCTCCTCCTCTCCCCGCTCTCACCCCGCACCCCTCCTCCTCTCCCCGCTCTCACCCCGCACCCTCCTCCTCTCCCCGCTCTCACCCCGCACCCTCCTCCTCTCCCCGCTCTCACCCCGCACCCTCCTCCTCTCCCCGCTCTCACCCCCGCACCCTCCTCCCTCTCCCCGCTCTCACCCCGCACCCTCCTCCTCTCCCGCTCTCACCCCCGCACCCCTCCTCCTATCCCCGCTCTCACCCCGCACCCTCCTCCTATCCCCACTCCCTTCTCCTCTCCCCGCTCTCACCCCCGCACCCTCCTCCTATCCCCGCACCCTCCTCCTATCCCCGCACCCTCCCTCCTCTCCCCGCTCTCACCCCGCACCCTCCTCCTCTCCGCGCTCTCACCCCGCACCCTCCTCCTAGCCCCGCTCTCACCCCGCACCCTCCTCCTCTCCCCGCTCTCACCCCGCACCCTCCTCCTCTCCCCGCTCTCACCCCGCACCCTCCTCCTCTCCCGCTCTCACCCCGCACCCTCCTCCTATCCCCGCTCTCACCCCGCACCCTCCTCCTATCCCCACTCCCTCTCCCCCCCGCCCTCACCCCGCACCCTCCTCCTATCCCCGCCCCTCCTCCTACCCCGCACCCTCCCTCCTCCTCCCCGCTCTCACCCCGCACCCCTCCTCCTCTCCCCGCTCTCACCCCGCACCCTCCTCCTAGCCCCGCTCTCACCCCGCACCCTCCTCCTAGCCCCGCTCTCACCCCGCACCCTCCTCCTAGCCCCGCTCTCACCCCGCACCCTCCTCCTAGCCCCGCTCTCACCCCGCACCCTCCTCCTATCCCCGCTCTCACCCCGCACCCTCCTCCTATCCCCGCTCTCACCCCGCACCCTCCTCCTAGCCCCGCTCTCACCCCGCACCCTCCTCCTAGCCCCGCTCTCACCCCGCACCCTCCTCCTATCCCCGCTCTCACCCCGCACCCTCCTCCTATCCCCGCTCTCACCCCGCACCCTCCTCCTAGCCCCGCTCTCACCCCGCACCCTCCTCCTATCCCCGCTCTCACCCCCGCACCCTCCTCCTATCCCCGCTCTCACCCCGCACCCTCCTCCTAGCCCCGCTCTCACCCCGCACCCTCCTCCTAGCCCCGCTCTCACCCCGCACCCTCCTCCTAGCCCCGCTCTCACCCCCGCACCCTCCTCCTATCCCCGCTCTCACCCCGCACCCTCCCTCCTAGCCCCGCTCTCACCCCCGCACCCTCCTCCTAGCCCCGCTCTCACCCCGCACCCTCCTCCTAGCCCCGCTCTCTCCCCCCGCACCCTCCTCCTATCCCCGCTCTCACCCCGCACCCTCCTCCTATCCCCGCTCTCACCCCGCACCCTCCCTCCTAGCCCCGCTCTCACCCCCGCACCCTCCTCCCTAGCCCCGCTCTCACCCCCGCACCCTCCTCCTATCCCCGCTCTCACCCCGCACCCTCCTCCTATCCCCGCTCTCACCCCGCACCCTCCTCCTAGGCCCGCTCTCACCCCGCACCCTCCTCCCTATCCCCGCTCTCACCCCGCACCCTCCTCCTATCCCCGCTCTCACCCCGCACCCTCCTCCTAGCCCCGCTCTCACCCCGCACCCCTCCTCCTATCCCCGCTCTCACCCCGCACCCTCCTCCTAGGCCCGCTCTCACCCCGCACCCTCCTCCTAGCCCCGCTCTCACCCCGCACCCTCCTCCTAGCCCCGCTCTCACCCCCGCACCCTCCTCCTAGCCCCGCTCTCACCCCGCACCCTCCTCCTATCCCCGCTCTCACCCCGCACCCTCCTCCTAGGCCCGCTCTCACCCCGCACCCTCCTCCTAGCCCCGCTCTCACCCCGCACCCTCCTCCTAGCCCCGCTCTCACCCCGCACCCTCCTCCTAGCCCCGCTCTCACCCCGCACCCTCCTCCTAGCCCCGCTCTCACCCCGCACCCTCCTCCTAGCCCCGCTCTCACCCCGCACCCTCCTCCTAGCCCCGCTCTCACCCCGCACCCTCCTCCTATATTACTTTGTCCCTCCATATGCCGTGTCTGTCCCCTCGTATTTGCCGGTGCCCCCCGCAGTCGCTCCCCACTTGTTACTCTTCTGCCTTCCTCACATACAGAGCTTTCTGGATTCATTGCATCATTCCCTTTGGTGGTTCCATCTTCACCACAAGCCAGTAATTTGGCTCCGCCTCCTCCCCGATCCTCGTGTTTGACGTGAAATAATTCTGATTTATGAAGTTTGTCTCATACACTGCACATATGAGGCGGTCGCCATCAGTCATGTGACATCAGCGCGGGGCGTTCTGAATGTAGCTGCATGTTCCATAGGGAATCCTCTCCCCAGACCCCTGACAATGTATAGAAAGAGGCGGAGACCTGACCCCAACCAGACACCTGGCACACTGCTGTAGTATACCGCACCCCCTATTCCTCTGTGCTGCTTTGGGGGATTGTTGAGGTCTTCCAGCCTTTTTCCTCCTCCACCACTTCCTACCGACCTCCTCCTGGGTTTCAGTCAGTGGATATTGTCTCCTCTGCTCACAGTCATGTAAGGGTTAAGTTGTGTAAATTTGCAGTTTTCCAGGATTTGCCTTAAGAATTCCCATCTATTTTCTTGAAAGAATTTTTTTGAGTTTTCCAAGAATTGGCCTGAAACCCGACACCCAGCACAGAGAACGTGGTGCGAGAAGCCTCCGGATACTCTGCCACTGCCGGTATATAGTGTCTGGCCGTATACACCGTCTGCTGTATATAGGGTCTGGCCGTATACACCGTCTGCTGTATATAGTGTCTGGCCGTATACACCGTCAGCTGTATATAGGGTCTGGCCGTATACACCGTCTGCTGTATATAGGGTCTGGCCGTATACACTGTCTGCTGTATATAGGGTCTGGCCGTATACACCGTCTGCTGTATATAGGGTCTGGCCGTATACACCGTCTGCTGTATATAGGGTCTGGCTGTATACACTGTCTGCTGTATATAGGGTCTGGCCTTATACACCGTCTGCTGTATATAGTGTCTGGCCGTATACACCGTCTGCTGTATATAGGGTCTGGCCGTATACACCGTCTGCTGTATATAGGGTCTGGCCGTATACACTGTCTGCTGTATATAGGGTCTGGCCGTATACACCGTCTGCTGTATATAGGGTCTGGCCGTATACACTGTCTGCTGTATATAGGGTCTGGCCGTATACACCGTCTGCTGTATATAGGGTCTGGCCGTATACACTGTCTGCTGTATATAGGGTCTGGCCGTATACACCGTCTGCTGTATATAGGGTCTGGCCGTATACACCGTCTGCTGTATATAGGGTCTGGCTGTATACACTGTCTGCTGTATATAGGGTCTGGCCTTATACACCGTCTGCTGTATATAGTGTCTGGCCGTATACACCGTCTGCTGTATATAGGGTCTGGCCGTATACACCGTCTGCTGTATATAGGGTCTGGCCGTATACACTGTCTGCTGTATATAGGGTCTGGCCTTATACACCGTCTGCTGTATATAGTGTCTGGCCGTATACACCGTCTGCTGTATATAGGGTCTGGCTGTATACACCGTCTGCTGTATATAGTGTCTGGCCGTATACACCGTCTGCTGTATATAGGGTCTGGCCGTATACACCGTCTGCTGTATATAGGGTCTGGCCGTATACACCGTCTGCTGTATATAGTGTCTGGCCGTATACACCGTCTGCTGTATATAGGGTCTGGCCGTATACACCGTCTGCTGTATATAGGGTCTGGCTGTATACACTGTCTGCTGTATATAGGGTCTGGCCTTATACACCGTCTGCTGTATATAGGGTCTGGCCGTATACACCGTCTGCTGTATATAGGGTCTGGCCGTATACACCGTCTGCTGTATATAGTGCCTGGCCGTATACACCGTCTGCGGTATATAGTGTCTGGCCGTATACACCGTCTGCTGTATATAGGGTCTGGCCGTATACACCGTCTGCTGTATATAGTGTCTGGCCGTATACACCGTCTGCTGTATATAGGGTCTGGCTGTATACACCGTCTGCTGTATATAGGGTCTGGCCGTATACACCGTCTGCTGTATATAGTGCCTGGCCGTATACACCGTCTGCGGTATATAGTGTCTGGCCGTATACACCGTCTGCGGTATATAGTGTCTGGCCTTATACACCGTCTGCTGTATATAGTGTCTGGCCGTATACACCGTCTGCTGTATATAGGGTCTGGCTGTATACACCGTCTGCTGTATATAGGGTCTGGCCTTATACACCGTCTGCTGTATATAGTGTCTGGCCGTATACACCGTCTGCGGTATATAGTGTCTGGCCTTATACACCGTCTGCGGTATATAGTGTCTGGCCTTATACACCGTCTGCTGTATATAGTGTCTGGCCGTATACACCGTCTGCTGTATATAGGGTCTGGCCGTATGCACCGTCTGCTGTATATAGGGTCTGGCTGTATACACTGTCTGCTGTATATAGGGTCTGGCCGTATACACCGTCTGCTGTATATAGGGTCTGGCTGTATACACTGTCTGCTGTATATAGGGTCTGGCCGTATACACCGTCTGCGGTATATAGTGTCTGGCCGTATACACCGTCTGCGGTATATAGTGTCTGGCCGTATACACCGTCTGCTGTATATAGGGTCTGGCCGTATACACTGTCTGCTGTATATAGGGTCTGCACTGTTCACCTCTGACCCTGTGGCCCCTAAGTACATCCTATGTGATGACATTGTATCCTGGGCCGTCCTATATATTGTCTCATGTGACGTTCTCCGCCCTTCTAGATTGAGGTTCTCCTGGAGCTTTGGCGAGATCTCCGCTCCAGCTCTCCGTCCGCCATCCAGAGACCCTTGTCCTGCTCCATCCTGGCCGACCCCCCGGCGATAAAGGACCTGGTGACCCAGGAGATCCGGATGCTGCTCCTCAGTGTGAGGGCGAAGGCTCGGCGCCAGGGACGGTGGGTATCAGGGTCACATGACCAATGTCGGTTCAGGTCCTGAATACACACAGAGACAGTGAGGTATCCACTGAGGGATACAGCTATCAGGTAGCACCATAAGAAGAGCCCTGTATTATACATGGCACGTGCTAGGTGGGGCTGACCAGGGAAGGCCTCAAAGGGTTTACTGGACTAAAGACATGCTGGAAGGGGGAGCAGAGAATAAGCTCATTTGCGCCAAATTCCTACAAGGTCACATGACCCTAGAAGTATATCCAATGTCGTCAGCGAGGTTTTTATGGGGCTCTGTAGGCAGATCCGTCTCCCAAACAACCCGTCCTCTCAGGGGAGAATCCTCGCTACGTCTGCTGCCTGTACAATAGTCCATTACATGAGTAATTCATAGCAACGGGGCCGAGGCGCGAGGCATGTCATCCCTGCAGACATTGTGCCCCTCATCCAGACATGGACACTGCAGGGTTTATAACCCTCCCCTTTGTGCCTGACTTTACTGCTGTCTGATGGCGTCATTCCTCCCTGCAGCCTTCTCGGAGATGGTGAAGAACACTGGATCAGAGAATAGGGCGATATGTGAGTAGGGATCAGGGAATAGGGCGATATGTGAGTAAGGGTCAGAGAATAGGGCGATACGTGAGTAAGGGTCTGGGAATAGGGCGATACGTGAGTAAGGATCAGAGAATGGGCGATATGTGAGTAAGGGTCTGGGAATAGGGTGATACGTGAGTAAGGATCAGAGAATGGGTGATATGTGAGTAAGGGTCTGGGAATAGGGTGATATGTGAGTAAGGGTCAGAGAATAGGGCGATACGTGAGTAAGGATCAGAGAATAGGGCGATATGTGAGTAAGGGTCAGGGAATAGGGCGATACGTGAGTAAGGATCAGAGAATAGGGCGATATGTGAGTAGGGATCAGGGAATAGGGCGATATGTGAGTAAGGGTCAGAGAATAGGGCGATACGTGAGTAAGGGTCTGGGAATAGGGCGATACGTGAGTAAGGGTCTGGGAATAGGGTGATATGTGAGTAAGGATCAGAGAATGGGCGATATGTGAGTAAGGGATCAGGGAATAGGGTGATATGTGAGTAAGGGTCAGAGAATAGGGCGATACGTGAGTAAGGATCAGAGAATAGGGGCGATACGTGAGTAAGGGTCTGGGAATAGGGCGATACGTGAGTAAGGGTCTGGGAATAGGGCGATACGTGAGTAAGGGTCTGGGAATAGGGTGATATGTGAGTAAGGGTCTGGGAATAGGGGCGCTACGTGAGTAAGGATCAGAGAATAGGGCGATACGTGAGTAAGGGTCAGAGAATAGGGCGATATGTGAGTAAGGGTCTGGGAATAGGGCGATACGTGAGTAAGGGTCTGGGAATAGGGCGATACGTGAGTAAGGGTCAGAGAATGGGCGATACGTGAGTAAGGGTCAGAGAATAGGGCGATATGTGAGTAGGGGTCAGGGAATAGGGCGATATGTGAGTAAGGGTCAGAGAATAGGGCGATACGTGAGTAAGGGTCTGGGAATAGGGCGATACGTGAGTAAGGATCAGAGAATGGGCGATATGTGAGTAAGGGTCTGGGAATAGGGTGATATGTGAGTAAGGGTCAGAGAATAGGGGCGATACGTGAGTAAGGATCAGAGAATGGGCGATATGTGAGTAAGGGTCTGGGAATAGGGTGATACGTGAGTAAGGATCAGAGAATAGGGCGATATGTGAGTAAGGATCAGAGAATAGGGCGATACGTGAGTAAGGGTCTGGGAATAGGGTGATACGTGAGTAAGGGTCAGAGAATAGGGCGATACGTGAGTAAGGGTCTGGGAATAGGGCGATACGTGAGTAAGGGTCTGGGAATAGGGTGATACGTGAGTAAGGGTCAGAGAATAGGGCGATACGCGAGTAAGGATCAGAGAATAGGGTGATATGTGAGTAAGGGTCAGAGAATAGGGTGATATGTGAGTAAGGGTCAGAGAATAGGGCGATATGTGAGTAAGGGTCTGGGAATAGGGTGATACGTGAGTAAGGGTCAGAGAATAGGGCGATACGTGAGTAAGGATCAGAGAATAGGGTGATACGTGAGTAAGGGTCAGAGAATAGGGCGATATGTGAGTAAGGGTCTGGGAATAGGGTGATACGTGAGTAAGGATCAGAGAATAGGGTGATATGTGAGTAAGGGTCAGGGAATAGGGCGATATGTGAGTAAGGGTCTGGGAATAGGGCGATACGTCAGTAAGGGTCTGGGAATAGGGCGATACGTCAGTAAGGGTCTGGGAATAGGGCGATATGTGAGTAAGGGTCTGGGAATAGGGTGATACGTGAGTAAGGGTCTGGGAATAGGGCGATATGTGAGTAAGGGTCAGAGAATAGGGTGATACGTGAGTAAGGATCAGAGAATAGGGTGATATGTGAGTAAGGGTCTGGGAATAGGGTGATACGTGAGTAAGGATCAGAGAATAGGGTGATATGTGAGTAAGGATCAGAGAATAGGGCGATACGTGAGTAAGGGTCTGGGAATAGGGTGATACGTGAGTAAGGGTCAGAGAATAGGGTGATACGTGAGTAAGGGTCTGGGAATAGGGCGATACGTGAGTAAGGGTCTGGGAATAGGGTGATACGTGAGTAAGGGTCAGAGAATAGGCGATACGTGAGTAAGGGTCTGGGAATAGGGCGATACGTGAGTAAGGGTCTGGGAATAGGGTGATACGTGAGTAAGGGTCAGAGAATAGGGCGATACGTGAGTAAGGATCAGAGAATAGGGTGATATGTGAGTAAGGGTCTGGGAATAGGGCGATATGTGAGTAAGGGTCTGGGAATAGGGTGATACGTGAGTAAGGGTCAGAGAATAGGGCGATACGTGAGTAAGGATCAGAGAATAGGGTGATATGTGAGTAAGGGTCAGGGAATAGGGCGATATGTGAGTAAGGGTCTGGGAATAGGGCGATACGTCAGTAAGGGTCTGGGAATAGGGCGATATGTGAGTAAGGGTCTGGGAATAGGGTGATACGTGAGTAAGGGTCTGGGAATAGGGCGATATGTGAGTAAGGGTCAGGGAATAGGGTGATATGTGAGTAACGGTCAGGGAATAGGGCGATACGTAAGTAAGGATCTGGGAATAGGGCGATACGTGAGTAAGGGTCAGGGAATAGGGCGATACGTGAGTAAGGGTC
Organism: Leptodactylus fallax; assembly: GCA_947044405.1. Classification (NCBI taxonomy): domain Eukaryota; kingdom Metazoa; phylum Chordata; class Amphibia; order Anura; family Leptodactylidae; genus Leptodactylus; species Leptodactylus fallax. The sequence goes on along the minus strand of CAMRHE010000751.1, from coordinate 442,625 downwards.
AGGGAATAGGGCGATATGTGAGTAAGGGTCAGAGAATAGGCGATACGTGAGTAAGGATCAGAGAATAGGGTGATACGTGAGTAAGGATCAGAGAATAGGGTGATATGTGAGTAAGGGTCTGGGAATAGGGTGATATGTGAGTAAGGGTCAGGGAATAGGGCGATATGTGAGTAACGGTCAGGGAATAGGGCGATACGTAAGTAAGGATCTGGGAATAGGGCGATACGTGAGTAAGGGTCAGGGAATAGGGCGATACGTGAGTAAGGGTCAGGGAATAGGGCGATATGTGAGTAAGGGTCAGGGAATAGGGCGATATGTGAGTAAGGGTCTGGGAATAGGGTGATATGTGAGTAAGGGTCAGGGAATAGGGCGATATGTGAGTAAGGGTCAGGGAATAGGGCGATATGTGAGTAAGGGTCTGGGAATAGGGCGATACGTGAGTAAGGGTCAGGGAATAGGGCGATATGTGAGTAAGGATCAGGGAATAGGGCGATACGTGAGTAAGGGTCAGAGAATAGGGTGATATGTGAGTAAGGGTCAGAGAATAGGGTGATATGTGAGTAAGGATCAGGGAATAGGGCGATATGTGAGTAAGGGTCAGGGAATAGGGCGATATGTGAGTAAGGGTCAGGGAATAGGGCGATACGTGAGTAAGGGTCAGGGAATGGGCGATATGTGAGTAAGGGTCAGGGAATGGGCGATATGTGAGTAAGGGTCAGAGAATAGGGCGATATGTGAGTAAGGATCAGAGAATAGGGCGATATGTGAGTAAGGGTCAGGGAATGGGCGATATGTGAGTAAGGGTCAGGGAATGGGCGATATGTGAGTAAGGGTCAGGGAATGGGCGATATGTGAGTAAGGGTCAGGGAATAGGGCGATACGTGAGTAAGGATCAGAGAATGGGCGATATGTGAGTAAGGGTCAGAGAATAGGGCGATACGTGAGTAAGGATCAGAGAATAGGGTGATATGTGAGTAAGGGTCAGAGAATAGGGCGATATGTGAGTAAGGGTCTGGGAATAGGGTGATACGTGAGTAAGGATCAGAGAATAGGGCGATATGTGAGTAAGGATCAGAGAATAGGGCGATACGTGAGTAAGGGTCTGGGAATAGGGTGATACGTGAGTAAGGGTCAGAGAATAGGGCGATACGTGAGTAAGGGTCTGGGAATAGGGCGATACGTGAGTAAGGGTCTGGGAATAGGGTGATACGTGAGTAAGGGTCAGAGAATAGGGCGATACGCGAGTAAGGATCAGAGAATAGGGTGATATGTGAGTAAGGGTCAGAGAATAGGGGCGATATGTGAGTAAGGGTCTGGGAATAGGGTGATACGTGAGTAAGGGTCAGAGAATAGGGCGATACGTGAGTAAGGATCAGAGAATAGGGTGATACGTGAGTAAGGGTCAGAGAATAGGGCGATATGTGAGTAAGGGTCTGGGAATAGGGTGATACGTGAGTAAGGATCAGAGAATAGGGTGATATGTGAGTAAGGGTCAGGGAATAGGGCGATATGTGAGTAAGGGTCTGGGAATAGGGCGATACGTCAGTAAGGGTCTGGGAATAGGGCGATACGTCAGTAAGGGTCTGGGAATAGGGCGATATGTGAGTAAGGGTCTGGGAATAGGGTGATACGTGAGTAAGGGTCTGGGAATAGGGCGATATGTGAGTAAGGGTCAGAGAATAGGGTGATACGTGAGTAAGGATCAGAGAATAGGGTGATATGTGAGTAAGGGTCTGGGAATAGGGTGATACGTGAGTAAGGATCAGAGAATAGGGTGATATGTGAGTAAGGATCAGAGAATAGGGCGATACGTGAGTAAGGGTCTGGGAATAGGGTGATACGTGAGTAAGGGTCAGAGAATAGGGTGATACGTGAGTAAGGGTCTGGGAATAGGGCGATACGTGAGTAAGGGTCTGGGAATAGGGTGATACGTGAGTAAGGGTCAGAGAATAGGCGATACGTGAGTAAGGGTCTGGGAATAGGGCGATACGTGAGTAAGGGTCTGGGAATAGGGTGATACGTGAGTAAGGGTCAGAGAATAGGGCGATACGTGAGTAAGGATCAGAGAATAGGGTGATATGTGAGTAAGGGTCAGGGAATAGGGCGATATGTGAGTAAGGGTCTGGGAATAGGGTGATACGTGAGTAAGGGTCAGAGAATAGGGCGATACGTGAGTAAGGGTCTGGGAATAGGGTGATACGTGAGTAAGGGTCAGAGAATAGGGCGATACGTGAGTAAGGATCAGAGAATAGGGTGATATGTGAGTAAGGGTCTGGGAATAGGGCGATATGTGAGTAAGGGTCTGGGAATAGGGTGATACGTGAGTAAGGGTCAGAGAATAGGGGATACGTGAGTAAGGGTCTGGGAATAGGGCGATACGTGAGTAAGGGTCTGGGAATAGGGTGATACGTGAGTAAGGGTCAGAGAATAGGGCGATACGTGAGTAAGGATCAGAGAATAGGGTGATATGTGAGTAAGGGTCAGGGAATAGGGCGATATGTGAGTAAGGGTCTGGGAATAGGGCGATACGTCAGTAAGGGTCTGGGAATAGGGCGATACGTCAGTAAGGGTCTGGGAATAGGGCGATATGTGAGTAAGGGTCTGGGAATAGGGTGATACGTGAGTAAGGGTCTGGGAATAGGGCGATATGTGAGTAAGGGTCAGGGAATAGGGTGATATGTGAGTAACGGTCAGGGAATAGGGCGATACGTAAGTAAGGATCTGGGAATAGGGCGATACGTGAGTAAGGGTCAGGGAATAGGGCGATACGTGAGTAAGGGTCAGGGAATAGGGCGATATGTGAGTAAGGGTCAGAGAATAGGCGATACGTGAGTAAGGATCAGAGAATAGGGTGATACGTGAGTAAGGATCAGAGAATAGGGTGATATGTGAGTAAGGGTCTGGGAATAGGGTGATATGTGAGTAAGGGTCAGGGAATAGGGCGATATGTGAGTAACGGTCAGGGAATAGGGCGATACGTAAGTAAGGATCTGGGAATAGGGCGATACGTGAGTAAGGGTCAGGGAATAGGGCGATACGTGAGTAAGGGTCAGGGAATAGGGCGATATGTGAGTAAGGGTCAGGGAATAGGGCGATATGTGAGTAAGGGTCTGGGAATAGGGTGATATGTGAGTAAGGGTCAGGGAATAGGGCGATATGTGAGTAAGGGTCAGGGAATAGGGCGATATGTGAGTAAGGGTCTGGGAATAGGGCGATACGTGAGTAAGGGTCAGGGAATAGGGCGATATGTGAGTAAGGATCAGGGAATAGGGCGATACGTGAGTAAGGGTCAGAGAATAGGGTGATATGTGAGTAAGGGTCAGAGAATAGGGTGATATGTGAGTAAGGATCAGGGAATAGGGCGATATGTGAGTAAGGGTCAGGGAATAGGGCGATATGTGAGTAAGGGTCAGAGAATAGGGCGATATGTGAGTAAGGGTCAGGGAATAGGGCGATACGTGAGTAAGGGTCAGGGAATGGGCGATATGTGAGTAAGGGTCAGGGAATGGGCGATATGTGAGTAAGGGTCAGAGAATAGGGCGATATGTGAGTAAGGATCAGAGAATAGGGCGATATGTGAGTAAGGGTCAGGGAATGGGCGATATGTGAGTAAGGGTCAGGGAATGGGCGATATGTGAGTAAGGGTCAGAGAATAGGGTGATACGTGAGTAAGGATCAGAGAATGGGCGATATGTGAGTAAGGGTCAGAGAATAGGGCGATACGTGAGTAAGGATCAGAGAATAGGGTGATATGTGAGTAAGGGTCAGAGAATAGGGCGATATGTGAGTAAGGGTCAGGGAATGGGCGATATGTGAGTAAGGGTCAGAGAATAGGGCGATACGTGAGTAAGGATCAGAGAATAGGGTGATATGTGAGTAAGGATCAGAGAATAGGGCGATATGTGAGTAAGGGTCTGGGAATAGGGTGATATGTGAGTAAGGATCAGAGAATAGGGCGATACGTGAGTAAGGATCAGAGAATAGGGCGATACGTGAGTAAGGGTCTGGGATCTTATTTTCTTGCTTCTTGTAGTAGTTTGTCTTTCGCTCGGTGTATTCTGGCGAGGACGTCTCTCGGGGCCTTTTCAGGGGCTGCTTTGCCTGGGGGGGCTGCTTTGCCTTGGGGGGGGTGATTTGCCTGGGGGGGTGCTTTGCCTTGGGGGGGGGCTGATTTGCCTTGGGGGGCTGCTTTGCCTTGGGGGGCTGCTTTGCCTTGGGGGGCTGATTTGCCTTGGGGGGGGTGATTTGCCTTGGGGGGCTGCTTTGCCTTGGGGGGCTGCTTTGCCTTGGGGGGCTGATTTGCCTTGGGGGGCTGCTTTGCCTTGGGGGGCTGATTTGCCTTGGGGGGGCTGCTTTGCCTTGGGGGGCTGCTTTGCTTTGGGGGGCTGTTTTGCCTTGGGGAGCTGATTTGCCTTGGGGGGCTGCTTTGCTTTGGGGGGCTGCTTTTCTTTTTGGGGGCTGCTTTGCCTTGGGGGGGCTGATTTGCCTTGGGGGGGCTGTTTTGCCTTGGGGAGCTGCTTTGCTTTGGGGGGCTGCTTTGCTTTGGGGGGCTGCTTTTCTTTTTGGTGGCTGCTTTGCCTTGGGGGGGGGGCTGATTTGCCTTGGGGGGCTGCTTTGCTTTGGGGGGGGGGCTGATTTGCCTTGGGGAGCTGCTTTGCTTTGGGGAGCTGCTTTGCTTTGGGGGGCTGCTTTGCTTTGGGGGGCTGCTTTGCTTTGGGGGGCTGCTTTTCTTTTTTGGTGGCTGCTTTGCCTTGGGGGGGGGCTGCTTTGCCTTGGGGGGGGGCTGATTTGCCTTGGGGGGGGGCTGATTTGCCTTGGGGGGCTGTTTTGCCTTGGGGGGCTGCTTTGCTTTGGGGAGCTGCTTTGCTTTGGGGGGCTGCTTTGCTTTGGGGGGCTGCTTTGCCTTGGGGGGCTGATTTGCCTTGGGGGGGGGTGGATTTGCCTTGGGGGGCTGCTTTGCCTTGGGGGGCTGTTTTGCCTTGGGGGGCTGCTTTGCCTTGGGGGGCTGCTTTGCCTTGGGGGGGCTGTTTTGCCTTGGGGGGCTGCTTTGCTTTGGGGGGCTGCTTTGCTTTGGGGGGCTGTTTTGCCTTGGGGGGCTGATTTGCCTTGGGGGGCTGCTTTGCCTTGGGGGGCTGCTTTGCTTTGGGGGGCTGTTTTGCCTTGGGGGGCTGATTTGCCTTGGGGGGGTGCTTTGCCTTGGGGGGCTGCTTTGCCTTGGGGGACTGCTTTGCTTTGGGGGGCTGCTTTTCTTTTTGGGGGCTGCTTTGCCTTGGGGGGCTGATTTTCCTTGGGGGGGGCTGTTTTGCCTTGGGGAGCTGCTTTGCTTTGGGGAGCTGCTTTGCTTTGGGGGGCTGCTTTGCTTTGGGGGGCTGCTTTTCTTTTTGGTGGCTGCTTTGCCTTGGGGGGCTGATTTGTGCCCCGTCTATTTCCGGATCTTTGTCTGGGAGTTTAGGGAGTGATTCTTTAATAAATATTTGTAGGTATTTGGTCATTTCTTCCGATGCGATTTCTTCAGGGATTCCCCTGTATTTTATATTGTTGCGTCTTGATCTGTCTTGTAGGTCTGTAACGTCTTCGTCTATGGGGTTATGGCTTCCGCTAGTTGGGTGTGAGACGTCCCCCATGTTGTTTTCCATATGTGCCGTGCGTTCTCCTCGGACATTGAGGTTGCTCTGTAGTGGCGCGGTCATGATCTCTCGGTTAGCGGACAGTCTGCGGTGTTCGGGGTGTTCAGGTGCGATACTTCTGTTTCCGCGGAGATTATGGCCGTGTCGTTGTTGGTTTGGCAGTTGCTCATATAAGGTGATTGTGGATTATTTTTATTGGCTGGTTCTTTAGTAGAGGGAGAGGTTTGTGGAGATGTGCGGAGGACTCCTTTACTCTCTTACTATGTGAGTGATTGTCACTGTTGTCCTAGGAGACGGCGCCATCTTGGATAGCGCTTGAGTGCGCAGTTGCCGGACACCGCTGTCAGCGTACGCCGCTCTTTCCCTGCTTCCCTCTGCGGCTTCTGCTGTATTTAGGAGACTGTTCTGCGCCTCCGATCACAGTTTTTACTGTTTACCGTCGGGCTGTCGTCAGAGCTCAGTATTCAAGCAGCCATACTATCGCGCGGCCAAGCTCCGCCCCCCACCTGTCATATAGATGATACACATATAACGTAACCCTATATATAATATAGCACACCACACATTTGTTGTGTCTCTGGATCTGGTGGTGACTTTTGTCTTTCTGTGACAGAGACGAGGACCAGGCTCTGTGTAAATACAACCCCAAGGTGGTGAACTATGTGATGGGGCGGACGGAGAGCAGAGCGTGGTCCTGGAGAAATGGATGGAGTCGCCCACCATCAGGGTGCAGAGGTAATGATGAGAGGTAAGTACACAGGGAAACTGCTGTAAGTACACAAAGGATCCCAGGGCAGTGAGGCCACGCACCAAGGCTGTGCACCCCACACACAGGCACTGCACCCCACACATAGGCTCTGCACCATATACAGAGACTACACCACACACACACACGCCCCGCACCATACACACAGGCACCGCACCCCACACACAGGCCCCGCACCCCACACACAGGCACTGCACCCCACACACAGGCACTGCACCATACACATAGGCTCTGCACCATATACAGAGACTGTACACCACACACACACAGGCCCCGCACCATACACACAGGCACCGCACCATACACACAGGCACCGCACCCCACACACAGGCCCCGCACCCCACACACAGGCCCCGCACCCCACACACAGGCCCCGCACCCCACACACAGGCCCCGCACCCCACACACAGGCCCCGCACCCCACACACAGGCCCCGCACCCCACACACAGGCCCCGCACCCCACACACAGGCCCCGCACCCCACACACAGGCCCCGCACCCCACACACAGGCCCCGCACCCCACACACAGGCCCCGCACCATACACACAGGCCCCACACCATACACACAGGCACCGCACCCCACACACAGGCCCCGCACCCCACACACAGGCCCCGCACCCCACACACAGGCACTGCACCATACACATAGGCTCTGCACCATATACAGAGACTGTACACCACACACACACAGGCCCCGCACCATACACACAGGCACCGCACCATACACACAGGCCCCGCACCCCACACACACGGCCCCGCACCCCACACACAGGCCCCGCACCCCACACACAGGCCCCGCACCCCACACACAGGCCCCGCACCCCACACACAGGCCCCGCACCCCACACACAGGCCCCCGCACCCCACACACAGGCCCCGCACCCCACACACAGGCCCCGCACCATACACACAGGCCCCGCACCCCACACACAGGCCCCGCACCCCACACACAGGCCCCGCACCCCACACACAGGCCCCGCACCCCACACACAGGCCCCGCACCATACACACAGGCCCCACACCATACACACAGGCACCGCACCCCACACACAGGCCCCGCACCCCACACACAGGCCCCGCACCCCACACACAGGCACTGCACCATACACATAGGCTCTGCACCATATACAGAGACTGTACACCACACACACACAGGCCCCGCACCATACACACAGGCACCGCACCATACACACAGGCCCCGCACCCCCCACACAGGCCCCGCACCCCACACACAGGCCCCGCACCCCACACACAGGCCCCGCACCCCACACACAGGCCCCGCACCCCACACACAGGCCCCGCACCCCACACACAGGCCCCGCACCCCACACACAGGCCCCGCACCCCACACACAGGCCCCGCACCCCACACACAGGCCCCGCACCCCACACACAGGCCCCGCACCCCACACACAGGCCCCGCACCCCACACACAGGCCCCGCACCCCACACACAGGCCCCGCACCCCACACACAGGCCCCGCACCCCACACACAGGCCCCGCACCCCACACACAGGCCCCGCACCCCACACACAGGCCCCGCACCACACACACAGGCCCCGCACCCCACACACAGGCCCCGCACCCCACACACAGGCCCCGCACCCTACACACAGGCCCCGCACCAACACACCCAGGCCCCGCACCCCACACACAGGCCCCGCACCCCACACACAGGCCCCGCACCATACACACAGGCACCGCACCATACACACAGGCACCGCACCCCACACACAGGCCCCGCACCATACACACAGGCACCGCACCACACACAGGCACCGCACCCCACACACAGGCCCCCCACACACACAGGCCCCGCACCCCACACACAGGCCCCGCACCCCACACACAGGCCCCGCACCCCACACACAGGCCCCGCACCCCACACACAGGCCCCGCACCATCCCCCCGCACCCCACACACAGGCCCCGCACCCCACACACGCGCCCCGCCCCCACACACAGGCCCCGCACCCCACACACAGGCCCCGCACCCCACACACAGGCCCCGCACCCCACACACAGGCCCCGCACCCCACACACAGGCCCCGCACCCCACACACACGCCCCGCACCATACACACAGGCCCCGCACCCCACACACAGGCCCCGCACCCCACACACAGGCCCCGCACCATACACACAGGCCCCGCACCATACACACAGGCACCGCACCCCCACACACAGGCCCCGCACCCCACACACAGGCCCCCCATACCGGCTCTGCACCATATACAGGACTGTCCCACACACACACAGGCCCCACACCCCACACACAGGCCCGCCCCCACACACAGCCCGCCCCCACACACAGGCACCGCACCCCCACACAGGCCCCGCCCACCACGGCCCCGCCCCCCCCCCCCCCCCCACACACAGGCCCCGCACCCCACACACAGGCCCCGCACCCCACACACAGGCCCCGCACCCCACACACAGGCCCCGCACCCCACACACAGGCCCCGCACCCCACACACAGGCCCCGCACCCCACACACAGGCCCCGCACCCCACACACAGGCCCCGCACCCCACACACAGGCCCCCCAACACACGGCCCGCACCCCACACACAGGCCCTGCACCATACACACAGGCCCCGCACCCCACACACAGGCCCCGCACCCCACACACACAGGCCCCGCACCATACACACAGGCCCCGCACCATACACACAGGCCCCGCACCCCACACACAGGCCCCGCACCCCACACACAGGCCCCGCACCACACACACAGGCCCCGCACCAACACACAGGCCCCGCACCCCCACACAGGCCCCCCCCCCCCCCCCCCCCCCACACGGCCCCGCACCATACACACAGGCCCCGCCAACACACAGGCCCCGCACCCCACACACAGGCCCCGCACCCCACACACAGGCCCCGCACCCCACACACAGGCCCCGCACCCCACACACAGGCACCGCACCCCACACACACATAGGCTCTGCACCATACACACAGGCCCCGCACCATACACACAGGCACCGCACCATACACACAGGCCCCGCCCCCCACACACAGGCCCCCCCCCCCGGCCCGCCCATACACACAGGCCCGCACCCCACACACAGGCCCCGCCCCACCAGCCCGCCCATACACACGGCCCGCCCCCCCCGGCCCCCCTCCACGGCCCCGCACCCCACACACAGGCCCCGCACCCCACACCGGCCCCGCACCCCACACACAGGCCCCGCACCCCACACACAGGCCCCGCACCATACACACAGGCCCCGCACCCCACACACAGGCCCCGCACCCACACGGCCCCACCCACACACGGCCCGCACCCCCACACGGCCCCGCCCCCACACCGGCCCCGCACCCCACACACAGGCCCCCTACACCAGGCACCCACCCCACACACAGGCCCCGCACCATCCACGGCCCCCACCACACCGGCCCCCACCATACACACGGCCCCGCACCACCACGGCACCCCACACACAGCCCGCACCCCACCCGGCCCCCCCCCCCCCCCCCCCCCCCCGCCCCCCACCCCCCCCCCCCCCCTCCCCCGCCCCCCCCGCCCCCCCCACCCCCCCACGGCCCCGCCCCCCCCAGGCCCCGCCCCCCCCCCCCCCCCCCCCCCCCCCCCCCCCCCCCCCCCCCCCCCCCCCCCCCCCCCCCCCCCCCCCCCCCCCCCCCCCCACCCCCCCCCCCCCCCCCCCCCCCCCCCCGCCCCCCCCCCCCCCCCCCCCCCCGCCGCCCCCACACACAGCACCACCCACACACGGCCCCGCACCCCACACAGCCCCCACACAAGCCCCGCACCCCACACACAGGCCCCGCACCCCACACACAGGCCCCGCACATCACACAGCCCACCTCCCCCCCCCACACGCCCCCACACAGCACTGCACCATACACAGGCTCTGCACCATACCGAGACTGTACACCACACACACACAGGCCCCACCCCCACACACAGGCGCACCCCACACACAGGCCCCCCCCACACCAGGCCCCGCACCCCACACACCCCCCCCCACCCCCCCCCCCCCCCCCCCCCCCCCCCCCCCCCCCCCCCCCCCCCCCCCCCCCCCCCCCCCCGGCCCCCCCCCACACCGGCCCCGCCCCCACACCGCCCCGCCCCCCCCGGCCCCCCCTCCCGGCCCCCCCACCCGGCCCTGCCCACCCGGCCCCGCACCCCACACCGGCCCCGCCCCCACACCGGCCCCGCACCATACACCGGCCCCGCCCATCCCGGCCCCGCACCCACACCGGCCCCGCCCCCCCCGGCCCCGCCCCCCGGCCCCGCCCATACACACAGGCCCCGCACCCCACACACGGCCCCGCACCCCACACACAGGCCCGCACCCCACACCGGCCCCGCACCATACCCGGCCCCGCCCATCCCGGCCCCGCCCCCCCCGGCCCCCCCCCCCCGGCCCCGCCCCCCCCGGCCCCGCCCCCCCCGGCCCGCCCCCCCCCTGGCCGCCCATCCCGCCCCCCCCCCGGCCCGCCCCCCCGCCCCGCCCCCCCCGCCCCGCCCCCCGGCCCGCCCCCCGGCCCCCCCCCCCGGCCCCGCCCCCCGCCCGCCCCCCGGCCCGCCCCCACACACGGCCCGCCCACCCGGCCCCGCCCCCACACACGCCCCGCCCCCCCCGGCCCCGCCCCCACACACGGCCCCGCCCCCACACCGGCCCCGCCCCCCCGGCCCCGCCCCCCACACGGCCCCGCCCCCACACACGGCCCCGCACCCCACACACAGGCCCCGCACCCCACACACGGCCCCGCACCCCACACACGGCCCCGCACCCCACACACGGCCCCGCCCCCACACACAGGCCCGCCCCCACACCGGCCCGCCCCCCCCGGCCCCGCCCCCCCGGCCCCGCCCCCCACCGGCCCCCCCCCCCCGGCCCCGCCCCCCGGCCGCCCCCACACGGCCGCCCACCAGGCGCCCCCCCCCCGCCCCCCCCCCCCGGCCCCCCCCCCCGGCCCGCCCCCCCCGGCCCCCCCCCCCCCCCCCCGCCCCCCCCCCCCGGCCCCGCCCCCCCCGCCCCGCCCCCCCCGGCCCCCCCCCCCCGGCCCCGCCCCCCGCCCCCCCCCCCCCCCCCCGCCCCCCCCCCCCGGCCCCCCCCCCCCCGGCCCCGCCCCCCGGCCCCGCCCTCCCGGCCCCGCCCCCCCCGGCCCCGCCCCCCCCGGCCCCCCCCCCGGCCCCCCCCCCGGCCCGCCCCCCGGCCCCGCCCCCCCCGGCCCGCCCCCACACACAGCCCGCACCCCACACCGGCCCCGCCCCCACACACAGGCCCCGCCCATACACACAGGCCCCGCACCCCACACACAGGCCCCGCACCCCACACACAGGCCCCGCCCCCACACACGGCCCGCCCCCCACCCGGCCCCTCCCGGCCCCGCCCCCCGGCCCGCCCTACCCGGCCCCGCCCCCCCCGGCCCCGCCCCCCCCGGCCCGCCCCCCGCCCCCCCCCCCGGCCCCGCCCCCCCCGGCCCCGCCCCCCCCGGCCCCGCCCCCCCCGGCCCCGCCCCCCGGCCCCGCCCCCACCCGGCCCCGCCCCCCCCGGCCCCGCCCCCCGGCCCCCCCCCCGGCCCGCCCCCCCACGGCCCCGCCCCCCCACGGCCCCGCCCCCCGGCCCCGCCCCCCCCGGCCCCGCCCATCCCGGCCTGCCCATCCCGGCCCCCCCCGGCCCCGCCCCCACACACGGCCCTGCCCCCCGGCCCCACACCATACCACAGGCCCCCCCCCCCGGCCCCCCCCCCCCGGCCCCGCCCATACCACGGCCCCGCACCCCACACCAGGCCCCGCCCATACACACAGGCCTGCACCATACACACGGCCCCGCACCATACACACAGGCCCCGCACCATACACACAGGCCCCGCACCATACACACGAGGAATCCTGGGATGTGTGGCCATTCCTGGAGCTGTTGGATATAGTGGGACGTTGTTCATCTCTGCAGGACTCACCATTGTGTGCACTTCCATGTGTCCTTCTTCTGGAGCTGACCTCCCTGTGTATTTTCTTCGCAGGCCCCTCTCCTCTCTCTCCACCGGCTCCTGTATAGATGGCGACCTGGAGGAACTGAAGGACAAACTGCAGATTTCTCACATCGATGAAGTCATACATCACCTACGGTGAGTCCTGCCACCATTACCATTAACTGACAGTGGTTGTGGTATATAGACCGTGCTGACTTACAGTGGGGAAAAAAGGATTTAGTCAGCCCCCAATTGTGCAAGTTCTCCCACTTATAAAGATGAGGCCGGCCTGTAATTGTCATCATAGGTAGACCTCAACTATGGGAGACAAAATGAGAAAACTAATCCAGAAAATCACATTGTCTGATTTTTTTAAAGAATTTATTTGCAAATTATGGTGGAAAATAAGTATTTGGTCACCTACAAACAAGCAAGATTTCTGTCTCTCACAGCCCTGTAACTTCTCCTTTAAGAGGCTCCTCTGTCCTCCACTCATTACCTGTAGTAATGGCTCCTGTGTGACATTGTTATCAGTATAAAAGACTCCTGTCCACAACCTCAGTCACACTCCAAACTCCACTATGGTGAAGACCAAAGAGCTGTGGAAGGACCAGAAACAAAATGGTAGCCCTGCACCAGGCTGGGAAGACTGAATCTGCAATAGGCAAGCAGCTTGGTGTGAAGAAATCACCTGTGGGAGCAATAATTAGAAAATGGAAGACATACAAGACCACTGATAATCTCCCTCCATCAGGGGCTCCACGCAAGATCTCACCCCGTGGGGTCAAAATGATCACAAGAACGGTGAGCAAAAATCCCAGAACCACACAGGGGACCTAGTGACTGACCTGCAGAAAGCTGGGACTAACGTAACAAAGGCTACCGTCAGTAACACACTACGCCGCCAGGGACTCAGATCCTGCAGTGCCAGACGTGTCCCCCTGCTTAAGCCAGTACATATCCGGGCCCGTCTGAAGTTTGCTAGAGAGCATTTGGATGTTCCAGAAGAGTATTGGGAGAATGTCATATGGTCAGATGAAACCAAAGTAGAAGTGTTTGGTAGAGACACAACTCGTGGTGTTTGGAGGAGAGTGAATGCTGAGTTGTATCCAGAGAACACCAGACCTACTGTGAAGCATGGGGGGGCAACATCATGTATGGGGCTGTTTCTCTGCAAAGGGACCAGGACGACTGATCCGTGTACATGAAAGAATGAATGGGGCCATGTATGGTGAGATTGTGAGTGCAAACCTCCTTCCATCAGCAAGGGCATTGAAGATGAAACGTGGCTGGGTCTTTCAGCATGACAATGATCCCAAGCACACCGCCAGGACAACGAAGGAGCGGCTTCGTAAGAAGCATTTCAAGGTCCTGGAGTGGCCTAGCCAGTCTCCAGATCTCAGCCCCATAGAAAACCTTTGGAGGGAGATGGAAGTCCGTGTTACCCACCGACAGCCCCAAAACATCCCTGCTCTAGAGGAGATCTGCATGGAGGAATGGGCCGACATACCAGCAACAGTGTGCGCCAACCTTGTGAAGACTTACAGGAAACGTTTCACCTCTGTCATTGCCAACAAAGGAGATAGAACAAAGGATTGAGACGAACTTTTGTTATTGACCAAATACTTATTTTCCACCATAATTTGCAAATAAATTCTTTAAAAATCAGACAATGTGATTTTCTGGATTAGTTTTCTCATTTTGTCTCCCATAGTTGAGGTCTACCTATGATGACAATTACTGGCCGGCCTCATCTTTATAAGTGGGAGAACTTGCACAATTGGGGGCTGACTAAATACTTTTTCCCCCACTGTATATTTGGTATGTATATGTGTTATATTACAGTATACTAAGCTTATAAACTATATAGAGACCATACACTGAGGTATATATCATACACTTTGGACGTACACCATGCAGGGAGGTCACCAGAATGATCTTGCATGTCATGTCTTACAGCAGGGTATCTTCTTACTTACTGACAGATGCCATTCAGGAGTCTGGGAAAGCTGGGTAACAGCAATGGATTCTAGTGAGTGATCATGTGACCTGCTGTAGACCCTCCTTCCCCTTTCCTGCCTCATACTGATGGTTTCTGCAGGACACTCATTGTTTGCTGTTTGTTTGGGAAAGTGCTGATGCAGGGATACGCGGCTGAGCCGCCCGCTGGGGTTTCTCGCCGCCGCATCTGTTTCTGCTGAAGCCGCTCACTTCTTGGCTTTGTCCAACTAATGAGAAGAGCCAAATGGTTGCGGCTTCAGCAAACTCTGACTTTCCAAGAATCTGTGGATAGCGATGGAGTAAGGGGGCGGCAGGAGCCCCAAACCAGAAGAATTCTGTCGCCTCAGCAGCACCCATATACTGTGTGTACAGGGGGCGCTATAATACTCACTAGTAATATTATCTACTACAGGCGAGTGTTGGGGTCCTCTAAGCAAGACATACAGAGAAGACCCTGCCAGAGAGAAAGAGCCCCCTAGTGGCCAATCATAGTGTAGAGGAGGGGCAGGGGGGAGAAGGGGGTATGGGGCAAGAAAAGCAGGAGAGGGGGGTAAAGGGGAGGAGTCATCCTTCTGTGAACATTTATATCGCAGATCATTACTAGAAGACGAGCGGCGAACCCTGGAGAAAGACATAATGATCCTACAGGTAGGTAATACCCCCAGTGTCAGCCTGTCATTGTCCTGTACCCCCAGTGTCAGCCTGTCATTGTCCTGTACCCCCAGTGTCAGCCTGTCATTACCCTGTACCCCCAGTGTCAGCCTGTCATTACCCTGTACCCCCAGTGTCAGCCTGTCATTACCCTGTACCCCCAGTGTCAGCCTGTCATTACCCTGTACCCCCAGTATCAGCCTGTCATTATCCTGTACCCCCAGTGTCAGCCTGTCATTACCCTGTACCCCCAGTGTCAGCCTGTCATTACCCTGTACCCCCAGTGTCAGCCTGTCATTACCCTGTACCCCCAGTGTCAGCCTGTCATTATCCTGTACCCCCAGTATCAGCCTGTCATTATCCTGTACCCCCAGTGTCAGCCTGTCATTACCCTGTACCCCCAGTGTCAGCCTGTCATTGTCCTGTACCCCCAGTGTCAGCCTGTCACTATCCTGTACCCCCGAGTGTCAGCCTGTCATTATCCTGTACCCCCAGTGTCAGCCTGTCATTATCCTGTACCCCCAGTGTCAGCCTGTCATTACCCTGTACCCCCAGTGTCAGCCTGTCATTACCCTGTACCCCCAGTGTCAGCCTGTCATTGTCCTGTACCCCCAGTGTCAGCCTGTCACTATCCTGTACCCCCGAGTGTCAGCCTGTCACTATCCTGTACCCCCAGTGTCAGCCTGTCATTATCCTGTACCCCCAGTGTCAGCCTGTCATTATCCTGTACCCCCAGTGTCAGCCTGTCATTACCCTGTACCCCCAGTGTCAGCCTGTCATTACCCTGTACCCCCAGTGTCAGCCTGTCATTACCCTGTACCCCCAGTATCAGCCTGTCATTATCCTGTACCCCCAGTGTCAGCCTGTCATTACCCTGTACCCCCAGTGTCAGCCTGTCATTACCCTGTACCCCCAGTGTCAGCCTGTCATTGTCCTGTACCCCCAGTGTCAGCCTGTCATTATCCTGTACCCCCGAGTGTCAGCCTGTCATTATCCTGTACCCCCAGTGTCAGCCTGTCATTATCCCGTACCCCCAGTGTCAGCCTGTCATTATCCTGTACCCCCAGTGTCAGCCTGTCATTATCCCGTACCCCCAGTGTCAGCCTGTCATTATCCTGTACCCCCAGTGTCAGCCTGTCATTATCCCGTACCCCCAGTGTCAGCCTGTCATTATCCTGTACCCCGAGTGTCAGCCTGTCATTATCCTGTACCCCCAGTGTCAGCCTGTCACTATCCTGTACCCCCGAGTGTCAGCCTGTCACTATCCTGTACCCCCAGTGTCAGCCTGTCATTATCCTGTACCCCCAGTGTCAGCTTGTCATTATCCTGTACCCCGAGTGTCAGCCTGTCATTATCCTGTACCCCCAGTGTCATCCTGTCATTATCCTGTACCCCGAGTGTCAGCCTGTCACTATCCTGTACCCCCAGTGTCATCCTGTCATTATCCTGTACCCCCAGTGTCATCCTGTCATTATCCTGTACCCCGAGTGTCAGCCTGTCATTATCCTGTACCCCGAGTGTCAGCCTGTCAGTATCCTGTACCCCCAGTGTCAGCCTGTCATTATCCTGTACCCCCAGTGTCATCCTGTCATTATCCTGTACCCCGAGTGTCAGCCTGTCACTATCCTGTACCCCCAGTGTCAGCCTGTCATTATCCTGTACCCCCAGTGTCAGCCTGTCATTATCCTGTACCCCCAGTGTCAGCCTGTCATTATCCTGTACCCCCAGTGTCATGCCTGTCATTATCCTGTACCCCCAGTATCAGCCTGTCATTATCCCGTACCCCCAGTGTCAGCCTGTCATTATCCTGTACCCCGAGTGTCAGCCTGTCATTATCCTGTACCCCGAGTGTCAGCCTGCCATTATCCTGTACCCCGAGTGTCAGCCTGTCATTATCCTGTACCCCCAGTGTCAGCCTGTCATTATCCTGTACCCCGAGTGTCAGCCTGTCATTATCCTGTACCCCCAGTGTCAGCCTGTCATTATCCTGTACCCCCGAGTGTCAGCCTGTCATTATCCTGTACCCCGAGTGTCAGCCTGTCATTATCCTGTACCCCGCAGTGTCAGCCTGTCATTATCCCTGTACCCCCAGTGTCAGCCTGTCATTATCCTGTACCCCCAGTGTCAGCCTGTCATTATCCTGTACCCCGAGTGTCAGCCTGTCATTATCCTGTACCCCCAGTGTCAGCCTGTCATTATCCTGTACCCCCAGTGTCAGCCTGTCATTATCCTGTACCCCGAGTGTCAGCCTGTCATTATCCTGTACCCCCAGTGTCAGCCTGTCATTATCCTGTACCCCCAGTGTCAGCCTGTCATTATCCTGTACCCCCAGTGCGCCGCCCCTCCCCCAGTGTCAGCCTGTCATTATCCTGTACCCCCAGTGTCAGCCTGTCATTATCCTGTACCCCCAGTGTCAGCCTGTCATTATCCTGTACCCCCAGTGTCAGCCTGTCATTATCCCGTACCCCCAGTGTCAGCCTGTCATTATCCTGTACCCCCAGTGTCAGCCTGCCATTATCCTGTACCCCCAGTGTCAGCCTGTCATTGTCCTGTACCCCCAGTGTCAGCCTGTCATTATCCTGTACCCCGAGTGTCAGCCTGTCATTATCCTGTACCCCCAGTGTCAGCCTGTCATTATCCTGTACCCCCGAGTGTCAGCCTGTCATTATCCTGTACCCCCAGTGTCAGCCTGTCATTATCCTGTACCCCCAGTGTCAGCCTGTCATTATCCTGTACCCCCAGTGTCAGCCTGTCATTATCCTGTACCCCCAGTGTCAGCCTGTCATTATCCTGTACCCCCAGTGTCAGCCTGTCATTATCCTGTACCCCAGTGTCAGCCTGTCATACCCACCCCGGTGTCAGCCTGTCATTATCCTGTACCCCCAGTGTCAGCCTGTCATTATCCTGTACCCCGAGTGTCAGCCTGTCACTATCCTGTACCCCCAGTGTCAGCCTGTCACTATCCTGTACCCCCAGTGTCAGCCTGTCATTATCCTGTACCCCCAGTGTCAGCCTGTCATTGTCCTGTACCCCCAGTGTCAGCCTGTCATTACCCTGTACCCCCAGTGTCAGCCTGTCATTATCCTGTACCCCGAGTGTCAGCCTGTCATTATCCTGTACCCCGAGTGTCAGCCTGTCATTATCCTGTACCCCGAGTGTCAGCCTGTCATTATCCTGTACCCCCAGTGTCAGCCTGTCATTATCCTGTACCCCCAGTGTCAGCCTGTCATTATCCTGTACCCCGAGTGTCAGCCTGTCATTATCCTGTACCCCCAGTGTCAGCCTGTCATTATCCTGTACCCCGAGTGTCAGCCTGTCATTTTCCTGTACCCCCAGTGTCAGCCTGTCATTATCCTGTACCCCCAGTGTCAGCCTGTCATTATCCTGTACCCCCAGTATCAGCCTGTCATTATCCTGTACCCCTAGTGTCAGCCTGTCATTATCCCGTACCCCCAGTGTCAGCCTGTCATTATCCTGAACCCCCAGTGTCAGCCTGCCATTATCCTGTACCCCCAGTGTCAGCCTGTCATTATCCTGTACCCCCAGTGTCAGCCTGTCATTATCCTGTACCCCGAGTGTCAGCCTGTCATTATCCTGTACCACCAGTGTCAGCCTGTCATTATCCTGTACCCCGAGTGTCAGCCTGTCATTATCCCGTACCCCGAGTGTCAGCCTGTCATTACCCTGTACCCCCAGTGTCAGCCTGTCATTATCCTGTACCCCGAGTGTCAGCCTGTCATTATCCTGTACCCTCAGTGTCAGCCTGTCATTATCCTGTACCCCGAGTGTCAGCCTGTCATTATCCTGTACTCCGAGTGTCAGCCTGTCATTATCCTGTACCCCCAGTGTCAGCCTGTCATTATCCTGTACCCCCAGTGTCAGCCTGTCATTATCCTGTACCCCCAGTGTCAGCCTGTCATTATCCCGTACCCCGAGTGTCAGCCTGTCATTATCCTGTACCCCCAGTGTCAGCCTGTCATTATCCCGTACCCCGAGTGTCAGCCTGTCATTATCCCGTACCCCGAGTCTGGAGATAAGATATATTTAGTCCCCCTTAGTCTACAGGAATGCTTGTTGTTGATGTATTACGGTTCCCTATGACAATGCCGCCCCCTGCTGGTTGTTTTATTATCTTCTCCCGTGTTCCTCCCATTAGTCCACATTTCATATGTGGCCCCGGGGATCAGTGTTTTGGCACCGTGTAGACCTGCATTGAAGAGTAATGTGATTCTTCTTCTGTCCTTGCAGCTTTGTCTGGAGGAGGAGCATCAGTATGGGGAGGAGTTACAGATGCTGGAGGTGGAGCCATCGCTCTCAGGTGACCCCATATCCTGCTGTATAATATGTGATGTGGGGGCGCTCTCTGTCCCCTCAGTACCCGCAGGATACAGGCCCTACTAGATCTGAATGTGATTCTTATTCATGCCTGAAATGTGAGATCCCTCTAAATCCTCAGGCCGTCTACTCCAGTCACATCCAGAGCTGCAGTCACTAATCATCAGTTCCCTGGTAGCAGAATTGTGCCTGCAGCTCTGGATGTGACTGGAGCTGAATATCCTAGTTAGTCCAGAGCTTACATTTCATCCATTCTAGAACTGAAGGAGCAGCGGAGGATCCTGGAGAGAGACTTACAGCTCCACCAGCTACCGGCAACATCTGTGCACTCCTCCAAGATGGCGTCTAACAGAAAAGCGATGCCCGGCAGCAGGTAAGGACGAGTGCGGCGTCTCAGCGCCTCCTTCCTAGATATAGCCCCTCCTACTGTGATGGAGCTGTCTCCGCTCTTCTCTCTGCAGGTTGTCACAGCGTTCCCCTGACTTACAGCCCCCCAGGACCCCGTGTCCCCCAGATCTAAAGCTGAAGAGTCCAGAGGGGAGGGGAGTGAGAACAGGTCTCACAGGGCCCGGGGCCCCATCTTGCTCTGCCGCATCTCCAGTGAAGGGTCTTGAGGAGCCAGGACCAAGTCTGGAGCAGATCTCAAGGGTCTATTCTCCTCTTTGTGCTCCTCCCATCAGTTATGAGAGGACTCCACCAGTGACCCCTGGGAATGCCCTGCTTGTCCCGTTACCCCCCAAAGTACAGAGACCACCCAGCAGCTCCGCTGCAGCTCCAGCTTTCCGCAGGGTGAGGACTCGGATGGATCTGCCCCCCTGAGAGGAGACTGGGGGGGGTCCGGGGGCAGAGCAGGGCAGGTATACTCGTCCCTGAGATCAGGATCTCGGCTGCAGCGAATGAGGTGGTAACCCTGTACATAGCTCATCCTTCTCACAGCTGAGGGTCTGTTACACGGGTATCCAGCCTAGATAATGCTCTGTGAGATAGATACATTGTAGCAAACCAGCAGAGAGATTTGTACAGCTGCAACTCACAGAGCATTGGATATAATTGTAGCAAACCCTCAGCTGTGATGGGGTCACCGCCTCTGAATGTAACAGGAGGGTCCTCAGTCACTGACAATAGTCTATTAGGACTAGAGAGATTAAGCTCTGGTCACCAGTATGGGGCTCCCTCGTACCCCTGTGTTAATGGCGCAGTGGTCGTAGAGGAGCATGGCCGCCACATTCAACTCTGGGAGACTGCACATTGAGATGAATGGCCAAGATGAAAACTGCAGCTTATAAGGGCCCCTGTGTGGCCCCTGTCCTGTAGCACCGACTCTGCTCATGCTCCTGGCTCATTGTGTTGTGTGGATGATGGAATCTTCCTCCTGGTTCCTGTGGATGATGGATTTCAGCCCATGGTGTTGTATGTGAGTTGTTTCCTTGTCAGGATGGCCAGACCTTTCTAGGATTTTGTCTCAGTAAAAAGTATAAGCCCTGTGTGCGCGGTCCTTATACCCTATGGTCCCCCATGCGCGGTCCTTTATACCCTATGGTCCCCTGTGCACGGCTGTAGTGCGGTCCTTATACCCTATGGTCCCCCGTGCGCGGTCCTTATACCCTGTGGTCCCCCGTGCGCGGTCCTTATACCCTATGGTCCCCTGTGCACGGCTGTAGTGCGGTCCTTATACCCTGTGGTCCCCTGTGCACGGCTGTAGTGCGGTCCTTATACCCTGTGGTCCCCCGTGCGCGGTCCTTATACCCTGTGGTCCCCCGTGCGCGGTCCTTATACCCTGTGGTCCCCCGTGCGCGGTCCTTATACCCTGTGGTCCCCCGTGCGCGGTCCTTTATACCCTATGGTCCCCCGTGCGCGGCTGTAGTGCGGTCCTTATACCCTATGGTCCCCCATGCGCGGTCCTTTATACCCTATGGTCCCCCGTGCGCGGCTGTAGCGCGGTCCTTATACCCTATGGTCCCCCGTGCGTGGCTGTAGCGCAGTCCTTTATACCCTATGGTCCCCCGTGCGCGGCTGTAGCGCGGTCCTTATACCCTATGGTCCCCCGTGCGTGGCTGTAGCGCAGTCCTTTATACCCTATGGTCCCCCGTGCGCGGCTGTAGCGCGGTCCTTATACCCTATGGTCCCCCGTGCGCGGCTGTAGCGCAGTCCTTTATACCCTATGGTCCCCCGTGCGTGGCTGTAGCGCGGTCCTTATACCCTATGGTCCCCCGTGCGCGGCTGTAGCGCAGTCCTTTATACCCTATGGTCCCCCGTGCGCGGTCCTTATACCCTGTGGTCCCCTGTGCGCGGTCCTTATACCCTGTGGTCCCCTGTGCGCAGTCCTTTATACCCTATGGTCCCCCGTGCGCGGCTGTAGCACAGTCCTTTATACCCTATGGTCCCCCGTGCACGGCTGTAGCGCGGACCTTTATACCCTATGGTCCCCCGTGCACAGCTGTAGCGCAGTCCTTTATACCCTATGGTCCCCTGTGCGCGGCTGTAGCGTGGTCCTTATACCCTATGGTCCCCCGTGCGCGGTCCTTTATACCCTATGGTCCCCCGTGCGCGGCTGTAGCGCGGTCCTTTATACTCTATGGTCCCCCGTGCGCGGCTGTAGCGCGGTCCTTATACCCTATGGTCCCCCGTGCACAGCTGTAGCGCAGTCCTTTATACCCTATGGTCCCCTGTGCGCGGTCCTTTATACCCTATGGTCCCCTGTGCACGGCTGTAGCGCGGTCCTTATACCCTATGGTCCTCCGTGCGCGGTCCTTTATACCCTATGGTCCCCCGTGCGCGGCTGTAGCGCGGTCCTTATACCCTATGGTCCCCCGTGCGCGGTCCTTTATACCCTATGGTCCCCCGTGCGCGGTCCTTTATACCCTATGGTCCCCCGTGCGCGGTCCTTTATACCCTATGGTCCCCCGTGCGCGGCTGCAGCGCGGTTCTTATACCCTATGGTCCCCTGTGCGCGGCTGTAGCGCGGTTCTTATACCCTATGGTCCCCTGTGCGCGGCTGTAGCGCGGTCCTTATACCCTATGGTCCCCCGTGCGCGGTCCTTTATACCCTATGGTCCCCTGTGCGCGGTCCTTTATACCCTATGGTCCCCCGTGCGCGGCTGTAGCGCGGTCCTTATACCCTATGGTCCCCCGTGCGCGGTCCTTTATACCCTATGGTCCCCCGTGCGCGGTCCTTTATACCCTATGGTCCCCTGTGCGCGGTCCTTTATACCCTATGGTCCCCCGTGCGCGGCTGTAGCGCGGTCCTTATACCCTATGGTCCTCCGTGCGCGGCTGTAGCGCGGTCCTTTATACCCTATGGTCCCCCGTGCGCGGCTGTAGCGCGGTCCTTATACCCTATGGTCCCCCGTGCGCGGCTGTAGCGCGGTCCTTTATACCCTATGGTCCCCCGTGCGCGGCTGTAGCGCGGTCCTTATACCCTATGGTCCTCCGTGCGCGGCTGTAGCGCGGTCCTTTATACCCTATGGTCCCCCGTGCGCGGCTGTAGCGCGGTCCTTTATACCCTATGGTCCCCCGTGCGCGGCTGTAGCGCGGTCCTTATACCCTATGGTCCCCTGTGCGCGGTCCTTTATACCCTATGGTCCCCCGTGCGCGGCTGTAGCGCGGTCCTTATACCCTATGGTCCCCCGTGCGCGGCTGTAGCGCGGTCCTTATACCCTATGGTCCCCCGTGCGCGGCTGTAGCGCGGTCCTTTATACCCTATGGTCCCCCGTGCGCGGCTGTAGCGCGGTCCTTATACCCTATGGTCCTCTGTGCGCGGCTGTAGCGCGGTCCTTTATACCCTATGGTCCCCCGTGCGCGGCTGTAGCGCGGTCCTTTATACCCTATGGTCCCCCGTGCGCGGCTGTAGCGCGGTCCTTATACCCTATGGTCCCCTGTGCGCGGTCCTTTATACCCTATGGTCCCCCGTGCGCGGTCCTTTATACCCTATGGTCCCCTGTGCGCGGTCCTTTATACCCTATGGTCCCCCGTGCGCGGCTGTAGCGCGGTCCTTATACCCTATGGTCCCCTGTGCGCGGTCCTTTATACCCTATGGTCCCCCGTGCGCGGTCCTTTATACCCTATGGTCCCCTGTGCGCGGTCCTTTATACCCTATGGTCCCCCGTGCGCGGCTGTGCGCGGTCCTTTATACCCTATGGTCCCCTGTGCGCGGTCCTTTATACCCTATGGTCCCCCGTGAGGGTAGCTGCTGATCTGACCACTAGAGGGCTCTGGTGTCACCCTTCATCTCCAGCAGTCACCAGACCGCCCCCTATAGGGGGTCACAGCTAACACCTGGAAGTGACTGCAGCGTTTGAACTCCTCAATCTGACGTGGCTGATACCAGAAGAGAACAGACACAGTGTGACTCCCCCACCCCCAAGAATCATCACTGACACAGGGGTCACAGCAGAGTCAATGACTTTATTTCTGTCAGGACCAAATAAAACGCGGTGAACGTGACGCGGTTTCTACGTTTCTTTTAATCATAATAAGTCATATAAACTACAGGGACATTGAGATTGTGTCCAGCAGGGGCGACCTCAGCACGCTCCTCGTAGGGCAGGAACTTCTTGGGGTGTCTTGTGCTTCCCTATAGAGTGTGGGGGTTGGGGCGACACTACCCCAGGGCACAGGGACGATAAAACCAAAAAACAGATGGACGGCGAATACGTCACCATGAAACACGCGACGCTACACCCTAGGGAAGACGCTGAGAGTAATACTGATAGGTGAGAGACAACAACTCCCATCAGACACTACAGACATACATTCACATATATATCATCAGCTATGGGGGGAGGCGGCATTAATAATTTACAGTAGAGGGAAAAAGCAGAAAGGAATGAAGACACAGGACGCGGCGTCACCTGCTGCGCTACCTGTACGTAACCTGACACGGCCATCACAGACTAGTCCAGAATGATCAAAGCAGCCACGCCCAGAACGCAGGCTCCACCCATTATACGATCTCTGCTCACACAGCTGAGGGTTTGTTACAGTTGTATGGAGTCTAGACAATGCTGGTGGTCTCCTGACTGATGCATTGTAACAAACTATCAGGACAGGAGGGAGGTTTGTGCTGCTGGTGTGCTTATGAAGATCGGATACCATTGTAACAAACCTTCAGCTGTGAGCAGGACTAGCACACATCCATAGATAGAAACCTGAGATCTTACAAATGGCGACCAACTCCGACATCCCAGAATATTCCAGAATGGGCATGAAACTGGAAAACTCCTTCAAGTTCAGTCTGATGGGGCCCCAGGCGGTCGGGGCCCCGCTGATCATTCTGGCACCAGTTTGGGCAGTGTATAAATCCAGGGGAATCCAGAGAATCGGGGTCACCATTGGAGAGCCCCGACATGTCGGTAACATACAGTCCAGAGGATTGTGTCGTGTCACTGTGCTGGGGTATAACCTTGAGGTATTTCTAACGCAAGGCCCCTGTGGCCCCCTGCTCAGGGGCCCGGAGCCTGCTCCTTAGTGTCTAAGTGCCTTGTGCTGCTGGTCTAATACTGGCGCATTCTTCTGGGATTTGTGCTCATTACATCACAGTTCCTTGCTGGTGATGTCACAGGTAGCCGGGGTGACGGCTCGCTGTGTAGCTACAGTGTATCTCACCTCCATGGTGACGGCGGCCAGAAACGGACGTTACAGTGTCATGTGACGTGTTCTGGCGCGACCAGTGGAAACCGTGAAATGTCAACCGTCCCATATGTGCAGATGTGAATGGCGTGGCTCATGTCTGCGAGATTTCACAAGACAAATCAAAAATCGTAAAGGTGTGACCTCATGCCGCGAGCGTGCCCCTCCCGTGTAGTAAGAATTCCACAAGATGCCGCCACATTCTGACTGTTTACGTCTCCGTATTAACCCCTTGTGTCAGATGGGGCACAGACATGGAGTCTCATTACATTGTGGTCACGTCATCAGCAGCACATTCAGGATATGGATGCGTCCAGGGGCCACACAGGGCCCCCGCCAGGAAGCCTTGTGATCAGACCACGCAGCAAACTACAACTTGTAAACGTGCCATGCAATAAAGATACCTGTAGGATGCTGAGAGTTATAGTCCTACACACAAGTCAGGTGTCACTACATCACTGCTACACAGACACCACAACGTCAGCACAACACCCCACAATGTAACCGGGTGAGGGGAAAACGTCAGGCGGTGCTGGGTGCGCAACATCGGAGATTACAGTAAACGGCGGGCACCTGGAGCAGCAGCGGCGGTAACTGGACGCAGGATTAGTGAAGAAGCCAAAGAGTTAATAAACCAGAATCTGTCCCGTTACCAAGAACCTTATTGTGTGAAGAAGGCTGGGAAGACTCAGTGAAGACGTCTACGTTATCTACCAAATACTGGACAATGACCTACGGGACGCAGGCTCGATCCACAGGATACCTGGAGGGGTGAGACTACAAGGAATGGCACCCTCCTAGTGGTCACAGCTATGGAGATTCTCCAGGCAGCAGCTCCCCATATATCAGACCCTACCACTAATTCCACAGGGGGGTCCCCTCCGCCTCAATAACAGGAAATCATTTCTTGCTTCCTCTCCTTAGCACACTGAAATGTCCAAGTGCGCCATGGCCAAGGAAGAGAGAAGGTGAGCTCACGGCCCCCGACCACCCCGGGGTTAGAAATCTCTGAGGTTTACATAGAAACTCTAAAAATAATAATCTTTCTGTAAACTATCATTAGGGGCGTTAGAAGAACTACTCCGCCCTGCGCGCCACCTCCGCAGAGACAAGAAGCCCACTCATCAGCAGTGTCCTCCGGATGGTCCCGAGTGTAGGGGAGCAGGAACGGGGCGACCCCGGATCCTCTGCTCAGCAGCTGAAGGGTCTCATCTCCCTGTGAGTCCGGTAGTTATTCTGAGGTGACGGGTTGGAAACAGGGCAACGACTGGTCTGGATGAAAACACGAAGGAGCAGGGGGTAGAGGGTAACGAGGGTCATCCACACACCAGCGCCTCTCTCCAGCCCCCCTCCGCCCCACTGGCTACACTTTGGAGTCCTGGCTGTGGGCCTGCCCGTTGCTACCCTGTATTGTCAGGCCAATCTCCTCCTTCTTGTGCTTCTCGGGGTTCAGGGGTTGGGCCTCGGGACTGCTGTCACTCTGTGCGTAGCGGCCGGTCCGGTGCTCCAGAAGTGCGGGGCCCCAGTCCTTGTTGGGTTTCACTGCGTTCTTCAACCGCTAGAACAGAAGAGAAGAGTCAGAACCGAAGGAGAAGCAACATCATCTGCACCACCGCAGGGACCCCGACTGTACCTGGAGGAAGGTGCTGCCCTCTGAACGCCAGATCTTGAAAGCCGCGTATAATGGGATGCAGATGACTGACGAGAGCGCCATCAAAAATCCCAGTGAGATGGCCCAGCCCGGGTACACATAGTCATTGTATGAGATTGGGCGGTACTGGATGACGGTGAAGATCAGGATGAACTGGAAGAGGAGATAGAAGAGTTAACACAGAGAAATCCACAGCCGCTCCAAGGTGAAATCATTATCTGTGACGTCACACACTGGATCACAACACTCACTGACTTACAAATATGATAGCTGGGGAGAAAAACCGCCAACAGATCTGGAAAAAGAGGGGGAGGGGGGAACCCCAACATCATCTCAATGTCCTTGAAATAATTCCGGTGTCCTGACGAAACAGAAAGATTATAATATCAGCTGTGGAAAGTGAGAAGAAATATTAGTCATGTCTGACCCTGTGAGGGCTTCTAGGACTGTATCTAAATCTTATCTCCTATCTCTCTCCAGTCCTAACACTACACTAATCCCCAGAACCCTCCACACTGTATTATCTCCTATCTCTCTCCAGTCCTAACACTACACTAATCCCCAGAACCCCCCACACTGTATTATCTGTGTATTATCTCCTATCTCTCACTAGTCCTAACACTACACTAATACCCAGAACTCCCCACACTGTATTATCTGTGTATTATCTCCTATCTCTCTCCAGTCCTAACACTACACTAATCCCCAGAACCCCCCACACTGTATTATCTGTGTATTATCTCCTATCTCTCTCCAGTCCTAACACTACACTAATCCCCAGAACTCCCCACACTGTATTATCTGTGTATTATCTCCTATCTCTCTCCTCTCCTAACACTACCCTAACCCCCCGAACCCTCCACACTGTATTCGTGTCCCTACCCCCTGCCTACACTACACTAATCCCCAGAACCCCCACACTGTATTATCTGTGTATTATCTCCTATCTCTCTCCAGTCCTAACACTACACTAATCCCCAGAACCCCCACACTGTATTATCTGTGTATTATCTACCTCTCCCTCCTAACACTACACTAATCCCCAGAACCCTCCACACTGTTTATCTGTGTATTATCTCCGATCTCTCTCCTGTCCTAACACTACACTAATCCCCAGAACCCCCCACACTGTATTATCTGCCAACCACAACACAAACCCCCAAACCCCCCACACTGTATTATCTGTGTTATTATCTCTCTCCAGTCCTAACACTACACTAATCCCCAGAACTCCCCACCCTGTATTATCTGTGTATTATCTCCTATCTCTCTCCAGTCCTAACACTACACTAATCCCCAGAACTCCCCACACTGTATTATCTGTGTATTATCTCCTATCTCTCTCTAGTCCTAACACTACACTAATCCCCAGAACCCCCCACTGTATTATCTGTGTATTATCTCCTATCTCTCTCCAGTCCTAACACTACACTAATCCCCAGAACTCCCCACACTGTATTATCTGTGTATTATCTCCTATCTCTCTCCAGTCCTAACACTACACTAATCCCCAGAACCCCCCACACTGTATTATCTCCTATCTCTCTCCAGTCCTAACACTACACTAATCCCCAGAACCCCCCACACTGTATTATCTGTGTATTATCTCCTATCTCTCTCCAGTCCTAACACTACACTAATCCCCAGAACTCCCCACACTGTATTATCTGTGTATTATCTCCTATCTCTCTCCAGTCCTAACACTACACTAATCCCCAGAACCCCCCACACTGTATTATCTGTGTATTATCTCCTATCTCTCTCTAGTCCTAACACTACACTAATCCCCAGAACCCCCCACACTGTATTATCTCCTATCTCTCTCCAGTCCTAACACTACACTAATCCCCAGAACCCTCCACACTGTATTATCTGTGTATTATCTCCTATCTCTCTCCAGTCCTAACACTACACTAATCCCTAGAACCCCCCACACTGTATTATCTGTGTATTATCTCCTATCTCTCTCTAGTCCTAACACTACACTAATCCCCAGAACCCCTCACACTGTATTATCTGTGTATTATCTCCTATCTCTCTCTAGTCCTAACACTACACTAATCCCCAGAACCCCCCACACTGTATTATCTGTGTATTATCTCCTATCTCTCTCTCGTCCTAACACTACACTAATCCCCAGAACCCCCCACACTGTATTATCTGTGTATTATCTCCTATCTACAGTGGGGAAAAAAAGTATTTAGTCAGCCACCAATTGTGCAAGTTCTCCCACTTATAAAGATGAGGCCGGCCTGTAATTGTCATCATAGGTAGACCTCAACTATGAGAGACAAAATGAGAAAACTAATCCAGAAAATCACATTGTCTGATTTTTAAAGAATTTATTTGCAAATTATGGTGGAAAATAAGTATTTGGTCACCTACAAACAAGCAAGATTTCTGTCTCTCCCAGCCCTGTAACTTCTCCTTTAAGAGGCTCCTCTGTCCTCCACTCATTACCTGTAGTAATGGCTCCTGTGTGACATTGTTATCAGTATAAAAGACTCCTGTCCACAACCTCAGTCACACTCCAAACTCCACTATGGTGAAGACCAAAGAGCTGTGGAAGGACCAGAAACAAAATGGTAGCCCTGCACCAGGCGGGGAAGACTGAATCTGCAATAGGCAAGCAGCTTGGTGTGAAGGAATCACCTGTGGGAGCAATAATTAGAAAATGGAAGACATACAAGACCACTGATAATCTCCCTCCATCAGGGGCTCCACGCAAGATCTCACCCCGTGGGGTCAAAATGATCACAAGAACGGTGAGCAAAAATCCCAGAACCACACGGGGGGACCTAGTGAGTGACCTGCAGAAAGCTGGGACTAACGTAACAAAGGCTACCGTCAGTAACACACTACGCCGCCAGGGACTCAGATCCTGCAGTGCCAGACGTGTCCCCCTGCTTAAGCCAGTACATATCCGGGCCCGTCTGAAGTTTGCTAGAGAGCATTTGGATGTTCCAGAAGAGTATTGGGAGAATGTCATATGGTCAGATGAAACCAAAGTAGAACTGTTTGATAGAAACACAACTCGTGGTGTTTGGAGGAGAGTGAATGCTGAGTTGTATCCAGAGAACACCAGACCTACTGTGAGGCATGGGGGGGCAACATCATGTATGGGGCTGTTTCTCTGCAAAGGGACCAGGACGACTGATCCGTGTACATGAAAGAATGAATGGGGCCATGTATAGGGAGATTGTGAGTGCAAACCTCCTTCCATCAGCAAGGGCATTGAAGATGAAACGTGGCTGGGTCTTTCAGCATGACAATGATCCCAAGCACACCGCCAGGGCAACGAAGGAGCGGCTTCGTAAGAAGCATTTCAAGGTCCTGGAGTGGCCTAGCCAGTCTCCAGATCTCAACCCCATAGAAAACCTTTGGAGGGAGATGAAAGTCCGTGTTGCCCAGCGTCAGCCCCAAAACATCCCTGCTCTAGAGGAGATCTGCATGGAGGAATGGGCCGACATACCAGCAACAGTGTGCGCCAACCTTGTGAAGACTTACAGGAAACGTTTCACCTCTGTCATTGCCAACAAAGGAGATAGAACAAAGGATTGAGATGAACTTTTGTTATTGACCAAATACTTATTTTCCACCATAATTTGCAAATAAATTCTTAAAAAATCAGACAATGTGATTTTCTGGATTAGTTTTCTCATTTTGTCTCCCATAGTTGAGGTCTACCTATGATGACAATTACAGGCCGGCCTCATCTTTATAAGTGGGAGAACTTGCACAATTGGGGGCTGACTAAATACTTGTTTTCCCCACGGTATCTCAATCTGACTGTCTGAGATCCTATCTTTCTTATCTCTCCCCTTCCTCTTCTGTCTGGGGACAACAGTGACCTCTGACCTGTAGTCAGTTCAGGTTTGTATGAATCCAAAATTTTTGGAAAGTCTGGCCCAAACCCAGTTTACTGTGTATAATTGATGTAACGCTGCAGTCCGTAATTCTGATGGAGTCTCAATATCAGATCATTGGGGGTGCGACACCCAGGACCCTCACCATCACCACAACGTTATGACTCACAGCGCTCTACATTACATAGTGGCGATGCTTGGTATTGCAGCTTTATTTGAATGAGATGTGACGTGACTGGTCTGAGAAGAGAGAAGTTGGCCTGTCAGAGCAGATTGACCCCCAGTGATCTGACATTCACGACCTACCCCTTCTGGATTTATAGGGAACATTGTGGAGCTTTGTATTAGAGTTGGGGGGAAGAGTCACCTGCTGCTTTCTGCAATATAAGAGAGTGCGCCGCCCCTTTAAAAGCCACTGCCTGCACGTGACAGGTGAGCATATAACTGCCGGCAGCGCGGAGAACACTCACCGTAAATGTACATGATGGTCACACACATGATGCAGGAGATGATGACCAGGGAGAAGCTGGCAGCGTAGTTATCCATCAGGAGCAGCCAGTAGATGCCGGCCTGGAGGGAGAAATTACAGGAATACTCCCATCATCAATGACTACCTCCCCATCAGCCACTTACAACCTGTTACTATATCATGTCTGCTCCGGCGCCTCACCTGACTGGTCAGTGGGATTCCCAGCAGGAAACCCACCACGGCCACCCCCAGGGTCACAAATGTCTTCCAGCGGATGATCCAGTCGTTGCCAATCTCGTCCACGATGGCGGTGACCAAAGTCTCCAGCAGACAGAACTGCGGCAGGGCAGGAGACGGTTAATCAGAGGGTCAAAAAATGCAATTCTCAGTGACCATCAAAATGGCGATTACCTGCGTCCCAAGGCCCAGGAGGATGAGCATGAAGAAGAAGAGTATGGACCAGAGTGGAGAAATCGGCAGCAAGGTCAGGGCTTCCGGGTAAGCCACAAAGGCCAAGCCAGGGCCATGGTCGGCCACTTTGGACACGTCGACCCCAAGGTGATTCGCCATAAAACCCAAGATGGAGAAGATGACAAAGCCGGCGTAGACACTTGTGGCGCAGTTAGTGATGCTGATGATGATGCTGTCCCTGCAAGAGGAAGGCGCGGTAAGACACAGGAGGATAAACTGACCAGACGCATCAGCTGCACCTCCTCCCCTCCCACAGCAAGGCGCCTCACAAGTACAGAGAGAAGCTGCAGCTGCACCCCCTCCCCTCTCACAGCAAGGCGCCTTACAGAGAGAAGCTGCAGCTGCACCCCATCCCCTCTCACAGCAAGGCGCCTCACAAGTACAGAGAGAAGCTGCAGCTGCACCCCCTCCCCTCTCACAGCAAGGCGCCTTACAGAGAGAAGCTGCAGCTGCACCCCATCCCCTCTCACAGCAAGGTGCCTTACAGAGAGAAGCTGCAGCTGCACCCCCTCCCCTCTCACAGCAAGGCGCCTAACAAGTACAGAGAGAAGCTGCAGCTGCACCCCTGCCCCTCTCACAGCAAGGCGCCTCACAAGTACAGAGAGAAGCTGCAGCTGCACTCCTGCCTCTCTCACAGCAAGGCACCTTACAGAGAGAAGCTGCAGCTGCACCCCCTCCCCTCTCACAGCAAGGTGCCTTACAGAGAGAAGCTGCACCCCCTCCCCTCTCACAGCAAGGCGCCTCACAAGTACAGAGAGAAGCTGCAGCTGCACCCCCGCCCCTCTCACAGCAAAGCGCCTCACAAGTACAGAGAGAAGCTGCAGCTGCACCCCTGCCCCTCTCACAGCAAGGCGCCTCACAAGTACAGAGAGAAGCTGCAGCTGCACTCCTGCCTCTCTCACAGCAAGGCGCCTTACAGAGAGAAGCTGCAGCTGCACCCCCTCCCCTCTCACAGCAAGGTGCCTTACAGAGAGAAGCTGCAGCTGCACCCCCTCCCCTCTCACAGCAAGGTCTCACAAGTACAGAGAGAAGCTGCAGCTGCACCCCCGCCCCTCTCACAGCAAGGCGCCTCACAAGTACAGAGAGAAGCTGCAGCTGCACTCCTGCCTCTCTCACAGCAAGGCGCCTTACAGAGAGAAGCTGCAGCTGCACCCCCTCCCCTCTCACAGCAAGGTGCCTTACAGAGAGAAGCTGCAGCTGCACCCCCTCCCCTCTCACAGCAAGGTCTCACAAGTACAGAGAGAAGCTGCAGCTGCACCCCCCGCCCCTCTCACAGCAAGGCGCCTCACAAGTACAGAGAGAAGCTTTAGCTGCACTCCTGCCTCTCTCACAGCAAGGCGCCTTACAGAGAGAAGCTGCAGCTGCACCCCCGCCCCTCTCACAGCAAGGCGCCTCACAAGTAGAGAGAAGCTGCACTCCCCTCCCCTCTCACAGCAAGGCGCCTCACAAGTACAGAGAGAAGCTGCAGCTGCACCCCCTCCCTTCTCACAACAAGGCGCCTTACAGAGAGAAGCTGCAGCTGCACCCCCTCCCCTCACAGCAAGGTGCCTTACAGAGAGAAGCTGCAGCTGCACCCCCTCCCCTCTCACAGCAAGGCGCCTTACAGAGAGAAGCTGCAGCTGCACCTCCTCCCCTCTCACAGCAAGGCGCCTCACAAGTACAGAGAGAAGTTGCAGCTGCACCCCCGCCCCTCTCACAGCAAGGCGCCTTACAGAGAGAAGCTGTAGCTGCACCTCCTCCCCCCCCACAGCAAGGCGCCTTACAGAGAGAAGCTGCAGCTGCACCTCCTCCCCTCTCACAGCAAGGCGCCTCACAAGTACAGAGAGAAGTTGCAGCTGCACCCCCCGCCCCCCTCACAGCAAGGCGCCTCACAAGTACAGAGAGAAGCTGCAGCTGCACCCCCTCCTCTCCCACAGCAAGGCGCCTTACAAGCACAGAGAAGCTGCAGCTGCACCCCCTCCCCTCTCACAGCAAGGCACCTTACAGAGAGAAGCTGCAGCTGCACTCCCCTCCCACAGCAAGGCGCCTCACAAGTACAGAGAGAAACTGCAGCTGCACTCCCTTCCCGCTCACAGCATGGAGCCTCACAAGTATAGAGATAAGCAGAAGCTGCACCCCCCGCCCTTCTCACAGCAAGGCGCCTCACAAGTACAGAGAGAAGCTGCAGCTGCACCCCCTTCCCTCCCATGGGCAAGGAGTCTTACACATCCAGAGAGAAGCTGCAGTTCTTGTACCTGTAACAGTTGTTGTGGAATTTGTTGTAAGATGCCATTGTAATGAGTCCTCCCCATGCGCATCCTAATGAGTAGAAGATCTGTGAAGCTGCATCCCCCCAAACCTGCAGACATACAGAAGAGAAACCCAGTGAGGAGCAGGGATCATTAATCATATCAGTGCATGACCCTGACCTGACAACTTCCTAATATTAACAGATGTATCAAGTATTTGTTGTCGCCCGGCTCACGCAGAGCGTCGCACACACTCCCTGCATCTGCTACTCAGAAATGTGCAAGCTGGCTGTACTCTCTGCTGCCACCAGGTGGCGCCAGGGTATCATGTTTAACGTCTTGTTAGATTGAAAATAGCCCGTACCCCCCTCCCCCTAACATCCTCCACCTGTGATAGGTGGAGCCTCCATCCTGGGGGGTCATAGTGGTCACCCCCTTATTGTATGTGACCCCTAATATAATGGAATCTTAACCTTGGCATCCAGGATTTTGTCCCACTGCGGGGTGAGGTAATACATGATGCCATCTAGCGCCCCCTCCAGGGTGATGCCCCGCACAAAGAGGATGGTCAGCACCACATAGGGGAACGTGGCTGTGAAGTAAACCACCTGAAAGAGAAGAGAGGCACGAGGTACAGGAGAGGCACGAGGTACAGGAGAGGCACGGGGTACAGGAGAGGCACGGGGTACAGGAGAGGTACGGGGTACAGGAGAGACACGGGGTACAGGAGAGGCACGAGCTACAGGAGAGGCACGAGGTACAGGAGAGGCACGAGGTACAGGAGAGGCACGGGGTACAGGAGAGGCACGGGGTACAGGAGAGGCACGGGGTACAGGAGAGGCACGAGCTACAGGAGAGGCACGAGGTACAGGAGAGGCACGAGGTACAGGAGAGGCACGGGGTACAGGAGAGGCACGAGGTACAGGAGAGGCACGGGGTACAGGAGAGGCACGGGGTACAGGAGAGGCACGGGGTACAGGAGAGGCACGAGCTACAGGAGAGGCACGAGGTACAGGAGAGGCACGAGGTACAGGAGAGGCACGGGGTACAGGAGAGGCACGGGGTACAGGAGAGACACGGGGTACAGGAGAGGCACGGGGTACAGGAGAGGCACGGGGTACAGGAGAGGTACGGGGTACAGGAGAGACACGGGGTACAGGAGAGGCACGAGCTACAGGAGAGGCACGAGGTACAGGAGAGGCACGAGGTACAGGAGAGGCACGGGGTACAGGAGAGGCACGGGGTACAGGACAGACACGGGGTACAGGAGAGGCAGGGGGTACAGGAGAGCCACGGGGTACAGGAGAGAGGGGGAGGTACAGGAGAGAGAGGGGGAGGTACAGGAGAGAGAGGGGGAGGTACAGGAGAGAGGGGGGAGGCAGAGGAGAGAGGGGGAGGTACAGGAGAGAGAGGGGGAGGTACAGAGAGAGAGGAGAGAGAGGGGGAGGTACAGGAGAGAGAGGGGGGAGGTACAGGAGAGGGGGGAGGTCGGAGAGAGGGGGAGGTACAGGAGAGAGAGGGGGAGGTACAGGAGAGAGGGGGGAGGTACAGGAGAGAGAGGGGGAGGTACAGGGGAGAGGGGGAGGGAGGAGAGAGAGGGGGGGAGGTACAGGAGAGAGAGGGGGAGGTACAGGAGAGAGAGGGGGGGGAGAGAGGGGGTACAGAGAGAGAGGGGGAGGTACAGAGAGAGAGGGGGAGGGAGAGAGGGGGGAGGTACAGGAGAGAGGGGGAGGTACAGGAGAGAGGGGAGGGGGTACAGGAGAGAGAGGGGGAGGTACAGGAGAGAGAGGGGGGTACGGAGAGAGGGGGAGGTACAGGAGAGAGAGGGGAGGTACAGGAGAGAGAGGGGGAGGTACAGGAGAGAGAGGGGGAGGTACAGGAGAGAGAGGGGGAGGTACAGGAGAGAGAGGGGGAGGTACAGGAGAGAGAGGGGGAGGTACAGGAGAGAGAGGGGGAGGTACAGAGAGAGAGGGGGAGAGAGAGGGGGAGGTACAGGAGAGAGAGGGGGAGGTACAGGAGAGAGAGGGGGGGGTACAGGAGAGAGGGGAGAGAGAGAGAGGGGGGTACAGGAGAGAGGGGGGGAGGGTACAGGAGAGAGGGGGGGGGGAGGGAGAGAGGGGGAGGTACAGGAGAGAGAGGGGGAGGTACAGGAGAGAGAGGGGGAGGTACAGGAGAGAGGGAGGTGGAGAGAGGGGGAGGTACAGGAGAGAGAGGGGGGGAGAGAGAGGGGGGAGGTACAGGAGAGAGGGGGGAGGTACAGAGAGAGAGGGAGGGAGAGAGGGGGAGTCAGGAGAGAGGGGGGGAGGGAGAGGAGAGAGAGAGGGGGGGTACAGGAGAGAGGGGGGGGGGGAGGGAGGGGGGGAGGGAGAGGAGAGAGAGGGGGAGGTACAGGAGAGAGAGGGGGAGGTACAGGAGAGAGAGGGGGAGGTAGGAGGGAGAGGAGAGAGGGGGAGGTAGGAGAGAGAGGGGGAGAGAGAGGGGGGGGGAGAGAGGGGGAGGGAGAGGAGAGAGGGGGAGGTACAGGAGAGAGAGGGGGAGGTACAGGAGAGAGAGGGGGGAGGTACAGAGAGAGAGGGGGAGGTACAGGAGGAGGAGAGAGAGGGGGAGGTACAGGAGAGAGAGGGGGGAGGTACAGAGAGAGAGGGGGGAGAGAGAGGGGGGTACAGGAGAGAGGGGGGGGGGGGGGAGGTACAGGAGAGAGAGGGGGGAGGTACAGGAGAGAGAGGGGGGGGGGGGGGGACAGAGAGAGGGGGGGGGGGCAGGAGAGAGAGGGGGGTACAGGAGAGAGAGAGAGAGAGGGGGAGGTACAGGAGAGAGGGGGGGAGGCGGAGAGAGGGGGGGAGGTACAGGAGAGAGGGGGGGGGGAGAGAGAGAGAGAGGGGGAGGTACAGGAGAGAGAGGGGGGGGGGGGGAGGTACAGGAGAGGAGAGAGAGGGGGAGGTACAGGAGAGAGAGGGGGAGGTACAGGAGAGAGAGGGGGAGGGCGGAGAGAGGGGGAGGTACAGGGAGAGAGGGGGAGGTACAGGAGAGAGAGGGGGGGGGAGGGCAGGGGGGGAGAGGGGGGGAGGTACAGGAGAGAGGAGGAGAGAGAGAGGGAGGTACAGGAGAGAGAGGGGGAGGTACAGGAGAGAGAGGGGGAGGTACAGGAGAGAGAGGGAGGGGGGAGGCACAGGAGAGAGGGGGGAGGTACAGGAGAGAGAGGGGGAGGTACAGGAGAGAGGGGGGGAGGGGGGGGGACGGGAGAGAGGGGGAGGTACAGGAGAGAGAGGGGGAGGTACAGGAGGAGAGAGGGGGGGAGGTACAGGAGAGAGAGGGGGGGGAGAGAGGGGAGGAGAGAGAGGGGGAGGTACAGGAGAGAGGGGGGGGGAGGTACAGGAGAGAGGGGGGGGGCGGAGAGAGAGGGAGGTACAGAGAGAGGGGGAGGTACAGGAGAGAGAGGGGGAGGTACAGGAGAGAGGAGGGGAGGGGGGGAGGTACAGGAGAGAGAGGGGGGGAGAGAGAGAGGGAGAGAGAGGGGGAGGCAGGGAGAGAGGGGGGGGAGAGAGAGAGGGGGAGGAGAGAGAGGGGGAGGTACAGGAGAGAGAGAGGGGGAGGTACAGGAGAGAGAGGGGGGAGCAGAGAGAGAGGGGGAGGTACAGGAGAGAGAGGGGGGGGGAGGTACAGAGAGAGGGGGGGGGACAGGAGAGAGGGGGGGAGGTACAGGAGAGAGAGGGGGAGGCGGGGGGGGGGGGGGGGGCAGGAGAGAGGGGGGGGGAGGACAGGAGAGAGAGGGGGAGGTACAGGAGAGAGAGGGGGAGGACAGAGAGAGAGGGGGGGGTACAGGAGAGAGAGGGGGGGGGGGGGGGGTACAGGAGAGAGAGGGGAGGCAGAGAGAGAGGGGGAGGTACAGGAGAGAGAGGGGGAGGTACAGGAGAGAGGGGGGGGGGCAGAGAGGGAGAGAGAGAGGGGGAGGAGACAGAGGGGGGGAGAGAGAGGGGGAGGTACAGAGAGAGAGGGGGAGGTACAGGAGAGAGAGGGGGAGGTACAGGAGAGAGAGGAGAGAGAGGGGGAGGTACAGGAGAGAGAGGGGAGAGAGGGGAGGTACAGGAGAGAGAGGGGAGGTACAGGAGAGAGGGGGGGGGACAGGAGAGAGAGGGGGAGGTACAGGAGAGAGAGGGGGAGGGACAGGGGGAGAGAGAGAGGGGGAGGCACAGGAGAGAGAGGGGGAGGAGAGAGAGAGGGGGAGGTACAGGGGGGGGGGGAGAGAGAGAGAGGGGAGGTACAGGAGAGAGAGGGGGAGGTACAGGAGAGAGAGGGGGAGGTACAGGAGAGAGGGAGGAGAGAGAGGGGGAGGTACAGGAGAGAGAGGGGGGGGGAGAGAGAGAGGGGGAGGTACAGGAGAGAGAGGGGGGGGGGAGAGGGGGGGGTACAGGAGAGAGAGGGGGAGGTACAGGAGAGAGAGGGGAGGAGGGAGGGAGGGGGGGGGGGAGAGGGGGAGGTACAGGAGAGAGAGGGGGAGGTACAGGAGAGAGAGGAGAGAGAGGGGGAGGTACAGGAGAGAGGGGGAGGTACAGGAGAGAGAGGGGGGGGAGGAGAGAGAGGGACAGGAGAGAGGGGGAGGTACAGGAGAGAGAGGGGGAGGGACAGGAGAGAGAGGGGG
Organism: Leptodactylus fallax; assembly: GCA_947044405.1. Classification (NCBI taxonomy): domain Eukaryota; kingdom Metazoa; phylum Chordata; class Amphibia; order Anura; family Leptodactylidae; genus Leptodactylus; species Leptodactylus fallax. The sequence continues at coordinate 404,351 of CAMRHE010000751.1, read as the reverse complement.
AGAGGGACAGGAGAGAGAGGGGGAGGTACAGGAGAGAGGGGGGGCGGAGAGAGAGGGGGAGGTACAGGAGAGAGGGGGGGGGAGGGAGAGAGAGGGGGAGGTACAGGAGAGAGAGGAGAGAGAGGGGGAGGTACAGGAGAGAGGGGGGGGCGGGGGAGGGGGAGGTACAGGAGAGAGAGGGGGAGGCAGAGAGAGGGGGAGGTACAGGAGAGAGGGGGGGAGGTACAGGAGAGAGAGAGAGAGGGGGAGGTACAGGAGAGAGGGGGGGAGGTACAGGAGAGAGAGGGGGAGGTACAGGAGAGAGGGGGGGCAGGAGAGAGAGGGGGAGGTACAGGAGAGAGAGGGGGAGGTACAGGAGAGAGAGGGGGAGGTACAGGAGAGAGGGGGCAGGAGAGAGGGGGAGGTACAGGAGAGAGAGGGGGAGGTACAGGAGAGAGGGGGAGGTACAGGAGAGAGGGTCACTTTTGAGGATGATGGGAGTCGTTCTGGGGGGTATCCGGGGTCACTGACCTTTCCAGAGGATTTGACGCCTCTAATGAGACAGAGGAAGACGACGACCCAGGACAATCCGAGACATCCGAGAATCGGCAGCCGCAGCTCCCCGAAGTTCCCGATGTCATCTGACAACTTCAGCACGTAACGCCTGGAACACAGTGAGAACAGCGACATAAGTGACCGCCAGATATGAGAGACTGTAATGACTGCCATATTGGTTGTCACCCAGCTTTCCCGGAGCAGGTCATTGTGGCAGGAGCTTGGGGGACTTGCGGGGGCTGTATGTGTTTCGGGGGTGGTTGGACCCCATGCTGGGTGGATGTTTTTAGCTGCTGTGTAGACAATGAGAGTGCATTAGGTGTGAGGCACACAGAGCCCCGCGCCTCACAGACAATGCTGGGGCCGCCATTTCCTGCGTGCCTCGGCTGCCCGTCTGGGGTCTCGTCATCTTCTCCGTTCCTCCAGGAAACGTTGGCATTGTCAGCTTTTCCTGTGCAGAGGGTGACTCCGCGCGATGCCAGCGGCCACAGTGTACTAAGACCCCCAGCATTGTCAGCCACCCTGAGCACTGCAACTCCCAGGAGGCTCAGGATTCCTCTGCACACAATTTCCCTTCTTATCTCTGCAGAACGGTTAGGGAAGACATTTTAGCGCGAGGCGCCGGCGGTCAGCGCACGGACACAATGGTCATTGAGCCACTGCCCGGCTGACAATACCAGGAAGGGAACACTACGGCAACACCTACTGTCACATTCCTGAACCTGCTCCCCCAGTCACGGCTGCAGTCCCATGTAAATCCCCTTCTGTGGCTACTTGCTATTTTCTAGATCTCTGCCTGTTGTCAGTGACTGGAAACATTAACCCAATACCCCTCACAGCAGGTTTGTCACAATGTATCAGTGTGGAATCCAGGATGTTCACAGGGACAGCGTAGAATGGATACAACGGTAACAAACCCTCAGCTGAGACAAGTATTAGGCAGCAGTAGAGAGCGTCGGCGGAGGTGTGAGAGAAGGCCGACACGGGAGCACAATATGGCGGTGCAGAGCACACCTACCTCCAGTACTCCTCGCTGGGGCTCGTCCTCTTCCCTGTTTGGTTAAGAAGCTCTGAGATGTTGAAGGTGTCTCGGTGGGAGCTGAGGTTGAAGCTGCTGTTGGTGGAGGAGCTCAGGACGCCCACGCAGTTGTCAGTGTTCCAGGGGTTATTGCAGTAGGTCCAGGGCAGGACGCGGTTCATGGACATGAAGAAGTAATAGAAGGCGATACAGATGACCACATTGTAATAAATACCGATATACGTGGAGACCACCATCATCCCGTAGCCCACACCTGGAGGAGGAGCCAAGACACAGGTGAGGAGAGCACCCAATGTACATAATGGAGAAGAGGCAAAGGGTGCAATGTCACGTACCTTTAAACATGGGGCTGACCCTCCACACCCCGAGGCATCCCTGACTGGCGAACTGTCCGAATGACAGCTCCATAAAGAAGAGCGGAATCCCGCAGAACACCAGCATTATGAAGTACGGGAACATGAAGGCACCTGAAGAGCAAAAAGAGAATTACTGGAGCGTAGTGATGATGTCACCTCCTGTATAATATCACTGATATCTGCAGAGCACTGATGATGTCACCTCCTGTATAATATCACTGATATCTGGAGAGTAGTGATGATGTCACCTCCTGTATAATATCCCTGATATCTGCAGAGTAGTGATGATGTCACCTCCTGTATAATATCACTGATATCTGGAGAGCGATGATGATGTCACCTCCTGTATAATATCCCTGATATCTGCAGAGCACTGATGATGTCACCTCCTGTATAATATCCCTGATATCTGGAGAGTAGTGATGATGTCACCTCCTGTATAATATCACTGATATCTGGAGAGTAGTGATGATGTCACCTCCTGTATAATATCACTGATATCTGGAGTGATGATGATGTCACCTCCTGTATAATATCTCTGATACCTGGAGAGTAGTGATGATGTCACCTCCTGTATAATATCACTGATATCTGGAGAGTAGTGATGTCACCTCCTGTATAATATCACTGATATCTGGAGAGTAGTGATGATGTCACCTCCTGTATAATATCCCTGATATCTGCAGAGTAGTGATGATGTCACCTCCTGTATAATATCACTGATATCTGGAGAGTAGTGATGCACCTCCTGTATAATATCACTGATATCTGGAGAGCGATGATGATGTCACCTCCTGTATAATATCACTGATATCTGGAGAGCGATGATGATGTCACCTCCTGTATAATATCCCTGATATCTGCAGAGCACTGATGATGTCACCTCCTGTATAATATCACTGATATCTGGAGAGTAGTGATGATGTCACCTCCTGTATAATATCACTGATATCTGGAGTGATGATGATGTCACCTCCTGTATAATATCTCTGATACCTGGAGAGTAGTGATGATGTCACCTCCTGTATAATATCACTGATATCTGCAGAGCACTGATGATGTCACCTCCCGTATAATATCACTGATACCTGGAGAGTAGTGATGATGTCACCTCCTGTATAATATCACTGATATCTGGAGAGTAGTGATGTCACCTCCTGTATAATATCACTGATATCTGGAGAGTAGTGATGATGTCACCTCCTGTATAATATCCCTGATATCTGCAGAGTAGTGATGATGTCACCTCCTGTATAATATCACTGATATCTGGAGAGTAGTGATGCACCTCCTGTATAATATCACTGATATCTGGAGAGCGATGATGATGTCACCTCCTGTATAATATCACTGATATCTGGAGAGCGATGATGATGTCACCTCCTGTATAATATCCCTGATATCTGCAGAGCACTGATGATGTCACCTCCTGTATAATATCACTGATATCTGGAGAGTAGTGATGATGTCACCTCCTGTATAATATCACTGATATCTGGAGTGATGATGATGTCACGTCCTGTATAATATCTCTGATACCTGGAGAGTAGTGATGATGTCACCTCCTGTATAATATCACTGATATCTGCAGAGCACTGATGATGTCACCTCCCGTATAATATCACTGATATCTGGAGAGTAGTGATGCACCTCCTGTATAATATCACTGATATCTGGAGAGTAGTGATGATGTCACCTCCTGTATAATATCACTGATATCTGCAGAGCAGTGATGATGTCACCTCCTGTATAATATCACTGATATCTGGAGAGCGATGATGATGTCACCTCCTGTATAATATCCCTGATATCTGCAGAGCACTGATGATGTCACCTCCTGTATAATATCACTGATATCTGGAGAGTAGTGATGATGTCACCTCCTGTATAATATCACTGATATCTGGAGTGATGATGATGTCACCTCCTGTATAATATCTCTGATACCTGGAGAGTAGTGATGATGTCACCTCCTGTATAATATCACTGATATCTGCAGAGCACTGATGATGTCACCTCCTGTATAATATCACTGATATCTGGAGAGTAGTGATGTCACCTCCTGTATAATATCACTGATATCTGCAGAGCACTGATGATGTCACCTCCTGTATAATATCACTGATATCTGGAGAGTAGTGATGATGTCACCTCCTGTATAATATCACTGATATCTGCAGAGCACTGATGATGTCACCTCCTGTATAATATCACTGATATCTGGAGAGTAGTGATGATGTCACCTCCTGTATAATATCACTGATATCTGGAGAGTAGTGATGATGTCACCTCCTGTATAATATCTCTGATACCTGGAGAGTAGTGATGATGTCACCTCCTGTATAATATCACTGATATCTGCAGAGCACTGATGATGTCACCTCCTGTATAATATCACTGATATCTGGAGAGTAGTGATGATGTCACCTCCTGTATAATTTCACTGATATCTGGAGAGTAGTGATGATGTCACCTCCTGTATAATATCTCTGATACCTGGAGAGTAGTGATGATGTCACCTCCTGTATAATATCACTGATATCTGCAGAGCACTGATGATGTCACCTCCTGTATAATATCACTGATATCTGGAGAGTAGTGATGTCACCTCCTGTATAATATCACTGATATCTGGAGAGTAGTGATGATGTCACCTCCTGTATAATATCACTGATATCTGGAGTGATGATGATGTCACCTCCTGTATAATATCTCTGATACCTGGAGAGTAGTGATGATGTCACCTCCTGTATAATATCACTGATATCTGCAGAGCACTGATGATGTCACCTCCTGTATAATATCACTGATATCTGCAGAGCACTGATGATGTCACCTCCTGTATAATATCACTGATATCTGGAGAGTAGTGATGATGTCATCTCCTGTATAATATCCCTGATATCTGCAGAGTAGTGATGATGTCACCTCCTGTATAATATCACTGATATCTGGAGAGCGATGATGATGTCACCTCCTGTATAATATCCCTGATATCTGCAGAGCACTGATGATGTCACCTCCTGTATAATATCACTGATATCTGGAGAGTAGTGATGATGTCACCTCCTGTATAATATCTCTGATACCTGGAGAGTAGTGATGATGTCACCTCCTGTATAATATCACTGATCTCTGCAGAGCACTGATGATGTCACCTCCTGTATAATATCACTGATATCTGGAGAGTAGTGATGTCACCTCCTGTATAATATCACTGATATCTGGAGAGTAGTGATGATGTCACCTCCTGTATAATATCACTGATATCTGCAGAGCACTGATGATGTCACCTCCTGTATAATATCACTGATATCTGGAGAGTAGTGATGATGTCATCTCCTGTATAATATCACTGATATCTGGAGAGTAGTGATGATGTCACCTCCTGTATAATATCACTGATATCTGGAGAGTAGTGATGATGTCACCTCCTGTATAATATCACTGATATCTGGAGAGTAGTGATGTCACCTCCTGTATAATATCACTGATATCTGGAGAGCGATGATGATGTCACCTCCTGTATAATATCCCTGATATCTGCAGAGCACTGATGATGTCACCTCCTGTATAATATCACTGATATCTGGAGAGTAGTGATGATGTCACCTCCTGTATAATATCACTGATATCTGGAGTGATGATGATGTCACCTCCTGTATAATATCTCTGATACCTGGAGAGTAGTGATGATGTCACCTCCTGTATAATATCACTGATATCTGCAGAGCACTGATGATGTCACCTCCTGTATAATATCACTGATATCTGGAGAGTAGTGATGATGTCACCTCCTGTATAATATCCCTGATATCTGCAGAGTAGTGATGATGTCACCTCCTGTATAATATCACTGATATCTGGAAAGCGATGATGATGTCACCTCCTGTATAATATCCCTGATATCTGCAGAGCACTGATGATGTCACCTCCTGTATAATATCACTGATATCTGGAGAGTAGTGATGATGTCACCTCCTGTATAATATCACTGATATCTGGAGTGATGATGATGTCACCTCCTGTATAATATCTCTGATACCTAGAGAGTAGTGATGATGTCACCTCCTGTATAATATCACTGATATCTGCAGAGCACTGATGATGTCACCTCCTGTATAATATCACTGATATCTGGAGAGTAGTGATGTCACCTCCTGTATAATATCACTGATATCTGCAGAGCACTGATGATGTCACCTCCTGTATAATATCTCTGATACCTGGAGAGTAGTGATGATGTCACCTCCTGTATAATATCACTGATATCTGCAGAGCACTGATGATGTCACCTCCTGTATAACATCACTGATATCTGGAGAGTAGTGATGTCACCTCCTGTATAATATCACTGATATCTGCAGAGCACTGATGATGTCACCTCCTGTATAATATCACTGATATCTGGAGAGTAGTGATGATGTCACCTCCTGTATAATATCACTGATATCTGGAGAGTGATGATGATGTCATCTCCTGTATAATATCACTGATATCTGGAGAGTAGTGATGATGTCACCTCCTGTATAATATCACTGATATCTGGAGAGCGATGATGATGTCACCTCCTGTATAATATCACTGATATCTGGAGAGTAGTGATGATGTCACCTCCTGTATAATATCACTGATATCTGCAGAGCACTGATGATGTCACCTCCTGTATAATATCACTGATATCTGGAGAGTAATGATGATGTCGCCTCCTGTATAATATCACTGATATCTGTAGAGCGATGATGATGTCACCTCCTGTATAATATCACTGATATCTGGAGAGCGATGATGATGTCACCTCCTGTATAATATCACTGATATCTGGAGAGTAGTGATGATGTCACTTCCTGTATAATATCCCTGATATCTGGAGAGCGATGATGATGTCACCTCCTGTATAATATCACTGATATCTGGAGAGCGATGATGATGTCACCTCCTGTATAATATCACTGATATCTGGAGAGTAGTGATGATGTCACCTCCTGTATAATATCACTGATATCTGGAGAGCAATGATGTCACCTGCTGTATAATATCACTAATATCTGGAGAGTAGTGATGATGTCACCTCCAGCATTATATTTGGTATACTTGGGGTCACTTACCTCCTCCATTTCTGTAGCAGAGATACGGGAACCTCCAGACATTGCCCAATCCCACAGCATAGCCCACACTGGTCAGGACAAACTCGATTTGGTTGCCCCAGTTTCCCCTTTTCAGGTTTTCGTCTCTCTTGGCAGTTTCACTGGGCACCGCGCCATTCTGTAAGGGAGGAGACAATACGATCACATATTAACAGATGACTACAAGTCCCAATAACCACAATCCCATCATCAGGTGCATGTCCCCTGTAATCTCACTGTAAATTTTGCTGGAGCTCCTGGGCCTTGTAGTGTCTGGTGCCCATCATCATGTCAGGCAAGGTCAATCTGACCCTGTGAGTAACAGACAGGACACGCTCTGCTGGGTCATATTGTGTTCTGCCCTGCGCCATTTATAAGGCGAAATGAGCTGAAAATCTGCACAGAAAATCCATGAATTAGGGCACATGCGCATGATTAGGATAATTCCACTGTGCACGCACAGACCCCCCGAAAATCTGCAGCATAATCCCACTGTGCACGCACAGAAAATCTGCAGCATAATCCCAATGTGCACGCCAGAAAATCTGCAGCATAATCCCAATGTGCACGCCAGAAAATCTGCAGCATAATCCCAATGTGCACGCCAGAAAATCTGCAGCATAATCCCAATGTGCACCAACGGGCAGGAATTTTGGTCCTGATTTTCATTCCTGTACCTCCAGGCAGCGCACTGTGTAATGGCACCTTCTGTAACTCTCTATTGGAGCTCTGCTTCCTTTCAGTGAAACGGGGTCAGTCCTTCTCACACAGCTGCAGAACTTGTTACAGTGTATACTGTCTTGTCACAAACCCTGCCCCTGCGTGAGTCTGACTTCATCCGGAGTGGGTTTTAGTTTCCATTCATTGACAGCAAGCACACCTAGATCAGTGGGTGACGTGGGAGAGGGGGCGCTGCATGTTTGGAATCAATTAATCTCAGGTCAGGGATGGAGTGGCCACCAATTATTAGGAGCCCCGGACCTGGCGCCGGCCGCCCCCTCAGCTGCCAAGTCGGGCAACACAATCATCACAGAGCACATCCGACAGGAAGGAGTTAATGGCCTTATTATACCGCATATATTATATACACAGCTGGAATCTCCCAGCATCCCCTGCAATCATTTACCCCCAGAGAAACCTACAGCGTAATCCAAATATCTGCCCCAGGGGGTGTGAGGGGGCATCTCTGCAATTTTTATTATTTCCCTTTGTATCTGGTCACTGACTGAATCCAGCATGACATATGGAGATAAGCGGCGGCGGCGGCTCCTTCTCCTCCATAGACGTCTATTATGTGGAGGACAAAAACAATTCAATCTCCAAGAAGATGATAAACTGCAGGACAAATCCAGTAATGTACCCAGGAACTGCCGGGAGGATGGGACATGCCAGCCACTAGTACCCCCGACACGCCAGCCACTAGTACCCCCGACACGCCAGCCACTAGTACCCCCCGACACGCCAGCCACTAGTACCCCCCGACACGCCAGCCACTAGTACCCCCGACACGCCAGCCACTAGTACCCCCGACACGCCCGCCACTAGTACCCCCGACACGCCAGCCGCTAGTACCCCCCCGACACGCCAGCCGCTATTACCCCCGACACGCCAGCCGCTAGTACCCCGACACGCCAGCCACTAGTACCCCCGACACGCCAGCCACTAGTACCCCCGACACGCCAGCCACTAGTACCCCCGACACGCCAGCCACTAGTACCCCCGACACGCCAGCCACTAGTACCCCCCGACACGCCAGCCACTAGTACCCCCCGACACGCCAGCCGCTACTACCCCCGACACGCCAGCCGCTATTACCCCCGACACGCCAGCCGCTATTACCACCGACACGCCAGCCACTAGTACCCCCGACACGCCAGCCACTAGTACCCCCGACACGCCAGCCACTAGTACCCCCGACACGCCAGCCACTAGTACCCCCGACACGCCAGCCACTAGTACCCCCGACACGCCAGCCACTAGTACCCCCGACACGCCAGCCACTAGTACCCCCGACACGCCAGCCGCTAGTACCCCCGACACGCCAGCCGCCACTATACCCCCGACACGCCAGCCACTACTACCCCCGACACGCCAGCCACTAGTACCCCCGACACGCCAGCCACTACTACCCCCGACACGCCAGCCACTAGTACCCCCGACACGCCAGCCACTACTACCCCCGACACGCCAGCCACTAGTACCCCCGACACGCCAGCCACTACTACACCCGACACGCCAGCCACTAGTACCCCCGACACGCCAGCCACTAGTACCCCCGACACGCCAGCCACTAGTACCCCCGACACGCCAGCCACTACTACCCCACCCCCCCCCCCCCCCCCCCCCCCCCCCCCCCCCCCCCCCCCCGACACGCCAGCCACTAGTACCCCCGACACGCCAGCCACTAGTACCCCCGACACGCCAGCCACTAGTACCCCGACACGCCAGCCACTAGTACCCCCGACACGCCAGCCACTAGTACCCCCGACACGCCAGCCACTAGTACCCCCGACACGCCAGCCACTAGTACCCCCGACACGCCAGCCACTACTACCCCGACCGACACGCCAGCCACTACTACCCCCGACACGCCAGCCACTAGTACCCCCCACACGCCAGCCGCTACTACCCCCGACACGCCCGCCCCTAGTCCCCGACCCGCCGCCACTAGTACCCCCGACACGCCAGCCACTACTACCCCCGACACGCCAGCCACTACTACCCCCGACACGCCAGCCACTACTACCCCCGACACGCCAGCCACTACTACCCCCCGACACGCCAGCCACTAGTACCCCCGACACGCCAGCCGCTACTACCCCCCGACACGCCAGCCACTAGTACCCCCGACACGCCAGCCACTAGTACCCCCCGACACCCGACCGCCAGCCACTAGTACCCCCGACACGCCAGCCACTACTACCCCCGACACGCCAGCCACTACTACCCCCGACACGCCAGCCACTACTACCCCCAGCACACGCCCAGCCACTACTACCCCCGACACGCCAGCCACTAGTACCCCCGACACGCCAGCCGCTACTACCACACCCGACACGCCAGCCCCTAGTACCCCCGACACGCCAGCCACCCCCCGCGCCAGCCACTAGTACCCCCCCCCGACACGCCAGCCACTAGTACCCCCGACACGCCAGCCACTACTACCCCCGACACGCCAGCCACTACTACCCCCGACACGCCAGCCACTAGTACCCCCGACACGCCAGCCGCTACTACCCCCGACACGCCAGCCGCTACTACACCCGACACGCCAGCCCCTAGTACCCCCGCACACGCCAGCCACTAGTACCCCCGACACGCCAGCCACTAGTACCCCCGACACGCCAGCCACTACTACCCCCGACACGACCAGCCGCTACTACCCCCGACACGCCAGCCGCTACTACCCCCGACACGCCAGCCGCTACTACCCCCGACACGCCAGCCGCTACTACCCCCGACACGCCAGCCGCTACTACCCCCCGACACGCCAGCCGCTATTACCCCCGACACGCCAGCCACTACTACCCCCGACACGCCAGCCACTACTACCCCCGACACGCCAGCCACTACTACCCCCGACACGCCAGCCACTACTACCCATGACACGCCAGCCACTACTACCCCCCAGCCACACCCCCACACCAGCCACTACTACCCCCGACACGCCAGCCACTACTACCCCCGACACGCCAGCCACTACTACCCCCGACACGCCAGCCACTACTACCCCCGACACGCCAGCCGCTATTACCCCCCGACACGCCAGCCGCTATTACCCCCGACACGCCAGCCACTACTACCCCCGACACGCCAGCCGCTATTACCCCCGACACGCCAGCCGCTATTACCCCCGACACGCCAGCCACTACTACCCCCTGCTTCAACATCAACAGACCGATCTGACATAACACAGAACTGTGCAGCAGGTACAGGATTAGATACACAGCTCAGCAGAGAGTAGCACACAGGATAGGATTAGATACACAGCTCAGCAGACAATATCACACAGAATAGGATTAGATACACAGCTCAGCAGACAGTATCACACAGAACAGGATCAGATACACAGCTCAACAAACAGTATCACACAGGAGAGGATTAGATACAGCCTGCTGAGCCGTGTATCACACAGGACAGGATTAGATACAGCCTGCTGAGCTGTGTATCACATATGGTCTGGGGGGCTCTGGGGTCACTGGCAGATCCTGCACAATGATGGGGTTAGTAGTCTGTGGCTCTTCCTTCACTGCTCATGTGTGGCAGGATCTGACTACTGACAATGCTGCGGATCCTGTGCACATGGCGAGTTGTCGTGGCTGATCCGCTCAGGGCGATGACATCCGGTGTCTGTCTGCGCCAAACCATGTCATGGAATTAGTGAAGCGAGCGGCTGCAATGTGACGGCCGCACAATCTGCCCATCCACAGACGTGACCGGGCCCTGGGGCCACACTCACAGGGTGAATCTCCCGTACCCTACCAGTCAGGGGCGCAGTCACACATTATAGTTGGGGCCCCTCTCCATAGGCAGCAGTGGTGATGGATGAGGAGGGACAGGAGGTGTTATCTGAGTCACATCAAGAGGGTAAAATAGGCCAGGAAGTGCAGTTCTTTGGGGCCCGTGTCAAACCTGTAGCAGGGCCCCCACCTATGATATATAAAACTGGGGCCCCTGGGCACAGGCGCCCCTCTGCACCCTCGCTACAATTCTCAGCCTATAGCTGTCCGGGCATGCTGGGAGTTGTAGTTTCACAGCAGCAGCTATTCCCTGTGCAATGGACGGGTGCACACCTGTCCTGCAGGCGACATCTAGTGGGGTGAGTGGGGCCCCTGTGGGTGCCTGCTTCCATGTGGACTATTGGGCTGTTTCCAGGGCTGCCGGTGGCTCTCACGCTCTCCGGGCGGCTCCTCCGTTTTTCAGATGCTAATGTGCGGCCACAAAGCCTTTATTCTGCCGCCTGGCTCGCCGGCTATGAATGGCAGCGATGGCCGACGTGGGCCGGCCCGGGATCAGCGGCCGATTGTCCCTCACTGGCTGATTTACGTTTTGGGAAGCTCCTCGTCTCCTGTCAGCCTGTGTCCGGGGCGGCGCCATCCGCTGCCTGCATGACAATGTAACAAAACAGCAGCTCCTGCAGCAACCTGACTGAGAAGGAGGAGATCCGAATAAGCAGAGGGGCCAGTCACTGACAGCAAGCAGAGATCGGAGCAACAGCAAACAGGAGCAGCCGCAGGACCAGTCACTGACAGCAAGCAGAGATCAGAGCAACAGCAAACAGGAGCAGCCGCAGGACCAGTCACTGACAGCAAGCAGAGATCAGAGCAACAGCAAACAGGATCAGCCGCAGGACCAGTCACTGACAGCAAGCAGAAATCGGAGCAACAGCAGGACCAGTCACTGACAGCAAGCAGAGATCGGAGCAACAGCAAAGAGGAGCAGCCGCAGGACCAGTCACTGACAGCAAGCAGAGATCGGAGCAACAGCAAACAGGAGCAGCCGCAGGACCAGTCACTGACAGCAAGCAGAGATCAGAGCAACAGCAAACAGGAGCAGCCGCAGGACCAGTCACTGACAGCAAGCAGAGATCAGAGCAACAGCAAACAGGATCAGCCGCAGGACCAGTCACTGACAGCAAGCAGAAATCGGAGCAACAGCAGGACCAGTCACTGACAGCAAGCAGAGATCGGAGCAACAGCAAAGAGGAGCAGCCGCAGGACCAGTCACTGACAGCAAGCAGAGATCGGAGCAACAGCAAAGAGGAGCAGCCGCAGGACCAGTCACTGACAGCAAGCAGAGATCAGAGCAACAGCACACAGGAGCAGCTGCAGGACCAGTCACTGACAGCAAGCAGAGATCGGAGCAACAGCAAACAGGAGCAGCTGCAGGACCAGTCACTGACAGCAAGCAGAGATCAGAGCAACAGCACACAGGAGCAGCTGCAGGACCAGTCACTGACAGCAAGCAGAGATCGGAGCAACAGCAAACAGGAGCAGCTGCAGGACCAGTCACTGACAGCAAGCAGAGATCAGAGCAACAGCAAACAGGAGCAGCCACAGGACCAGTCACTGACAGCAAGCAGAGATCGGAGCAACAGCAAAGAGGAGCAGCCGCAGGACCAGTCACTGACAGCAAGCAGAGATCGGAGCAACAGCAAACAGGAGCAGCTGCAGGACCAGTCACTGACAGCAAGCAGAGATCGGAGCAACAGCAAACAGGAGCAGCTGCAGGACCAGTCACTGACAGCAAGCAGAGATCGGAGCAACAGCAGGACCAGTCACTGACAGCAAGCAGAGATTGGAGCAACAGCAAACAGGAGCAGCTGCAGGACCAGTCACTGACAGCAAGCAGAGATCGGAGCAACAGCAAACAGGAGCGGCCGCAGCTACTGTTTTTCTTTTTACCAGCAGGTAACGGCATCAGCAAATTATATGTGACGCCCCCTGGAGGTGGCTGTGGTCAGTGCCTGCTGAAGTAATCCAATCAGAAGTACCTCTGGGGGGCCTCTAATGGGGGCACTTACTGTATTGGGGGCAGTAATGGGGGCACTTACTGTATGGGGGCAATAAAGGAGACAGTATACCGTGTGCGGGGGTCAGTAAAGCTGCTGTTATACCAGAGGGGGCGCCATCTTTCTGTAATGTCTGGACTGAGCGATCTGAGGTCACATGATCCGTCCACAGCTCTGCAGGACTCTGGCTGGGCTGGTAACTATTCATGTGGAAGCAGAAATGGTGGACATTTTGGTTCCCACTCAGCTCTCCTAGATGCAGATATACCTGTCAGAGCGTACAGTTTAGGAACCCAGAACATCGCCCCGCCAGCGAGTACAAGGTGGTGACCCGACAAGCTGCAGAACTAGCAATGTAACTGGAGCCCAAGATGAAGAGCTGACACCCCACAATGACACCCCAAACTGACACCCCACAATGACACCCCAAACTGACACCCCACAATGACACCCCACGCTGACACCCCACAATGACACCCCAAACTGACACCCCACAATGACACCCCACGCTGACACCCCACACTGACACCCCACAATGACACCCCACAATGACACCCCACAATGACACCCCAAACTGACACCCCACGCTGACACCCCACGCTGACACCCCACACTGACACCCCACACTGACACCCCACGCTGACACCCCACGCTGACACCCCACAATGACACCCCACAATGACACCCCACGCTGACACCCCACGCTGACACCCCACAATGACACCCCACAATGACACCCCACAATGACACCCCACGCTGACACCCCACGCTGACACCCCACAATGACACCCCACAATGACACCCCACGCTGACACCCCACACTGACACCCCAAACTGACACCCCACGCTGACACCCCACAATGACACCCCACAATGACACCCCACACTGACACCCCACAATGACACCCCACACTGACACCCCACAATGACACCCCACAATGACACCCCACGCTGACACCCCAAACTGACACCCCACACTGACACCCCACACTGACACCCCACTCTGACACCCCGCAATGACACCCCTCAATGACACCCCGCAATGACACCCCACAATGACACCCCGAGCTGACACCCCACGCTGACACACCGAGCTGACACCCCGAGCTGCCACCCCACACTGACACCCCACACTGACACCCCACAATGACATCCCAAACTGATACCCCACAATGACACCCCACGCTGACACCCCAAACTGACACCCCACAATGACACCCCACAATGACACCCTACACTGACACCCCGCAATGACACCCCGCAATGACACCCCACAATGACACCCCACAATGACACCCCACAATGACACCCCACACTGACACCCCACAATGACACCCCACACTGACACCCCACTCTGACACCCTGCAATGACACCCCGCAATGACACCCCACAATGACACCCCGCAATGACACCCCACAATGACACCACGAGCTGACACCCCACAATGACACCCCGAGCTGACACCCCACGCTGACACCCCGAGCTGACACCCCGAGCTGACACCCCACGCTGACACCCCACAATGACACCCCAAACTGACACCCCAAACTGACACCTCACAATGACACCCCACAATGACACCCCGAGCTGACACCCCACACTGACACCCCGAGCTGACACCCCACGCTGACACCCCACACTGACACCCCACACTGACACCCCGAGCTGACACCCCACACTGACACCCCACACTGACACCCCGAGCTGACACCCCACGCTGACACCCCGAATTGACACCCGACAATGACACCCCCACAATGACACCCTGAGCTGACACCCCACAATGACACCCCGAACTGACACCCCACAATGACACCCAACATTGACAACCCGAGCTGACACCCCGAGCTGACACCCCAAACTGACACCTCACAATGACACCCCACAATGACACCCCACAATGACACCCCATGCTGACACCCCACACTGACACCCCACAATGACACCCCGAGCTGACCCCCACACTGACACCCCGAGCTGACACCCCGAGCTGACACCCCACACTGACACCCCGAGCTGACACCCCGAGCTGACACCCCACACTGACACTCCACAATGACACCCCGAGCTGACACCCCACACTGACACCCCACAATGACACCCCGAGCTGACACCCATCAGAACCGCCAGTGAATGGGAATAGCAGGTGCAGTCCCATGTAAGGAAAGTGGCAGCAGAATATTCTCATAGCCTAGTACTTCACTTCTGCACTGCCTGTGTTTCCTGCCAGAGACTATATCCATCTCACAGCTGAGGGTTTGTTACCGTATCAGTTTAGACAATCCACTTACAGCTCTCTCTCTATCAACAGAACAACTTTCTCTCCTGTCCTGTCCTGTTTGTTACAGTGTATCAGTGCAGGTTAGTCTGGAGTTGAGGCTACTTCCTGCTGGAGGATTGTCTAGACAGGATACAACTGTAACAAACCCTCAGCTGTGTGAGAAGGGCAAGATCAGGATGGGTTTGTTAGCCTTTAGATATAAACATCTGTGGCAGCAAGCAGAAATTGTGGTGACATAATGGAGGATCCCGGGAGCTGACACACTGAAACAAAGCAACCTCTCACTCCAGCCACACCAAGCCGGCAGAGACGATGCAGTGCTCCTGGGGGGCGGCACAGACTGCCATGATGACCCTTGTTGTAATCCCCTCACATTATAGTCACCCTGCTCTCCCACAATCATCTGAACCTAGAGCCCTGTTCATCCTGAGCTTTCTGGTTCATGAAAAGAATGCAAGAACTACTGTGAAGACTGACACAAAAACAGAAAGATAACAGAAAGAGAAATGATGGAGCTAAGATTGTATCACAGGAGACTGGAAATAACAAGAACATGGACCCCGGGGGCAGCGAAACGACAGGAGACCCCGACCAATCAGCGCAGAACAACATGGACCCCAATATCCGAAAAGAACCCAGGACAGTGCCCAGAAATTATACCTGGGTGTTTGTCTTTGTTATTGGGGGAAGGAGGGGGGTACATATTGTGTCCGGGGTATGTCACAGCCCTGGGGTATTTATAGAGACGGTCATTGGCATCCATGGATGCAGGAAGTGTGAGCCGCGCAGCGCACACAGATGTCCTCCTCATTCACGAGCGCTCAGCCTGAAGTAACCACATTACAAGCTTCCATTACCAGCCAGCCAGCCTGGAGCGCGGCCCCCACCCACACAAGGGAGAGACCCCAACCCATCTGTACCAAAGGTAAAACCGGCCCAGGAGCAGACACTATAGTCACTGTGTGCATACATCACCTGGCACAGCCTGTATTATACTCCAGAGCTGCGCTCACTATTCTGCTGGTGCAGTCACTGTGTACATACATTACATTACTTATCCTGTATTATACTCCAGAGCTGCGCTCACTATTCTGCTGGTACAGTCACTGTGTACATACATTACATTACTTCTCCTGTATTATACTCCAGAGCTGCGCTCACTATTCTGCTGGTACAGTCACTGTGTACATACATTACATTACTTATCCTGTACTGATCCTGAGTTACATCCTGTATTATACTCCAGAGCT
This sequence comes from Leptodactylus fallax, assembly GCA_947044405.1. Classification (NCBI taxonomy): domain Eukaryota; kingdom Metazoa; phylum Chordata; class Amphibia; order Anura; family Leptodactylidae; genus Leptodactylus; species Leptodactylus fallax. Next base: position 387,253 of record CAMRHE010000751.1, on the reverse strand, counting down.
GCGCTCACTATTCTGCTGGTACAGTCACTGTGTACATACATTACATTACTTATCCTGTATTATACTCCAGAGCTGCGCTCACTATTCTGCTGGTACAGTCACTGTGTACATACATTACATTACTTATCCTGTACTGATCCTGAGTTATATCCTGTATTATACTCCAGAGCTGCACTCACTATTCTGCTGGTACAGTCACTGTGTACATACATTACATTACTTATCCTGTATTATACTCCAGAGCTGCGCTCACTATTCTGCTGGTACAGTCACTGTGTACATACATTACATTACTTATCCTGTATTATACTCCAGAGCTGCACTCACTATTCTGCTGGTACAGTCACTGTGTACATACATTACATTACTTATCCTGTACTGATCCTGAGTTACATCCTGTATTATACTCCAGAGCTGCACTCACTATTCTGCTGGTACAGTCACTGTGTACATACATTACATTACTTATGTTCCTGTATTATACTCCAGAGCTGCGCTCACTATTCTGCTGGTACAGTCACTGTGTACATACATTACATTACTTATCCTGTATTATACTCCAGAGCTGCGCTCACTATTCTGCTGGTGCAGTCACTGTGTACATACATTACATTACTTATCCTGTACTGATATAATCTATTGCTCCCTGTTATCAGCCATCACTGACTGTTGTATACTCTGCTCTGCAGACTCTCTATAACTGTCCTCAGGTTCTGTATACAATGTAATGTGTGTAGACAGTCATACATGTAACCTGCACTGATACATTGTAACTGTCCTGTACACTGCAGCTGTGAGCAGAGATCACCTGGATACTAGAACTCCTTCTACCTGAAAGCAGCGCTCCCAGACAAGAAGTGAACGCACTGCCCCCCCCCCATGCCCCGATGGCAAACAGTGGGCACATGACCCCGACCTGCCCAGCACAGCAGACTACAGACATAGTATATACCCACTACTCACCTGGTATATACTCACTACTCACCTGGTATATACCCACTACTCATCTGGTATATACCCACTACAGACCTGATATATACCCACTACAGACCTGGTATATACCCACTACATACATGGTATATACCCACTACAGACCTGGTATATACCCACTACAGGCCTGGTATATACCCACTACTCACCTGGTATATACCCACTACAGACCTGGTATATACCCACTACAGACCTGGTATATACCCACTACAGACCTAGTATATACCCACTACAGACCTGGTATATACCCACTACAGACCTGGTACATACCCACTACAGACCTGGTATATACCCACTACTCACCTGGTATATACCCACTACAGACCTGGAATATACCCACTACTCACCTGGTATATACCCACTACAGACCTGGTATATACCCACTACTCACCTGGTATATACCCACTACTCACCTGGTATATACCCACTACTCACCTGGTATATACCCACTACAGACATGATATATACCCACTACAGACATAGTATATACCAGCTACTCACCTGGTATATATCCACTACATACATGATATATACCCACTACAGACATGGTATATACCCACTACAGACCTGGTATATACCCACTACAGACATGGTATATACCCACTACAGACATGGTATATACCCACTACAGGCCTGGTATATACCCACTACAGACCTGGTAGGTCCTCCCTGGTATATACCCACTACAGATCTGGTATATACCCACTACAGACCTGGTATATATCCACTACTCACCTGGTATATACCCACTACAGACCTGGTATATACCCACTACTCACCTGGTATATACCCACTACAGACCTGGTATATACCCACTACTCACCTGGTATATACCCACTACAGACCTGGTATATACCCACTACAGACCTGGTATATACCCACTACAGATTGTATATACCCACTACAGACCTGGTATATACCCACTACTCACCTGGTATATACCCACTACAGACCTGGTATATACCCACTACATACATGATATATACCCACTACTCACCTGGTATATACCCACTACAGACCTGGTATATACCCACTACTGACATGGTATATACCCACTACAGACCTGGTATATACCCACTACAGACCTGGTATATACCCACTACAGACATGGTATATACCCACTTCTCACCTGGTATATACCCACTACAGACATGGTATATACCCACTACAGACCTGGTATATACCCACTGTTTACCCACTACTCACCTGGTATATACCCACTACAGACCTGGTATATACCCACTACAGACCTGGTATATACCCACTACATACATGATATATACCCACTACAGACCTGGTATATACCCACTACAGACCTGGTATATACCCACTACATACATAGTATATACCCACTACTCACCTGGTATATACCCACTACAGACATGATATATACCCACTACAGTCCTGGTATATACCCACTACTCACCTGGTATATACCCACTACAGACCTGGTATATACCCACTACTCACCTGGTATATACCCACTACTCACCTGGTATATACCCACTACAGACATGATATATACCCACTACAGACCTGGTATATACCCACTACAGACCTGGTATATACCCACTATAGGCCTGGTATATACCCACTACAGACCTGGTATATACCCACTACAGACCTGGTATATACCCACTACAGACCTGGTATATATCCACTACTCACCTGGTATATACCCACTACAGACCTGGTATATACCCACTACTCACCTGGTATATACCCACTACAGACCTGGTATATACCCACTACTCACCTGGTATATACCCACTACAGACCTGGTATATACCCACTACAGACCTGGTATATACCCACTACTCACCTGGTATATACCCACTACAGACATAGTATATACCCACTACTCACCTGGTATATACCCACTACAGACATGGTATATACCCACTACTCACCTGGTATATACCCACTACAGACCTGTTTCCCCTGGTATATACCCACTACTACCTGGTATATACCCACTACTGACCTGGTATATACCCACTACTCACCTGGTATATACCCACTACAGACCTGGTATATACCCACTACAGACCTAGTATATACCCACTATAGACCTGGTATATACCCACTACATACATGATATATACCCACTACAGACCTGGTATATACCCACTACAGACATGATATATACCCAATACAGACCTGGTATATACCCACTACTCACCTGGTTTGACCTGGTATATACCCACTACATACATAGTATATACCCACTACAGACCTGGTATATACCCACTACAGACCTGGTATATACCCACTACAGACCTGGTACATACCCACTACATACATGATATATACCCACTACAGGCCTGGTATATACCCACTACTCACCTGGTATATACCCACTACTCACCTGGTATATACCCACTACAGACCTGGTATATACCCACTACATACATGATATATACCCACTACAGACATGGTATATACCCACTACAGACCTGGTATATACCCACTACAGACATGGTATATACCCACTACAGACCTGGTATATACCCACTACTCACCTGGTATATACCCACTACAGACCTGGTATATACCCACTACAGACCTGGTATATACCCACTACAGACCTGGTATATACCCACTACTCACCTGGTATATACCCACTACAGACCTGGTATATACCCACTACTCACCTGGTATATACCCACTACTCACCTGGTATATACCCACTACATACCTAGTATATACCCACTACTCACCTGGTATATACCCACTACTCACCTGGTATATACCCACTACAGACCTGGTATCTACACACTACAGACCTGGTATATACCCACTACAGACCTGGTATATACCCACTACAGACCTGGTATATACCCACTACAGACCTGGTATATACCCACTACTCACCTGGTATATACCCACTACAGACATGGTATATACCCACTACAGACATGGTATATACCCACTACAGACCTGGTATATACCCACTACATACATGATATATACCCACTACAGACCTGGTATATACCCACTACTCACCTGGTATATACCCACTACAGACCTGGTATATACCCACTACATACATGATATATACCCACTACAGACCTGGTATATACCCACTACAGACATGGTATATACCCACTACAGGCCTGGTATATACCCACTACATACATGATATATACCCACTACAGACCTGGTATATACCCACTACAGACCTGGTATATACCCACTACATACATGATATATACCCACTACAGACATGCTATATACCCACTACAGACCTGGTATATACCCACTACATACACTGGTATATACCCACTACAGACCTGGTATATACCCACTACAGACCTGATATATACCCACTACTCACGTGGTATATACCCACTACTCATACACTACTCACCTGGTATATACCCACTACAGACCTGGTATATACCCACTACTCACCTGGTATATACCCACTACAGACCTGGTATATACCCACTACATACATGATATATACCCACTACAGACATGGTATATACCCACTACAGACCTGGTATATACCCACTATTCACCTGGTACATACCCACTACAGACCTGGTATATACCCACTACAGACCTGGTATATACCCACTACTCACCTGGTATATACCCACTGCTCACCTGGTATATACCCACTACAGACCTGGTATATACCCACTACATACATGATATATACCCACTACAGACCTGGTATATACCCACTACAGGCCTGGTATATACCCACTACAGACCTGGTATATACCCACTACAGACCTGGTATATACCCACTACTCACCTGGTATATACCCACTACAGACCTGGTATATACCCACTACTCACCTGGTATATACCCACTACAGACCTGGTATATACCCACTACAGACCTGGTACATACCTACTACAGACCTGGTATATACCCACTACAGGCCTGGTATATACCCACTACAGACCTGGTATATACCCACTACAGACATGGTATATACCCACTACAGGCCTGGTACATACCCACTACAGACATGGTATATACCCACTATAGGCCTGGTATATACCCACTACATACATGATATATACCCACTACAGACCTGGTATATACCCACTACAGACCTGGTATATACCCACTACAGACCTGGTACATACCCACTACAGACATGGTATATACCCACTACAGACCTGGTATATACCCACTACAGACATGGTATATACCCACTATAGGCCTGGTATATACCCACTATAGCTGCCTGGTATATACCCACTACAGACCTGGTATATACCCACTACAGACCTGTATATACCCACTACAGTATATACCCACTACAGACCTGGTATATACCCACTACAGACCTGGTATATACCCACTACAGACCTGGTATATACCCACTACAGACCTGGTATATACCCACTACAGACCTGGTATATACCCACTACAGACCTGGTTATCCCTGACCTGGTATATACCCACTACAGACCTGGTATATACCCACTACTCATCCTGGTATATACCCACTACAGACCTGGTATATACCCACTACAGCCTGGATTCCCACTCTCACCTGGTATATACCCACTACAGACCTGGTATATACCCACTACAGACCTGGTATATACCCACTACAGACCTAGTATATACCCACTACTCACCTGGTATATACCCACTACAGACCTGGTATATACCCACTACTCACCTGGTATATACCCACTACAGACCTGGTATATACCCACTACAGACCTGGTATATACCCACTACAGACATGGTATATACCCACTACAGACCTGGTATATACCCACTACAGACCTGATATATACCCACTACAGACCTGGTATATACCCACTACAGACCTGGTATATACCCACTACTCACCTGGTATATACCCACTACAGACCTGGTATATACCCACTACAGACCTGGTATATACCCACTACAGACCTGGTATATACCCACTACAGACCTGGTATATACCCACTACAGACACTGGTATATACCCACTACAGACCTGGTATATACCCACTATTCACCTGGTATATACCCACTACAGACCTGGTATATACTCCAGTACTCACCTGGTATATACCCACTACACACCTAGTATATACCCACTACTCACCTGGTATATACCCACTACTCACCTGGTATATACCCACTACAGACCTGGTATATACCCAAGCTGGGTTACCCACTACAGACATGGTATATACCCACTACAGACATGGTATATACCCACTACAGACCTGGTATATACCCACTACATACATGATATATACCCATTACAGACCTGGTATATACCCACTACTCACCTGGTATATACCCACTACAGACATGGTATATACCCACTACAGACCTGGTATATACCCACTACAGACATGGTATATACCCACTATAGGCCTGGTATATACCCACTACATACATGATATATACCCACTACAGACCTGGTATATACCCACTACAGACCTGGTATATACCCACTACATACCTGGTATATACCCACTACAGACCTAGTATATACCCACTACTCACCTGGTATATACCCACTACAGACCTGGTATATACCCACCTTATTACCCACTACAGACCTGGTATATACCCACTGCTCACCTGGTATATACCCACTACAGACCTGGTATATACCCACTACATACATGATATATACCCACTACAGACCTGGTATGTATACCCACTACAGACCTGGTATATACCCACTATAGGCCTGGTATATACCCACTACAGACCTGATATATACCCACTACAGACCTGGTATATACCCACTACACACCTGGTATATACCCACTACAGACCTGGTATATACCCACTACATACATGATATATACCCACTACAGACATAGTATATACCCACTACTCACCTGGTATATACCCACTACAGACCTGGTATATACCCACTACATACATGATATATACCCACTACTCACCTGGTATATACCCACTACAGACCTGGTATATACCCACTACAGACCTGGTACATACCCACTACAGACATGGTATATACCCACTATAGGCCTGGTATATACCCACTACAGACCTGATATATACCCACTACAGACATGGTATATACCCACTATAGGCCTGGTACATACCCACTACAGACATGGTATATACCCACTACAGACCTGGTATATACCCACTACAGACATGGTATATACCCACTACAGACCTGGTATATACCCACTACTCACCTGGTATATACCCACTACAGACCTGGTATATACCCACTACAGACATAGTATATACCCACTACTCACCTGGTATATACCCACTACAGACATCGGTATATACCCACTACAGACCTGGTATATACCCACTACTCACCTGGTATATACCCACTACAGACATGGTATATACCCACTATAGGCCTGGTATATACCCACTACATACATGATATATACCCACTACAGACCTGGTATATACCCACTACATACATGATATATACCCACTACTCACCTGGTATATACCTACTACTCACCTGGTACATACCCACTACAGACCTGGTATATACCCACTACAGACCTGGTATATACCCACTATTCACCTGGTATATACCCACTGCTCACCTGGTATATACCCACTACAGACCTGGTATATACCCACTACATACATGATATATACCCACTACAGACCTGGTATATACCCACTATAGGCCTGGTATATACCCACTACAGACCTGATATATACCCACTACAGACCTGGTATATACCCACTACTCACCTGGTATATACCCACTACAGACCTGGTATATACCCACTACATACATGATATATACCCACTACAGTCCTGGTATATACCCACTACAGACCTGGTATATACCCACTACTCACCTGGTATATACCCACTACAGACATAGTATATACCCACTACTCACCTGGTATATACCCACTACAGACCTGGTATATACCCACTACATACATGATATATACCCACTACTCACCTGGTATATACCCACTACAGACCTGGTATATACCCACTACAGACCTGGTACATACCCACTACAGACATGGTATATACCCACTATAGGCCTGGTATATACCCACTACAGACCTGATATATACCCACTACAGACATGGTATATACCCACTATAGGCCTGGTACATACCCACTACAGACATGGTATATACCCACTACAGACCTGGTATATACCCACTACAGACCTGGTACATACCCACTACAGACATGGTATATACCCACTATAGGCCTGGTATATACCCACTATAGGCCTGGTATATACCCACTAAAGACCTGATATATACCCACTACAGACCTGGTATATACCCACTACAGACCTGGTATATACCCACTACAGACCTGGTATCTACACACTACAGACCTGGTATATACCCACTACATACATGATATATACCCACTACAGACCTGGTATATACCCACTACTCACCTGGTATATACCCACTACAGACCTGGTATATACCCACTACAGACATGATATATACCCACTACTCACCTGGTATATACCCACTACAGACCTGGTATATACCCACTACAGACCTGGTACATACCCACTACAGACATGGTATATACCCACTATAGGCCTGGTATATACCCACTACAGACCTGATATATACCCACTACTCACCTGGTATATACCCACTACAGACCTGGTATATACCCACTACAGACCTGGTATATACCCACTACACACCTGGTATATACCCACTACAGACATGATATATACCCACTACAGACCTGGTATATACCCACTACAGACCTGGTATATACCCACTACAGACCTGGTATATACCCACTACTCACCTGGTATATACCCACTACAGACCTGGTATATACCCACTACTCACCTGGTATATACCCACTACAGACATAGTATATACCCACTACAGACCTGGTATATACCCACTACAGACCTGGTATATACCCACTACAGACATGGTATATACCCACTACAGACCTGGTATATACCCACTACATACATGGTATATACCCACTATAGGCCTGGTATATACCCACTACATACATGATATATACCCACTACAGACCTGGTATATACCCACTACAGACATGATATATACCCACTACAGACCTGGTATATACCCACTACTCACCTGGTATATACCCACTACAGACCTGGTATATACCCACTACAGACCTGGTACATACCCACTACAGACATGGTATATACCCACTACAGACCTGGTATATACCCACTACTCACCTGGTATATATCCACTACAGACATGGTATATACCCACTACAGACATGGTATATACCCACTACAGACATGGTATATACCCACTATAGGCCTGGTATATACCCACTACAGACCTGGTATATACCCACTACAGACCTGGTATATACCCACTACAGACCTGGTATATACCCACTACAGACATGGTATATACCCACTACAGACATGATATATACACACTACAGACCTGGTATATACCCACTACAGACCTGGTATATACCCACTACATACATGATATATACCCACTACAGACATGGTATATACCCACTACAGACATGATATATACACACTACAGACCTGGTATATACCCACTACATACATGATATATACCCACTACAGACCTGGTATACATCCCCTAGAGACTTGGTGTCTGCCCTCTCACCCCACAGAGCAGGTCGGTTGAGGGGCCTGGGTGACCCTGCCGGCGGTGATGTCACAGTGACCTACCACACACAGCCCCATCACAGCTTCTCCCCAGATCCGTGCGGACTCCCAGCAGGACTGAATGGGCCCCTCAGGTGCGCTCCGAGCCGCTCTCGCTGGCGTTCTGACCCCTGGGACTGGAGCGCAGGACGAGCAGCATTTCAGGGGCGGACAAGAGAGGGGGAAAAAGAGGGAGCGGGTTACTGGTTCCTGATATAAATCCGCCCGGGACAATAGCGCCCTGCGGAAGTGCACGTTACTTGAAAGGGCGACACATCGTTTATCTGCCAGGCTGACAAGCTTTCACAGGGGCTCAAACAAGTGAGTCCTAAGTCCTTGGCCCCCCCCATAAGATATGCAGAGGAGGGGGAGCCGCTCCATTCCCAGGCGCTGCCCCCCATCCACTTGCTCCTCAGCACTTTCTCTACTTTCTATTCAGCTCTTGTTGCAGTGAAAGGCACAGAAGCCCCGAGCCCCCCGCCCCAGCGCCGCACAAAGGAAGGGAACTTCTGACCTTTCTCTTTTTGGTGTCTCAACCAACTTGGAAGACGACAAAACATTTAACGCCAGGAGAAGGGGGCAGCGAAGGAAGCGTCCCTGAGGACAGAAGAATCCCCCCTTGTCTTCTGGACGCCCCCATGGCCTTTATTCTTTATCTGTCCCGCCACCCGTATCTGCTATCTCCCCTGTCCCACCATTTACATGTAGAGGAGGGAGGAAACAAGGCTAAGGTATAATAAGTGAGAGGAGGAGGAGGACATAATTCCAGAGTGCAGCCCTGCAGTCGCCCCGGGAGCCCAAGACAATGGGGCATTGACACAAAAGCAGCAAACCTCTCTGTGTCCCCCTGTAAAGATCGCCCTGCACCCACCTCTATAGGGGTAAAAACACCTGCAGGATCTGCCCACTAGGGGCCCCTCCACCTATGGTTGAAGTAGTACAGCAGGTGACCCAGCAGAGACATTATGAGATCCTGCAGAAAATCAGCAGTAGTGGAAATGCAGCTCTGGAAGTGACTGGAGTAGGACAATATTTTGTATATAAAGTCAAGAATTTTCCAGACCATATATAAAATACATCTGAAAAACTTTAGTCAGCACCCTGTATAGCATGAGACAAAAAGACCCCGGGGGTCATGTTCCACCCCTTCAGGTGCTGCCTGTAGGTCTTTGGAAATGGCATAGACATCTAAATAAGACAGAGGAGACTGGAGGGGGACAGAAGAGACGGGAGGGAAACAGATAATGCTGAAGAGGGGCTGAGGAGTCTGGAGGGGGGATAGAGGGGATTGGAGGAGAGGACAGGATTCTAGAGAGACAGAGAAATCTGGAGGGAGACAGAGTAGAATAGAAGTGTCTGGAGGAGGACAGAGGGGTCTGGAGGGAGAGAGAGGAGACTGGAGGGAGACAGAAGAGTCTGAAGGGAGACAGAAGAGTCTGGAGAGACACAGGGGAGTCTGGAGAGAGACAGGGGAGTCTGGAGAGACATGGGAATCTGAAGGGAGACAGAAGAGTCTGGAGAGACACGGGAGTCTGGAGAGAGACAGAAGAGTCTGGAGGGAGACAGAAGAGTCTGGAGGGAGACAGAAGAGTCTGGAGGGAGACAGAAGAGTCTGGAGAGAGACAGAAGAGTCTGGAGAGAGACAGGACAGAAGAGTCTGGAGAGACACGGGAGTCTGGAGAGAGCCAGAAGAGTCTGGAGGGAGACAAAAGAGTATGGAGAGAGACAAAAGAGTCTGGAGAGAGACAGAGGAGCTTGGAGAGAGACAGAGGAGTCTGGAGGGAGAAAGAGGAGCTTGGAGAGAGACAGAGGAGTCTGGAGGGAGACAGAGGAGCTTGGAGAGAGACAGAGGAGTCTGGAGGGAGAAAGAAGAGTCTGGAGTCTGGACAGAGGAGAGGAGTCTGGAGAGACAGATGACAGAGGAGTCTGGAGGGAGACAAAAGAGTCTGGAGGGAGACAAAAGAGTCTGGAGGGAGACAAAAGAGTCTGGAGGGAGACAAAAGAGTCTGGAGAGACACGGGAGTCTGGAGGGAGACAAAAGAGTCTGGAGAGAGACAGAAGAGTCTGGAGAGAGACAGAGGATCTTGGAGAGAGACAGAGGAGTCTGGAGGGAGATGGGAGTCTGGAGAGTGACAAAAGAGTCTGGAGAGAGACAGAAGAGTCTGGAGAGAGACAGAAGAGTCTGGAGAGACACGGGAGTCTGGAGAGAGACAAAAGAGTCTGGAGAGAGACAGAAGAGTCTGGAGGGAGACAAAAGAGTCTGGAGAGAGACAGAGGAGCTTGGAGAGAGACAGAGGAGTCTGGAGGGAGACAGAGGAGCTTGGAGGGAGACAGAGGAGTCTGGAGAGAGACAGAAGAGTCTGGAGGGAGACAGAAGAGTCTGGAGGGAGACAGGAGTCTGGAGAGTGACAGAAGAGTCTGGAGAGAGACAGAAGAGTCTGGAGGGAGACAAAAGAGTCTGGAGAGAGACAAAATAGTCTGGAGAGAGACAGAGGAGCTTGGAGAGAGACAAAGGAGTCTGGAGGGAGACAGAGGAGCTTGGAGAGAGACAGAGGAATCTGGAGGGAGACAGAAGAGTCTGGAGTCTGGACAGAGGAGAGGAGTCTGGAGGGACAGATGACAGAGGAGTCTGGAGGGAGACAGAAGAGTCTGGAGGGAGACAAAAGAGTCTGGAGGGAGACAGAGGAGCTTGGAGAGAGACAGAGGAGTCTGGAGGGAGACAAAAGAGTCTAGAGAGACACGGGTGTCTGGAGAGACACGGGAGTCTGGAGAGACACGGGAGTCTGGAGAGAGACAGAAGAGTCTGGAGAGAGACAGGACAGAAGAGTCTGGAGAGAGACAGAAGAGTCTGGAGAGAGACAGAAGAGTCTGGCGAGAGACAGAAGAGTCTGGCGAGAGACAGAAAAGTCTGGAGAGAGACAGAAGAGTCTGGAGGGAGCCAAAAGAGTCTGGAGGGAGCCAAAAGAGTCTGGAGGGAGCCAAAAGAGTCTGGAGAGAGACAGAGGAGCTTGGAGAGAGACAGAGGAGTCTGGAGGGAGAAAGAGGAGCTTGGAGAGACACAGAGGAGTCTGGAGGGAGACAGAGGAGCTTGGAGAGAGACAGAGGAGTCTGGAGGGAGACAGAGGAGCTTGGAGAGAGACAGAGGAGTCTGGAGGGAGAAAGAGGAGCTTGGAGAGAGACAGAGGAGTCTGGAGAGAGACAGAAGAGTCTGGAGGGAGAAAGAAGAGTCTGGAGGGAGAAAGAAGAGTCTGGAGTCTGGACAGAGGAGAGGAGTCTGGAGGGACAGATGACAGAGGAGTCTGGAGGGAGACAGAAGAGTCTGGAGGGAGACAAAAGAGTCTGGAGAGAGACAGAAGAGTCTGGAGAGAGAAAAAAGAGTCTGTAGAGAGACAGAAGAGTCTGGAGAGAGACAGAACAGTCTGGAGAGAGACAGAAGAGTCTGGAGAGACACGGGAGTCTGGACAGACACGGGAGTCTGGAGAGAGACAAAAGAGTCTGGAGAGAGACAGAAGAGTCTGGAGAGAGACAGAGGAGTCTGGAGGGAGACAGAGGAGTCTGGAGGGAGACAGAAGAGTCTGGAGGGAGACGGGAGTCTGGAGAGTGACAAAAGAGTCTGAAGAGAGACAGAAGAGTCTGGAGAGAGACAGAAGAGTCTGGAGAGACACGGGAGTCTGGACAGACACGGGAGTCTGGAGAGAGACAAAAGAGTCTGGAGAGAGACAGAAGAGTCTGGAGAGAGACAGAGGAGTCTGGAGGGAGAGAGAGGAGTCTGGAGGGAGACAGAAGAGTCTGGAGGGAGACGGGAGTCTGGAGAGTGACAAAAGAGTCTGGAGAGAGACAGAAGAGTCTGGAGGGAGACAGAAGAGTCTGGAGAGAGACAAAATAGTCTGGAGAGAGACAGGAGCTTGGAGAGAGACAGAGGAGCTTGGAGAGAGACAAAGGAGTCTGGAGGGAGACAGAGGAGCTTGGAGAGAGACAGAGGAGTCTGGAGAGATACGGGAGTCTGGAGAGAGACAAAAGAGTCTGGAAGGAGACAGAAGAGTCTGGAGAGAGACAGAAGAGTCTGGAGGGAGACAGAGGAGCTTGGAGAGAGACAGGAGTCTGGAGGGAGACAAAAGAGTCTGGAGAGACACGGGTGTCTGGAGAGACACGGGAGTCGGGAGAGACACGGGAGTCTGGAGAGACACGGGAGTCTGGAGAGAGACAGAAGAGTCTGGAGGGAGACAAAAGAGTCTGGAGAGAGACAAAATAGTCTGGAGAGAGACAGAGGAGCTTGGAGAGAGAAAAAGGAGTCTGGAGGGAGACAGAGGAGCTTGGAGAGAGACAGAGGAATCTGGAGGGAGACAGAAGAGTCTGGAGTCTGGACAGAGGAGAGGAGTCTGGAGGGACAGATGACAGAGGAGTCTGGAGGGAGACAAAAGAGTCTGGAGGGAGACAGAGGAGCTTGGAGAGAGACAGAGGAGTCTGGAGGGAGACAGAAGAGTCTGGAGTCTGGACAGAGGAGAGGAGTCTGGAGGGACAGATGACAGAGGAGTCTGGAGGGAGACAAAAGAGTCTGGAGGGAGACAGAGGAGCTTGGAGAGAGACAGAGGAGTCTGGAGGGAGACAAAAGAGTCTAGAGAGACACGGGTGTCTGGAGAGACACGGGAGTCTGGAGAGACACGGGAGTCTGGAGAGAGACAGAAGAGTCTGGAGAGAGACAGAAGAGTCTGGAGAGAGACAGGACAGAAGAGTCTGGCGAGAGACAGGACAGAAGAGTCTGGCGAGAGACAGAAGAGTCTGGCGAGAGACAGAAGAGTCTGGAGAGAGACAGAAGAGTCTGGAGAGAGACAGAAGAGTCTGGAGAGAGACAGAAGAGTCTGGAGGGAGACAGAAGAGTCTGGAGGGAGCCAAAAGAGTCTGGAGAGAGACAGAGGAGCTTGGAGAGAGACAGAGGAGTCTGGAGGGAGAAAGAGGAGCTTGGAGAGACACAGAGGAGTCTGGAGGGAGACAGAGGAGTCTGGAGGGAGACAGAGGAGCTTGGAGAGAGACAGAGGAGTCTGGAGGGAGAAAGAGGAGCTTGGAGAGAGACAGAGGAGTCTGGAGAGAGACAGAAGAGTCTGGAGGGAGAAAGAAGAGTCTGGAGGGAGAAAGAAGAGTCTGGAGTCTGGACAGAGGAGAGGAGTCTGGAGGGACAGATGACAGAGGAGTCTGGAGGGAGACAGAAGAGTCTGGAGGGAGACAAAAGAGTCTGGAGAGAGACAGAAGAGTCTGGAGAGAGAAAAAAGAGTCTGTAGAAAGACAGAAGAGTCTGGAGAGAGACAAAAGAGTCTGGAGAGAGACAAAATAGTCTGGAGAGAGACAGAGGAGCTTAGAGAGAGACAGAGGAGTCTGGAGGGAGATGGGAGTCTGGAGAGTGACAAAAGAGTCTGGAGAGAGACAGAAGAGTCTGGAGAGAGACAGAAGAGTCTGGAGAGAGACAGAAGAGTGTGGAGAGAGACAGAAGAGTCTGGAGAGAGAAAAAAGAGTCTGTAGAGAGACAGAAGAGTCTGGAGAGAGACAGAAGAGTCTGGAGAGAGACAGAAGAGTCTGGAGAGACACGGGAGTCTGGACAGACACGGGAGTCTGGAGAGAGACAAAAGAGTCTGGAGAGAGACAGAAGAGTCTGGAGAGAGACAGAGGAGTCTGGAGGTAGAGAGAGGAGTCTGGAGGGAGACAGAAGAGTCTGGAGGGAGACGGGAGTCTGGAGAGTGACAAAAGAGTCTGGAGAGAGACAGAAGAGTCTGGAGGGAGACAGAAGAGTCTGGAGAGAGACAAAATAGTCTGGAGAGAGACAGGAGCTTGGAGAGAGACAGAGGAGCTTGGAGAGAGACAAAGGAGTCTGGAGGGAGACAGAGGAGCTTGGAGAGAGACAGAGGAGTCTGGAGAGACACGGGAGTCTGGAGAGAGACAAAAGAGTCTGGAAGGAGACAGAAGAGTCTGGAGAGAGACAGAAGAGTCTGGAGGGAGACAGAGGAGCTTGGAGAGAGACAGGAGTCTGGAGGGAGACAAAAGAGTCTGGAGAGACACGGGTGTCTGGAGAGACACGGGAGTCGGGAGAGACACGGGAGTCTGGAGTGACACGGGAGTCTGGAGAGAGACAGAAGAGTCTGGAGGGAGACAAAAGAGTCTGGAGAGAGACAAAATAGTCTGGAGAGAGACAGAGGAGCTTGGAGAGAGAAAAAGGAGTCTGGAGGGAGACAGAGGAGCTTGGAGAGAGACAGAGGAATCTGGAGGGAGACAGAAGAGTCTGGAGTCTGGACAGAGGAGAGGAGTCTGGAGGGACAGATGACAGAGGAGTCTGGAGGGAGACAAAAGAGTCTGGAGGGAGACAGAGGAGCTTGGAGAGAGACAGAGGAGTCTGGAGGGAGACAGAAGAGTCTGGAGTCTGGACAGAGGAGAGGAGTCTGGAGGGACAGATGACAGAGGAGTCTGGAGGGAGACAAAAGAGTCTGGAGGGAGACAGAGGAGCTTGGAGAGAGACAGAGGAGTCTGGAGGGAGACAAAAGAGTCTAGAGAGACACGGGTGTCTGGAGAGACACGGGAGTCTGGAGAGACACGGGAGTCTGGAGAGAGACAGAAGAGTCTGGAGAGAGACAGAAGAGTCTGGAGAGAGACAGGACAGAAGAGTCTGGCGAGAGACAGGACAGAAGAGTCTGGCGAGAGACAGAAGAGTCTGGCGAGAGACAGAAGAGTCTGGAGAGAGACAGAAGAGTCTGGAGAGAGACAGAAGAGTCTGGAGAGAGACAGAAGAGTCTGGAGGGAGACAGAAGAGTCTGGAGGGAGCCAAAAGAGTCTGGAGAGAGACAGAGGAGCTTGGAGAGAGACAGAGGAGTCTGGAGGGAGAAAGAGGAGCTTGGAGAGACACAGAGGAGTCTGGAGGGAGACAGAGGAGTCTGGAGGGAGACAGAGGAGCTTGGAGAGAGACAGAGGAGTCTGGAGGGAGAAAGAGGAGCTTGGAGAGAGACAGAGGAGTCTGGAGAGAGACAGAAGAGTCTGGAGGGAGAAAGAAGAGTCTGGAGGGAGAAAGAAGAGTCTGGAGTCTGGACAGAGGAGAGGAGTCTGGAGGGACAGATGACAGAGGAGTCTGGAGGGAGACAGAAGAGTCTGGAGGGAGACAAAAGAGTCTGGAGAGAGACAGAAGAGTCTGGAGAGAGAAAAAAGAGTCTGTAGAAAGACAGAAGAGTCTGGAGAGAGACAAAAGAGTCTGGAGAGAGACAAAATAGTCTGGAGAGAGACAGAGGAGCTTGGAGAGAGACAGAGGAGTCTGGAGGGAGATGGGAGTCTGGAGAGTGACAAAAGAGTCTGGAGAGAGACAGAAGAGTCTGGAGAGAGACAGAAGAGTCTGGAGAGAGACAGAAGAGTCTGGAGAGAGACAGGACAGAAGAGTCTGGCGAGAGACAGAAGAGTCTGGCGAGAGACAGAAGAGTCTGGAGAGAGACAGAAGAGTCTGGAGAGAGACAGAAGAGTCTGGAGGGAGACAGAAGAGTCTGGAGGGAGCCAAAAGAGTCTGGAGAGAGACAGAGGAGCTTGGAGAGAGACAGAGGAGTCTGGAGGGAGAAAGAGGAGCTTGGAGAGACACAGAGGAGTCTGGAGGGAGACAGAGGAGTCTGGAGGGAGACAGAGGAGCTTGGAGAGAGACAGAGGAGTCTGGAGGGAGAAAGAGGAGCTTGGAGAGAGACAGAGGAGTCTGGAGAGAGACAGAAGAGTCTGGAGGGAGAAAGAAGAGTCTGGAGGGAGAAAGAAGAGTCTGGAGTCTGGACAGAGGAGAGGAGTCTGGAGGGACAGATGACAGAGGAGTCTGGAGGGAGACAGAAGAGTCTGGAGGGAGACAAAAGAGTCTGGAGAGAGACAGAAGAGTCTGGAGAGAGAAAAAAGAGTCTGTAGAAAGACAGAAGAGTCTGGAGAGAGACAAAAGAGTCTGGAGAGAGACAAAATAGTCTGGAGAGAGACAGAGGAGCTTAGAGAGAGACAGAGGAGTCTGGAGGGAGATGGGAGTCTGGAGAGTGACAAAAGAGTCTGGAGAGAGACAGAAGAGTCTGGAGAGAGACAGAAGAGTCTGGAGAGAGACAGAAGAGTCTGGAGAGAGACAGAAGAGTCTGGAGAGACACAGGAGTCTGGACAGACACGGGAGTCTGGAGAGAGACAAAAGAGTCTGGAGAGAGACAGAAGAGTCTGGAGAGAGACAGAGGAGTCTGGAGAGAGACAGAGGAGTCTGGAGGGAGACAGAGGAGTCTGGAGGGAGACAGAAGAGTCTGGAGGGAGACGGGAGTCTGGAGAGTGACAAAAGAGTCTGGAGAGAGACAGAAGAGTCTGGAGAGAGACAGAAGAGTCTGGAGAGAGACAGAAGAGTCTGGAGAGACACGGGAGTCTGGACAGACACGGGAGTCTGGAGAGAGACAAAAGAGTCTGGAGAGAGACAGAAGAGTCTGGAGAGAGACAGAAGAGTCTGGAGGGAGACAGAGGAGTCTGGAGGGAGACAGAGGAGTCTGGAGGGAGACAGAAGAGTCTGGAGGGAGACGGGAGTCTGGAGAGTGACAAAAGAGTCTGGAGAGAGACAGAAGAGTCTGGAGGGAGACAGAAGAGTCTGGAGAGAGACAAAATAGTCTGGAGAGAGACAGGAGCTTGGAGAGAGACAGAGGAGCTTGGAGAGAGACAAAGGAGTCTGGAGGGAGACAGAGGAGCTTGGAGAGAGACAGAGGAGTCTGGAGAGACACGGGAGTCTGGAGAGAGACAAAAGAGTCTGGAAGGAGACAGAAGAGTCTGGAGAGAGACAGAAGAGTCTGGAGGGAGACAGAGGAGCTTGGAGAGAGACAGGAGTCTGGAGGGAGACAAAAGAGTCTGGAGAGACACGGGTGTCTGGAGAGACACGGGAGTCTGGAGAGACACGGGAGTCTGGAGAGAGACAAAAGAGTCTGGAGAGAGACAGAAGAGTCTGGAGAGAGACAGAAGAGTCTGGAGGGAGACAGAAGAGTCTGGACAGACACGGGAGTCTGGACAGAAACGGGAGTCTGGACAGACACGGGAGTCTGGAGAGAGACAGAAGAGTCTGGAGAGAGACAAAACAGTCTGGATAGAGACAGAAGAGTCTGGAGGGAGACAGAAGAGTCTGGAGGGAGACAGAAGAGTCTGGAGAGACACGGGAGTCTGGAGGGAGACAAAAGAATCTGGAGAGAGACAGAAGAGTCTGGAGAGAGACAAAAGAGTCTGGAGAGAGACAGAGGAGCTTGGAGAGAGACAGAGGAGCTTGGAGAGAGACAGAGGAGTCTGGAGGGAGACAGAAGAGTCTGGAGAGACACGGGAGTCTGGAGGGAGACAAAAGAGTCTGGAGAGAGACAGAAGAGTCTGGAGGGAGACAGAAGAGTCTGGAGAGACACGGGAGTCTGGAGAGAGACAAAACAGTCTGGAGAGAGACAGAAGAGTCTGGAGGGAGACAGAAGAGTCTGGAGGGAGACAGAAGAGTCTGGAGAGACACGGGAGTCTGGAGAGAGACAAAAGAGTCTGGAGAGAGACAGAAGAGTCTGGAGGGAGACAGAAGAGTCTGGAGGGAGACAGAGGAGTCTGGAGAGAGACAGAAGAGTCTGGAGGGAGACAGAGGAGCTTGGAGAGAGACAGAAGAGTCTGGAGGGAGACAGAAGAGTCTGGAGGGAGACAAAAGAGTCTGGAGGGAGACAAAAGAGTCTGGAGAGAGACAAAAGAGTCTGGAGAGAGAGGGAGACAGAAGAGTCTGGAGGGAGACAGAAGAGTCTGGAGAGACACGGGAGTCTGGAGAGAGACAAAAGAGTCTGGAGAGAGACAAAAGAGTCTGGAGGGAGACAGAAGAGTCTGGAGGGAGACAGAAGAGTCTGGAGGGAGACAGAGGAGCTTGGAGAGAGACAGAAGAGTCTGGAGAGACACGGGAGTCTGGAGAGAGACAAAAGAGTCTGGAGAGAGACAAAAGAGTCTGGAGGGAGACAGAAGAGTCTGGAGGGAGACAGAAGAGTCTGGAGGGAGACAGAAGAGTCTGGAGGGAGACAGAAGAGTCTGGAGGGAGACAGAGGAGCTTGGAGAGAGACAGAAGAGTCTGGAGAGAGACAAAAGAGTCTGGAGGGAGACAGAAGAGTCTGGAGGGAGACAGAAGAGTCTGGAGGGAGACAGAGGAGCTTGGAGAGAGACAGAAGCGTCTGGAGGGAGACAAAAGAGTCTGGAGAGAGACAAAAGAGTCTGGAGAGAGACAAAAGAGTCTGGAGAGAGACTGAGGAGCTTGGAGAGAGACAGAGGAGTCTGGAGGGAGACAGAGGAGTCTGGAGGGAGACAGAGGAGCTTGGAGAGAGACTGAGGAGCTTGGAGAGAGACAGAGGAGTCTGGAGGGAGACAAAAGAGTCTGGAGAGAGACAGAAGAGTCTGGAGGGAGACAAAAGAGTCTGGAGAGAGACAGAGGAGCTTGGAGAGAGACAGAGGAGTCTGGAGGGAGACAGAAGAGTCTGGAGGGAGACAGAGGAGTCGAGGGAGACAGAGGAGTCTGGAGGGAGACAGAGGAGCTTGGAGAGAGACTGAGGAGCTTGGAGAGAGACAGAGGAGTCTGGAGGGAGACAGAAGAGTCTGGAGGGAGACAGGGCAGTCCGGAGAGAGACTGAGGAGCTTGGAGGGAGACAGAGGAGTCTGGAGAGAGACAGCAGTCTAGAGGGAGACAGAAGAGTCTCCTCTTTTCCCACTAAGAGTGGGTTGGGGGTAAAGGGAGAAGCTGACAGCTCCAACCTCAGACTTCAGCTCAATGGGTTAAGCGCCATTTGCGGATCTGGGGAAGGCGCAGGACAAAATCAGCTGTATATGCTTTAATTATGTCTCATTAGAGGGGCTCCAGCTGCTTCTCTCTGCCCCCCACCCTTATTTATTACACACCCGATTACACCGCTGCCACAAGATCTGCCTTCACTAGGGAGACCACAAACACCCGGGCAAAGATTTTAACTTCTTGTTGGCACTGAGGGCGATTTTCATGGAGAGACAAAATGGAGGGAGGTTGTTTTTACCTCCATTCACTAGAGCAGAGCACATGTCAACATTACTCCACTGGCCCGCATCAAATATAATGCGATGAGAATGGACCGGCTGATGGTCTTACCAGATTTGAGGAATGTGAGTCCTAAACCCATCTGGCTGATCTGCACAATTTATATTGGCATCATCCAACTTTCCAAGGAACAGCTATAGCTAAGAAATTAATAAGAAATTTCTCATCTGAAGAATAATCCAGAGTCTGAGTGGAGAACTATTGAGGCAATGACTGGGTGGCAGCCATAGCGCCCCCTGGTGGCCTCCTAATCCAGGACACTTACAATGTGGCGCCAGTTATAGAGGAACGTTTTTGTAACATTCACTTTATTCACTATCTTTCCCAGATTTTTGGGGTGCACCTTGTGGTTATGGATGAGCCAAATCCTGAGTTGCCCTGGGAATGCCTAAAAGGAGTAAATATAGATCGAGTAGATGCCGTGTCATGCAGTGGGCGGGGCATAAAAGGATCTGACACAAAAATGGCAAAGCCTCGTGGCCTCCTCCTGGCATTGAGGTCTTCAAGGAAGAGCAGCAAGCATAACGTGACAGGTGCCATCTACAGTAAGCCCACCCCATAACGTGACAGGTGCCATCTACAGTAGGCCCACCCCATAACCTGACAGGTGCCATCTACAGTAGGTCCACCCCATAACGTGACAGGCGCCATCTACAGTAAGCCCACCCCATAACGTGACAGGTGCCATCTACAGTAGGCCCACCCCATAACGTGACAGGTGCCATCTACAGTAAGCCCACCCCATCACGTGACAGGTGCCATTTACAGTGGGCCCACTCCATAACGTGACAGGTGCCATCGACAGTAAGCCCACCACATCACGTGACAGGTGCCATCTACAGTAGGCCCACCCCATAACGTGACAGGTGCCATCTACAGTAGGCCCACCCCATAACGTGACAGGTGCCATCTCCAGTAAGCCCACCCCATCACGTGACAGGTGCCATCTACAGTAGGCCCACCCCATAACGTGACAGGTGCCATCTACAGTAGGCCCACCCCATAACGTGACAGGTGCCATCTCCAGTAAGACCACCCCATCACGTGACAGGTGCCATCTACAGTAGGCCCACCCCATAACGTGACAGGTGCCATCTCCAGTAAGCCCACCCCATCACGTGACAGGTGCCATTTACAATAGGCCCACCCCATCACGCGACAGGTGCCATCTACAGTAAGCCCACCCCATCACGTGACAGGTGCCATCTATAGTAGGCCCACCCCCACAACACAGGGTCCTGTAAGGAATTCCCTCTTGCCACCATACAGGGCCATTGATACCAGACTCCCACCTGATGGGCCCTAATAATAGGGCGTGAGGTTCCTGTAGACCGTTGAGCGGCGTCTCTAATGTTTGCTATACAGAGTTAATATTTCAATGTCTCCCAGAACTTGTGAGATGAAATGCCAGAGATCAGGCGAGGTCTAATAGCAAATATAGAAAATGAACAGACGTGGACCAAATGGCCCCGCTCCCCACTGTCACTCCCAATCTACGCACTTCTTTCTCAGGCTGAACACGCCATTCACATTATCTCTTTTGTTACAGAAGGTCGATGCCCCCCCACCCCAAATAAAGGTTTATCTGGTGGAATAGAAGATGAGTCACAACAGCCCCATCCAGAGACCCTCCACCGACCCCCCGCCCAGCTTTGTCAGATCTGGACACCCTCTTCTCTCCCTTTCCAGTTCCATTTCTCTATACATTTGGAGAATTTGGCTTGGAGGGTCCCAGCTGTTACCACGTGCGCAGCTACAAAGTGCCCTCACGGGAGAACACGTCCAAAAACCAAGTGAAGCACAAACGTGCCGTCCACCGAGCGAGGAGACCATATGTGTTCCCGAGAAAAGAGTCAGCAATCACACAGAGGCGGGTGAGGAGGTCTGGGCCCCGTTCTACATGCTCCTCACCATAACATGGGGCCAGTGTACAACATTCTAGACCCTGGACCACAAAATGGCTCAACGAGGATCCCAACTGTATAGAAGCAGAATAATGAGCGCAGCTCTGGAGTATAATACAGGATGTAACTCAGGATCAGTACAGGATAAGTAATGTAATGTATGTACAAAGTGACTGCACCAGCAGAATAGTGAGTGCAGCTCTGGAGTATAATACAGGATATAACTCAGGACAGTACAGGATAAGTAATGTAATGTATGTACACAGTGACTGTACCAGCAGAATAGTGAGCGCAGCTCTGGAGTATAATACAGGATAAGTAATGTAATGTATGTACAAAGTGACTGCACCAGCAGAATAGTGAGTGCAGCTCTGGAGTATAATACAGGATAAGTAATGTAATGTATGTACACCGTGACTGTACCAGCAGAATAGTGAGCGCAGCTCTGGAGCATAATACAGGATAAGTAATGTAATGTATGTACACAGTGACTGCACCAGCAGAATAGTGAGCGCAGCTCTGGAGTATAATACAGGATGTAACTCAGGATCAGTACAGGATAAGTAATGTAATGTATGTACACAGTGACTGCACCAGCAGAATAGTGAGCGCAGCTCTGGAGTATAATACAGGATAAGTAATGTAATGTATGTACACAGTGACTGCACCAGCAGAATAGTGAGTGCAGCTCTGGAGTATAATACAGGATAAGTAATGTAATGTATGTACACAGTGACTGCACCAGCAGAATAGTGAGTGCAGCTCTGGGGTATAATACAGGATGTAACTCAGGAGCAGTACAGGATAAGTAATGTAATGTATGTACACAGTGACTGCACCAGCAGAATAGTGAGTGCAGCTCTAGAGTATAATACAGGATAAGTAATGTAATGTATGTACACAGTGACTGTACCAGCAGAATAGTGAGTGCAGCTCTGGAGTATAATACAGGATATAACTCAGGATCAGTACAGAATAAGTAATGTAATGTATATATACAGTGACTGTACCAGCAGAATAGTGAGTGCAGCTCTGGAGTATAATACAGGATAAGTAATGTAATGTATGTACACAGTGACTGTACCAGCAGAATAGTGAGTGCAGCTCTGGAGTATAATACAGGATAAGTAATGTAATGTATGTACACAGTGACTGTACCAGCAGAATAGTGAGTGCAGCTCTGGGTATAATACAGGATATAACTCAGGATCAGTACAGAATAGTAATGTAATGTATATATACAGTGACTGTACCAGCAGAATAGTGAGCGCAGCTGTGGAGTATAATACAGGATGTAACTCAGGATCAGTACAGGATAAGTAATGTAATGTATGTACACAGTGACTGTACCAGCAGAATAGTGAGTGCAGCTCTGGAGTATAATACAGGATGTAACTCAGGATCAGTACAGGATAAGTAATGTAATGTATGTACACAGTGACTGTACCAGCAGAATAGTGAGCGCAGCTGTGGAGTATAATACAGGATGTAACTCAGGATTAGTATAGGATATATATATATATATATATCACTGAATTACTTTCTCTGACACATCCCAGGAAATATTCAACCTTATCAGATTCTATATAGTGGCTTCCCTTCTATCCAGACAGGTAACATATAGGGTCAGAGCTTATAGATGTTGTTACACACTATATGAGATATAGATCTGGATTATTCTTTGTATTTTTACCTTCATTTGAGGTGTTTCATTAGAATTTGTGTATTTCGGAGGTGATGTTGTGGGGGCTGCTGTGCTCCTCTCGATCTCTACACTGTGAGGTATAATGAGGGGGGTCTCTGTGTGAATACAGGTGATGCTGCAGTGGGGGGAGCCTGACACGTGCACATGATGGAGTGCTGCGTCAGCGCCCCCCTGAGGCAGGCTTTCCAGGTCATGGGCCTATTATACACATTCGGTTGACTGGCTGTAAGTGGACCCATCTGTGGTTCTCTGTTAACCCCGTAGGCTACTGATCCCGTAACACAAGGCCGTACTCTGAGCCTTCCTACTAAGAGCATGCAGTATATTAACCCTTTCACTGCAGCAGAATCTCAACATTAACAGTGACTAGAGGAGAATGTTGCAGCAGTGATGAAGAGACAAGTGGGTCCATTTACAGTAGACTGTAGTCTTGTGCTTTCCCCCCAATGATTTTCCTGCACCTGGGCCCATTACCTAACTGCCAGTGATGTCATGTACTGCAATGCATGATGATGTCATGCCCAGGAATAGATGATATGATGATGTCACACTGCAGTACTTCTTGATATAACACCCTTCAATAGATGATGATGAATTCACACAACTATACATGATGATCTTGGCAGTACATGGTGATGTTATACACTGCTGAATATGATGATGACACAAACTACAGTAGATTATCATGTCACTCCATGCAGTACATGATGATGTCACACACTACTGTACATGATGATGTCACTCCCTGCAGTACATGACGATGTCACACATTGCTGAATACGATACTTTAATTCTTCATACACTGCCTATATACCATAATAATTTTTAAGCCAGTATATTTCCTTTTAGTAGCTTCCATTGCATCCCGGTCATCACTACCCCTGTCACATACTGGATGTGCTCATTCTATCCTAGTGTGAGCACTATCACTCCCATCATTGTCCACCATTCTGCAATCCCACATTTAGACTTCTGTATTTTGTTGCCCTTAAGTCAGACATGACTTTGAGTTTCCCCTTCATAGAGTGACCCTGATGTGATTGAGGCTACTGACCGCACCATATGCTGCTATGGCGTCCATCTGCCGCAGCGACCGCCCCCCCCCCCCCAGTGTCCGTCACCAACATCAGGGGACAGACTCCTGCGTGACTGGCCCCGGAGGAGGCTGTGGCCCCTGGTCCTAGTCAAGGCTCCTACACTTTCTATAGACTCCAGCCATCTCCTTGATGTCACTTTTCTTTATGTGATAAAGAGCTGGCGGTAAAAGCCTGGCACACCGTCGTCTTAAAGGGGCAGTCCAGGGAGTGTAGAGTCATTTTCCTGTTCTGCAGGACTCTTGTTGATGGACCCAATGGTTCCAGCCTGGTCCCAACCCCCAGGTCACATGATCAAAAGCATTGCTCCGCCCCCTAATTACCTGTGCTATGGGGGTTGGCATGGTCAACCAGAACCCTCGGGGCCATCATCCAGAGTACACAGGTAAGTGACTGTACACAACCCGGACAAGCCCTTTATATGTACATCAGACCCAGGAGCAGAAAACTCTGCGGCGACAGCGGGCTCGCCAGTATATAGATGGTTATATACAGGGAGTAGATATGGGGAGTATATAGATGGTTATATACAGGGGGTAGATACAGTATATAGATGGTTATATACAGGGAGTAGATATGGGGAGTATATAGAAGGTTATATACAGGAGGTAGATACAGTATATAGATGGTTATATACAGGGGTAGATATGGGGAGTATATAGATGGTTATATACAGGGGGTAGATACAGTATATAGATGGTTATATACAGGAGGTAGATACAGTATATAGATGGTTATATACAGGGGGTAGATACAGTATATAGATGGTTATATACAGGGGGTAGATACAGTATATAGATGGTTATATACAGGGGAGGGTGGTTAAAGGGTGTGATACTGTATATAGATGGTTATATACAGGGGGTAGATACAGTATATAGATGGTTATATAAAGGAGGTAGATACAGTATATAGATGGTTATATAAAGGAGGTAGATACAGTATATAGATGGTTATATAAGGGTAGATACAGTATATAGATGGTTATATACAGGGGGTAGGGGGATACAGTATATAGATGGTTATATACAGGGGGTAGATACAGTATATAGATGGTTATATACAGGGTGTAGATACAGTATATAGATGGTTATATACAGGGAGTAGATACAGTATATAGATGGTTATATACAGGGGTGTAGATACAGTATATAGATGGTTATATACAGGGGGTAGATACAGTATATAGATGGTTATATAAAGGAGGTAGATACAGTATATAGATGGTTATATACAGGGGGTAGAT
Source organism: Leptodactylus fallax (assembly GCA_947044405.1). Lineage (NCBI taxonomy): Eukaryota > Metazoa > Chordata > Amphibia > Anura > Leptodactylidae > Leptodactylus > Leptodactylus fallax. Next base: position 360,628 of record CAMRHE010000751.1, on the reverse strand, counting down.
ACAGTATATAGATGGTTATATAAAGGAGGTAGATACAGTATATAGATGGTTATATAAAGGAGGTAGATACAGTATATAGATGGTTATATACAGGGGGTAGATACAGTATATAGATGGTTATATACAGGGATAGATACAGTATATAGATGGTTATATACAGGGGGTAGATACAGTATATAGATGGTTATATACAGGGGGTAGATACAGTATATAGATGGTTATATACAGGGGGTAGATACAGTATATAGATGGTTATATACAGGGGGTAGATACAGTATATAGATGGTTATATACAGGGGGTAGATACAGTATATAGATGGTTATATACAGGGGGTAGATATGGGGAGTATATAGATGGTTATATACAGGGGGTAGATACAGTATATAGATGGTTATATACAGGGGGTAGATACAGTATATAGATGGTTATATACAGGGGGTAGATACAGTATATAGATGGTTATATACAGGGGGTAGATACAGTATATAGATGGTTATATACAGGGGTAGATACAGTATATAGATGGTTATATACAGGGGGTAGATACACTATATAGATGGTTATATACAGGGGGTAGATACAGGATATAGATGGTTATATACAGGGGGTAGATACAGTATATAGATGGTTATATACAGGGGGTAGATACTGTATATAGATGGTTATATACGGGGGGTAGATACAGTATATAGATGGTTATATACAGGGATAGATATAGTATATAGATGGTTATATACAGGGGGTAGATACTTGATGGTTGGGAGTAGATACTGTATAAGATGGTTATATACAGGGGGTAGATACAGTATATAGATGGTTATATACAGGGGTAGATACAGTATATAGATGGTTATATCAGGGGGTAGATATGGGGAGTATATAGATGGTTATATACAGGGGGTAGATACAGTATATAGATGGTTATATACAGGGGGTAGATACAGTATATAGATGGTTATATACAGGGGGTAGATACAGTATATAGATGGTTATATACAGGGGTAGATACAGTGTATAGATGGTTATATACAGGGGGTAGATACAGTATATAGATGGTTATATACAGGGTGTAGATACAGTATATAGATGGTTATATACAGGGGGTAGATACAGTATATAGATGGTTATATACAGGGGGTAGATACAGTATATAGATGGTTATATACAGGGGGTAGATATGGGGAGTATATAGATGATTTTACAGTTCCCTGGACATCGGTATACAGGATTATCTAGCGTCTGCGGCCCCCACTGATATTTGGGTACACGGATGGGTTCTGCAGGGGGTGCTCGGGTCACTGAGAACACATGACCTCAGATGAAAGAAGGAGCTGCGTACCTGCTGAGCCCAGACAGACAGACATCAGCCGCAGGAACAATCCCCCCTCCTCTCCCGCCGCCGCCGCCGCAGGAACAATCCCCCCCCCCCCCCGCCGCCGCCGCAGGAACAATCCCCCCTCCCCTCCCGCCGCCGCAGGAACAATCCCCCCTCCCCTCCCGCCGCCGCCGCAGGAACAATCCCCCCCTCCCCTCCTGCCGCCGCCGCAGGAACAATCCCCCCTCCCCTCCCGCCGCAGCCGCAGGAACAATCCCCCCTCCCCTCCCGCCGCCGCCGCAGGAACAATCCCCCCTCCCCTCCCGCCGCCGCCGCAGGAACAATCCCCCCTCCCCTCCCACCACAGGAACAATCCCCCCTCCCCTCCCGCCGCAGCCGCAGGAACAATCCCCCCCTCCCCTCCCGCCGCAGGAACAATCCCCCCCTCCCGCCGCCGCCGCAGGAACAATCCCCCCTCCCCTCCCGCCGCCGCCGCAGGAACAATCCCCTCTCCCCTCCTGCCGCCGCCGCAGGAACAATCTCCCTCTCCTCCCGCCGCAGGAACAATCCCCCCCTCCCGCCGCCGCCGCAGGAACAATTCCCCCTCCCCTCCCGCCGCAGGAACAATCTCCCCTCTCCTCCCGCCGCAGGAACAATCCCCCCCTCCCCTCCCCGCCGCAGCCGCAGGAACAATCCCCCTCCCCCCCCCGCCACAGCCGCAGGAACAATCCCCCCTCCCCTCCCGCTGCTGCCGCTGACTAATTATTTTCTTGGTAATATGCTATTTATATGGCTGCCAGCACGACAGCTCTCAAAGAGACTGCTACCCAGCTTTCCCAGAGTCCTGAACAAACCATCTATACAATAACCCAGTGCAGCCATACTGCTTGTCACCCAGCTTTCCCAGATCTGGACTGATATTTAAAGGTGTTTTTTGTAAGTTTCCGCTCTCCCCTCCCCCCATCTCTGTCACCTCCAGCTGGGGCTGACCCTGGTGGCGTCGGGGCAGAGGTCACGGGGAGGGTCAGCGCTCAACTGTGGATAAACCGTCTTTAGAGGGAGATGACAAAAAAATAATTGTGGAGGATTTAGAGCTGCGGCGGGGGTGGGGGGGGCAGACAATGAAGGACCCCCGACCCCAATAGCTGCCCCGCTGGCTGTCAGATGACGACGCGGATAAATCACAACAGCGACCCGAGCGTGAAAACGTGAGCCACGTGCAGGTCACCTGTACTCCAGAAATAACGGGGGGCACTAGCGCCCACATGAGCAAACAAGGCAGATGTGAAGGCCCGCGTCACCCAGCTTTCCTGCAGTCTAACCATCCTGTCCTGTTGTGGATTCATTCATTCAGGGTGATGAACCCCACATTTCTGAGTCGCCCCCTAGTCATTTCTCAGTTTTCTTGGTCTCCTGGACTCCTTAGTAGTTGTCAGCCAGCTTTCCACCTGCCCCGACTGAGTTGCATGCCCTCTCTTTTTACTGTTGTACTTTTGTGTCAGTGTTCACTGTACTTCTAGCATTCTATTCACCATAAGAACCTGCCATTTCCTATGATAATGATTTGTGGCTATCAGCGGATTCCTCAGGGATCTGTCCTGGCCTGGAGTCATAAACCGTGCCGTGGCCCGTCCCGGGCGAGGATTTGTTGTGTGATTGTGACACAATGTGGTCACGTCTATCATTGCTGAGGCCTCTGTGCGGAGGCATCCTGTCCACCTTCATTCCCGGCTGCACCTGCAGGCTGTTCCTCGCTTTTTGCCCCTGTATTTGGGGTAGTTCTGGTATGTTTGAGGTAAATAACGTGACCCAAATCCAAGATTTGATCTAGTCCTGCCCAGAGTGCAAGTAAAGCAGGTAATAATGTGCAAATCCAGCTAGAAGGGGTTAATAGCAGTGCTATCAGGCCAGGTCCGGCGGGGTCTGGCTATGGAGATAGAGGCCTATATGAATGACTGGCGTGGTGAGAGGTGTGTGCGCCCAGGGTGGGGCCGCTGCTGACTTATCACCTGGCTCTGGGGGTGGCTCATCTGCTGTGAATGATAAGGAGAGAACCATCCGAAACCCTCCCTGCAGCGCCGGAACCCCCTCAACACCACAAACATCATCAGCTTAAGACGGATTCACACTAGGCAGATTCTGTGACGGAGTATCAGCTCCATTCATCTGAAAACTGATGTATGCAGCAAACCTGCAAAGGACGAGAAAACCGCTACACTGTATCACAATACTGTTATACTGTATCACACTACTGCTATACCGTATCACACTACTGCTATACCGTATCACACTACTGCACTGTATCACACTACTACTACACTGTATCACACTACTGCTACACTGTATCACACTACTGCTACACTGTATCACACTACTACTACACTGTATCACACTACTACTATACTGTATCACACTACTGCACTGTATCACACTACTACTACACTGTATCACACTACTACACTGTATCACACTACTACTATACTGTATCACACTACTAACTGAAACTACTCTATACTGTATCACACTACTATACTGTATCACACTACTACTATACTGTATCACACTACTACTATCTGTATCACACTACTACTGAGTCACACTACTACTACACTGTATCACACTACTACACTGTATCACACTACTACTATACTGTATCACACTACTACTATACTGTATCACACTACTACTATACTGTATCACACTACTACTATACTGTATCACACTACTGCACTGTATCACACTACTACTACACTGTATCACACTACTACACTGTATCACACTACTACTATACTGTATCACACTACTACTATACTGTATCACACTACTATACTGTATCACACTACTACTACACTGTATCACACTACTACTATACTGTATCACACTACTACTATACTGTATCACACTACTGCACTGTATCACACTACTACTACACTGTATCACACTACTACACTGTATCACACTACTACTATACTGTATCACACTACTACTATACTGTATCACACTACTACTATACTGTATCACACTACTACTACACTGTATCACACTACTACACTGTATCACACTACTATACTGTATCACACTACTACTATACTGTATCACACTACTACTGCACTGTATCACACTACTGCTATACCGTATCACACTACTACACTGTATCACACTACTAGTACCCTGTATCACACTACTGCTATACCGTATCACACTACTACACTGTATCACACTACTACTACACTGTATCACACTACTACACTGTATCACACAACTGCTATACTGTATCACACTACTACACTGTATCACACTACTACTATACTGTATCACACTACTACTATACTGTATCACACTACTACTACACTGTATCACACTACTACTATACTGTATCACACTACTACACTGTATCACACTACTACACTGTATCACACTACTACTACTATACTGTATCACACTACTACTATACTGTATCACACTACTGCTATACTGTATCACACTACTGCTACACTGTATCACACTACTGCACTGTATCACACTACTGCTACACTGTATCACACTACTACTATACTGTATCACACTACTACTACACTGTATCACACTACTATACTGTATCACACTACTACACTGTATCACACTACTGCACTGTATCACACTACTGCTACACTGTATCACACTACTGCTATACTGTATCACACTACTGCTACACTGTATCACACTACTGCACTGTATCACACTACTGCTATACCGTATCACACTACTACACTGTATCACACTACTGCTACACTGTATCACACTACTGCTATACCGTATCACACTACTACACTGTATCACACTACTACTACACTGTATCACACTACTACACTGTATCACACTACTACTACACTGTATCACATTACTGCTACACTGTATCACACTACTGCTACACTGTATCACACTACTGCACTGTATCACACTACTGCTACACTGTATCACACTACTGCACTGCATCACACTACTGCTACACTGTATCACACTACTGCACTGTATCACACTACTGCTATACCGTATCACACTACTATACTGTATCACACTACTACTACACTGTATCACACTACTACTATACTGTATCACACTACTACTACACTGTATCACACTACTGCTATACTGTACCACACTACTACTATACTGTATCACACTACTACTACACTGTATCACACTACTATACTGTACCACACTACTATACTGTATCACACTACTACTATACTGTATCACACTACTACTATACTGTATCACACTACTATACTGTATCACACTACTGCTATACTGTATCACACTACTACTACACTGTATCACACTACTACTACACTGTATCACACTACTGCTACACTGTATCACACTACTGCTATACTGTATCACACTACTGCTATACTGTATCACACTACTACACTGTATCACACTACTACACTGTATCACACTACTATACTGTATCACACTACTATACTGTATCACACTACTACACTGTATCACACTACTACACTGTATCACACTACTACTACACTGTATCACACTACTACTATACTGTATCACACTACTGCTATACTGTATCACACTACTGCTATACCGTATCACACTACTACTACACTGTATCACACTACTACTATACTGTATCACACTACTGCTATACTGTATCACACTACTATACTGTATCACACTACTACACTGTATCACACTACTACTACACTGTATCACACTACTACTATACTGTATCACACTACTACACTGTATCACACTACTGCTATACTGTATCACACTACTACTATACTGTATCACACTACTACTATACTGTATCACACTACTACCTTATACTGTATCACACTACTGCTATACTGTATCACACTACTACTATACTGTATCACACTACTGCTACACTGTATCACACTACTGCACTGTATCACACTACTGCTACACTGTATCACACTACTACTATACTGTATCACACTACTACTACACTGTATCACACTACTATACTGTATCACACTACTACACTGTATCACACTACTGCACTGTATCACACTACTGCTACACTGTATCACACTACTGCTATACTGTATCACACTACTGCTACACTGTATCACACTACTGCACTGTATCACACTACTGCTATACCGTATCACACTACTACACTGTATCACACTACTGCTACACTGTATCACACTACTGCTATACCGTATCACACTACTACACTGTATCACACTACTACTACACTGTATCACACTAATACACTGTATCACACTACTACTACACTGTATCACATTACTGCTACACTGTATCACACTACTGCTACACTGTATCACACTACTGCACTGTATCACACTACTGCTACACTGTATCACACTACTGCACTGCATCACACTACTGCTACACTGTATCACACTACTGCACTGTATCACACTACTGCTATACCGTATCACACTACTATACTGTATCACACTACTACTACACTGTATCACACTACTACTATACTGTATCACACTACTACTACACTGTATCACACTACTGCTATACTGTACCACACTACTACTATACTGTATCACACTACTACTACACTGTATCACACTACTATACTGTATCACACTACTATACTGTATCACACTACTACTATACTGTATCACACTACTATACTGTATCACACTACTGCTATACTGTATCACACTACTACTACACTGTATCACACTACTGCTACACTGTATCACACTACTGCTACTACTGTATCACACTACTGCTATACTGTATCACACTACTACACTGTATCACACTACTACACTGTATCACACTACTACACTGTATCACACTACTATACTGTATCACACTACTATACTGTATCACACTACTACACTGTATCACACTACTACACTGTATCACACTACTACTCACTGTATCACACTACTACTACACTGTATCACACTACTACTATACTGTATCACACTACTGCTATACTGTATCACACTACTGCTATACCGTATCACACTACTACTACACTGTATCACACTACTACTATACTGTATCACACTACTGCTATACTGTATCACACTACTACTACTGTATCACACTACTACTACACTGTATCACACTACTACTACACTGTATCACACTACTACTACACTGTATCACACTACTACTACTGTATCACACTACTACTATACTGTATCACACTACTACTATACTGTATCACACTACTACTATACTGTATCACACTACTACTATACTGTATCACACTACTACTATACTGTATCACACTACTGCTATACTGTATCACACTACTACTATACTGTATCACACTACTACTATACTGTATCACACTACTGCTATACTGTATCACACTACTGCTATACTGTATCACACTACTACTATACTGTATCACACTACTATACTGTATCACACTACTACACTGTATCACACTACTGCTATACTGTATCACACTACTACTATACTGTATCACACTACTACTATACTGTATCACACTACTACTACACTGTATCACACTACTACTATACTGTATCCACTACTACTATACTGTATCACACTACTACTACACTGTATCACACTACTACTACACTGTATCACACTACTGCTATACTGTATCACACTACTGCTATACTGTATCACACTACTACTATACTGTATCACACTACTATACTGTATCACACTACTGCTATACTGTATCACACTACTGCTATACTGTATCACACTACTACTATACTGTATCACACTACTACTATACTGTATCACACTACTATACTGTATCACACTACTACACTGTATCACACTACTGCTATACTGTATCACACTACTACTATACTGTATCACACTACTATACTGTATCACACTACTACACTGTATCACACTACTACTACATTGTATCACACTACTACTACACTGTATCACACTACTACTATACTGTATCACACTACTACTATACTGTATCACACTACTACTATACTGTATCACACTACTATACTGTATCACACTACTATACTGTATCACACTACTGCTATACTGTATCACACTACTACACTGTATCACACTACTACTATACTGTATCACACTACTACTACACTGTATCACACTACTACTACACTGTATCACACTACTACTACACTGTATCACACTACTGCACTGTATCACACTACTACACTGTATCACACTACTACTATACTGTATCACACTACTGCTATACTGTATCACACTACTGCTATACTGCATCACACTACTACTACACTGTATCACACTACTACTACACTGTATCACACTACTATACTGTATCACACTACTACTACACTGTATCACACTACTACACTGTATCACACTACTGCTACACTGTATCACACAACTGCTATACTGTATCACACTACTACACTGTATCACACTACTACACTGTATCACACTACTACACTGTATCACACTACTGCTATACTGTATCACACTACTACTACACTGTATCACACTACTGCTATACCGTATCACACTACTGCTATACTGTATCACACAACTGCTACACTGTATCACACTACTGCTATACTGTATCACACTACTACACTGTATCACACTACTACTACACTGTATCACACTACTACACTGTATCACACTACTACTACACTGTATCACACTACTACTATACTGTATCACACTACTACTACACTGTATCACACTACTACTACACTGTATCACACTACTACACTGTATCACACTACTACTACACTGTATCACACTACTGCTACACTGTATCACACTACTATACTGTATCACACTACTACTATACTGTATCACACTACTACTATACTGTATCACACTACTACTATACTGTATCACACTACTACACTGTATCACACTACTGCTACACTTTATCACACTACTACACTGTATCACACTACTACACTGTATCACACTACTATACTGTATCACACTACTATACTGTATCACACTACTACACTGTATCACACTACTACACTGTATCACACTACTGCTACACTGTATCACACTACTGCTATACTGTATCACACTACTACACTGTATCACACTACTACTACACTGTATCACACTACTACACTGTATCACACTACTACACTGTATCACACTACTACACTGTATCACACTACTGCTATACTGTATCACACTACTACACTGTATCACACTACTACTATACTGTATCACACTACTACTACACTGTATCACACTACTACTACACTGTATCACACTACTACTACACTGTATCACACTACTACACTGTATCACACTACTGCTATACTGTATCACACTACTACACTGTATCACACTACTATTACACTGTATCACACTACTGCTATACTGTATCACACTACTACACTGTATCACACTACTACTGTACTGTATCACACTACTACACTGTATTACACTACTACTACACTGTATCACACTACTACTATACTGTATCACACTACTATACTGTACCACACTACTACTACTACTGTATCACACTACTACACTGTATCACACTACTACTACACTGTATCACACTACTATACTGTATCACACTACTACACTGTATCACACTACTACACTGTATCACACTACTACACTGTATAACACTACTACTATACTGTATCACACTACTACACTGTATCACACTACTACTACACTGTATCACACTACTACTATACTGTATCACACTACTGCTACACTGTATCACACTACTACTACACTGTATCACACTACTATACTGTATCACACTACTACACTGTATCACACTACTACACTGTATCACACTACTACTACACTGTATCACACTACTATACTGTATCACACTACTACACTGTATCACACTACTACTACACTGTATCACACTACTACTATACTGTATCACACTACTACTATACTGTATCACACTACTACTATACTGTATCACACTACTACACTGTATCACACTACTACTACACTGTATCACACTACTACTATACTGTATCACACTACTGCTACACTGTATCACACTACTACTACACTGTATCACACTACTATACTGTATCACACTACTACACTGTATCACACTACTACTACACTGTATCACACTACTATACTGTATCACACTACTACACTGTATCACACTACTACACTGTATCACACTACTGCTATACTGTATCACACTACTACTACACTGTATCACACTACTACTATACTGTATCACACTACTGCTACACTGTATCACACTACTACTATACTGTATCACACTACTACTACACTGTATCACACTACTACTATACTGTATCACACTACTATACTGTATCACACTACTATACTGTATCACACTACTACACTGTATCACACTACTATACTGTATCACACTACTACACTGTATCACACTACTATACTGTATCACACTACTACACTGTATCACACTACTACTACACTGTATCACACTACTACACTGTATCACACAACTGCTATACTGTATCACACTACTATACTGTATCACACTACTACTACACTGTATCACACTACTATACTGTATCACACTACTATACTGTATCACACTACTACTATACTGTATCACACTACTATACTGTATCACACTACTACACTGTATCACACTACTATACTGTATCACACTACTACTACACTGTATCACACTACTATACTGTATCACACTACTACTACACTGTATCACACTACTATACTGTATCACACTACTACTATACTGTATCACACTACTGCTATACTGTATCACACTACTACTATACTGGTTATATACAGGGGTAGATACAGTATATAGATGGTTATATACAGGGGTAGACACAGTATATAGATGGTTATATAAAGGAGGTAGATACAGTATATAGATGGTTATATACAGGGGGTAGATACAGTATATAGATGGTTATATACGGGGGGTAGATGCAGTATATAGATGGTTATATACAGGGGGTAGATACAGTATATAGATGGTTATATAAAGGAGGTAGATACAGTATATAGATGGTTATATACAGGGGTAGATACAGTATATAGATGGTTATATACAGGGGGTAGATACAGTATATAGATGGTTATATACAGGGATAGATACAGTATATAGATGGTTATATACAGGGGGTAGATACAGTATATAGATGGTTATATAAAGGAGGTAGATACAGTATATAGATGGTTATATAAAGGAGGTAGATACAGTATATAGATGGTTATATACGGGGTGTAGATGCAGTATATAGATGGTTATATACAGGGGGTAGATGCAGTATATAGATGGTTATATACAGGGGGTAGATACAGTATATAGATGGTTATATACAGGGGGTAGATACAGTATATAGATAACGTAATAGATGGTTATATACAGGGAGTAGATACAGTATATAGATGGTTATATACAGGGGTGTAGATACAGTATATAGATGGTTATATACAGGGGGTAGATACAGTATATAGATGGTTATATAAAGGAGGTAGATACAGTATATAGATGGTTATATACAGGGGGTAGATACAGTATATAGATGGTTATATAAAGGAGGTAGATACAGTATATAGATGGTTATATAAAGGAGGTAGATACAGTATATAGATGGTTATATACGGGGTGTAGATGCAGTATATAGATGGTTATATACAGGGGGTAGATACAGTATATAGATGGTTATATACAGGGATAGATACAGTATATAGATGGTTATATACAGGGGGTAGATACAGTATATAGATGGTTATATACAGGGGGTAGATACAGTATATAGATGGTTATATACAGGGGGTAGATACAGTATATAGATGGTTATATACAGGGGTAGATACAGTATATAGATGGTTATATACAGGGGGTAGATACACTATATAGATGGTTATATACAGGGGGTAGATACAGTATATAGATGGTTATATACAGGGGGTAGATACAGTATATAGATGGTTATATACAGGGATAGATATAGATGGTTATATAGATGGTTATATAGATGGTTATATACAGGGGGTAGATACAGTATATAGATGGTTATATACAGGGAGTAGATATTTAGAGGTTATTCAGGTATATAGATGGTTATATAAAGGAGGTAGATACAGTATATAGATGGTTATATACAGGGGTTGTAGATACAGTATATAGATGGTTATATACAGGGGGTAGATACAGTATATAGATGGTTATATACAGGGGGTAGATACAGTATATAGATGGTTATATAGGGGGTTTATATAGATGGTTATTAGGGGTAGATACAGTATATAGATGGTTATATACAGGGGGTAGATACAGTATATAGATGGTTATATACAGGGGGTAGATACAGTATATAGATGGTTATATACAGGGGTAGATACAGTATATAGATGGTTATATACAGGGGGTAGATAGTATATAGATGGTTATATACAGGGGGTAGATACAGTATATAGATGGTTATATACAGGGGTAGATACAGTATATAGATGGTTATATACAGGGGGTAGATACAGTATATAGATGGTTATATACAGGGGGTAGATACAGTATATAGATGGTTATATACAGGGGGTAGATACAGTATATAGATGGTTATATACAGGGGGTAGATACAGTATATAGATGGTTATATACAGGGGGTAGATACAGTATATAGATGGTTATATACAGGGGTAGATAACAGGGAGTATATATAGATGGTTATATACAGGGGGTAGATACAGTATATAGATGGTTATATACAGGGGGTAGATACAGTATATAGATGGTTATATACGGGGTGTAGATACAGTATATAGATGGTTATATACAGGGTGGGTAGATACAGTATATAGATGGTTATATAGGGGGGGTAGATGGTTATATACAGGGTAGATACAGTATATAGATGGTTATATACAGGGGGTAGATATATAGTATTATATACAGATGTATTGTTGGTTATATACAGGGGGTAGATACAGTATATAGATGGTTATATACGGGGGTATACGTATATAGATGGTTATATACAGGGGGTAGATGGTATATAGATGGTTATATACAGGGGGTAGTAGATATATAGATGGTTATATACAGGGGGTAGATACAGTATATAGATGGTTATATACAGGGGGTAGATACAGTATATAGATGGTTATATACAGGGGGTAGATACAGTATATAGATGGTTATATACAGGGGGTAGATACAGTATATAGATGGTTATATACAGGGGGTAGATACAGTATATAGATGGTTATATACAGGGGGTAGATACAGTATATAGATGGTTATATACAGGGGGTAGATACAGTATATAGATGGTTATATACAGGGGGTAGATACAGTATATAGATGGTTATATACAGGGGGTAGATACAGTATATAGATGGTTATATACAGGGGGTAGATACAGTATATAGATGGTTATATACAGGGGGTAGATACAGTATATAGATGGTTATATACAGGGTGGGTATATAGATGGTTATATACAGGGGGTACGTATATAGATGGTTATATACAGGGGGTAGATACAGTATATAGATGGTTATATACAGGGGTAGATACGTATATAGATGGTTATATACAGGGGGTAGATACAGTATATAGATGGTTATATACAGGGGGTAGATACAGTATATAGATGGTTATATACAGGGGGTAGATACAGTATATAGATGGTTATATACAGGGGGTAGATACAGTATATAGATGGTTATATACAGGGGGTAGATACAGTATATAGATGGTTATATACAGGGGGTAGATACAGTATATAGATGGTTATATACAGGGGGTACAGTATATAGATGGTTATATACAGGGGGTAGATACAGTATATAGATGGTTATATACAGGGGGTAGATACAGTATATAGATGGTTATATACAGGGGGTAGATACAGTATATAGATGGTTATATACAGGGGGATAGAGTATATAGATGGTTATATACAGGGGGTAGATAGATGGTTATATACAGGGGGATAGTATATAGATGGTTATATACAGGGGGTAGATACGTTATAGATGGTTATATACAGGGGGTAGATACAGTATATAGATGGTTATATACAGGGGTGCGTATATAGGTGGATGTCGGGGTATAGTATATAGATGGTTATATACAGGGGGTAGATACAGTATATAGATGGTTATATACAGGGGGTAGATACAGTATATAGATGGTTATATACAGGGGGGTAGATACAGTATATAGGGTTATACAGGGGGTAGATACAGTATATAGATGGTTATATACAGGGGGTAGATACAGTATATAGATGGTTATATACAGGGTATATACGTATATAGAGGTTATATACAGGGGGGATACAGTATATAGATGGTTATATACAGGGGGTAGATACAGTATATAGATGGTTATATACAGGGGGTAGATACAGTATATAGATGGTTATATACAGGGGGTAGATACAGTATATAGATGGTTATATACAGGGGGTAGATACGTATATAGATGGTTATATACAGGGGGTAGATACGTTATAGATGGTTATATACAGGGGTGGCGTATATAGATGGTTATATACAGGGGGTAGATACAGTATATAGATGGTTATATACAGGGGGTAGATACAGTATATAGATGGTTATATACAGGGGGTAGATACAGTATATAGATGGTTATATACAGGGGGTAGATACAGTATATAGATGGTTATATACAGGGGTAGATAGTATATGTGGTTTATGGGGGTGATACAGTATATAGATGGTTATATACAGGGGGTAGATACAGTATATAGATGGTTATATACAGGGGGTAGATACAGTATATAGATGGTTATATACAGGGGGTAGATACGTATATAGATGGTTATATACGGGGTATATACAGTATATAGAGGGTTATATACAGGGGGTAGATACAGTATATAGATGGTTATATACAGGGGGTAGATACAGTATATAGATGGTTATATACAGGGGGTAGATATGGGGAGTATATAGATGGTTATATACAGGGGGTAGATACAGTATATAGATGGTTATATACAGGGGGTAGATACAGTATATAGATGGTTATATACAGGGGGTAGATACAGTATATAGATGGTTATATACAGGGATAGATACAGTATATAGATGGTTATATACAGGGGGTAGATACAGTATATAGATGGTTATATACAGGGGGTAGATACAGTATATAGATGGTTATATACAGGGGGTAGATACAGTATATAGATGGTTATATAAAGGAGGTAGATACAGTATATAGATGGTTATATAAAGGAGGTAGATACAGTATATAGATGGTTATATACGGGGTGTAGATGCAGTATATAGATGGTTATATACAGGGGGTAGATGCAGTATATAGATGGTTATATACAGGGGGTAGATACAGTATATAGATGGTTATATACAGGGTGTAGATACAGTATATAGATGGTTATATACAGGGAGTAGATACAGTATATAGATGGTTATATACAGGGGTGTAGATACAGTATATAGATGGTTATATACAGGGGGTAGATACAGTATATAGATGGTTATATAAAGGAGGTAGATACAGTATATAGATGGTTATATACAGGGGGTAGATACAGTATATAGATGGTTATATAAAGGAGGTAGATACAGTATATAGATGGTTATATAAAGGAGGTAGATACAGTATATAGATGGTTATATACGGGGTGTAGATGCAGTATATAGATGGTTATATACAGGGGGTAGATACAGTATATAGATGGTTATATACAGGGATAGATACAGTATATAGATGGTTATATACAGGGGGTAGATACAGTATATAGATGGTTATATACAGGGGGTAGATACAGTATATAGATGGTTATATACAGGGGGTAGATACAGTATATAGATGGTTATATACAGGGGTAGATACAGTATATAGATGGTTATATACAGGGGGTAGATACACTATATAGATGGTTATATACAGGGGTAGATACAGTATATAGATGGTTATATACAGGGGGTAGATACACTATATAGATGGTTATATACAGGGGGTAGATACAGGATATAGATGGTTATATACAGGGGGTAGATACAGTATATAGATGGTTATATACAGGGGGTAGATACAGTATATAGATGGTTATATACAGGGGTAGACACAGTATATAGATGGTTATATACGGGGGGTAGATACAGTATATAGATGGTTATATACAGGGGTAGATACAGTATATAGATGGTTATATACAGGGGGTAGATACAGTATATAGATGGTTATATACAGGGTGTAGATACTGTATATAGATGGTTATATACCGGGGGTAGATACAGTATATAGATGGTTATATACAGGGTGTAGATACTGTATATAGATGGTTATATACAGGGGGTAGATACAGTATATAGATGGTTATATACAGGGATAGATACAGTATATAGATGGTTATATACAGGGGGTAGATATGGGGAGTATATAGATGGTTATATACAGGGGGTAGATACAGTATATAGATGGTTATATACAGGGGGTAGATACAGTATATAGATGGTTATATACAGGGGGTAGATACAGTATATAGATGGTTATATACAGGGGTAGATACAGTATATAGATGGTTATATACAGGGGGTAGATACAGTATATAGATGGTTATATACAGGGGTAGATATAGTATATAGATGGTTATATACAGGGGGTAGATACAGTATATAGATGGTTATATACAGGGGGTAGATACAGTATATAGATGGTTATATACAGGGGGTAGATACAGTATATAGATGGTTATATACAGGGGGTAGATATGGGGAGTATATAGATGATTTTACAGTTCCCTGGACATCGGTATACAGGATTATCTAGCGTCTGCGGCCCCCACTGATATTTGGGTACACGGATGGGTTCTGCAGGGGGTGCTCGGGTCACTGAGAACACATGACCTCAGATGAAAGAAGGAGCTGCGTACCTGCTGAGCCCAGACAGACAGACATCAGCCGCAGGAACAATCCCCCCTACTCTCCCGCCGCCGCCGCCGCAGGAACAATCCCCCCTCCCCATCCGCCGCCGCCGCAGGAACAATCCCCCCTCCCCTCCCGCCGCCGCAGGAACAATCCCCCCTCCCCTCCCGCCGCCGCCGCAGGAACAATCCCCCCTCCCCTCCTGCCGCCGCCGCAGGAACAATCCCCCCTCCCCCTCCCGCCGCAGCCGCAGGAACAATCCCCCCTCCCCTCCCGCCGCCGCCGCAGGAACAATCCCCCCCTCCCCTCCCGCCGCCGCCGCAGGAACAATCCCCCCCTCCCCTCCCACCACAGGAACAATCCCCCCTCCCCTCCCGCCGCAGCCGCAGGAACAATCCCCCCCTCCCCTCCCGCCGCAGGAACAATCCCCCCTCCCCGCCGCCGCCGCAGGAACAATCCCCCCTCCCCTCCCGCCGCCGCCGCAGGAACAATCCCCTCTCCCCTCCTGCCGCCGCCGCAGGAACAATCTCCCCTCTCCTCCCGCCGCAGGAACAATCCCCCCTCCCGCCGCCGCCGCAGGAACAATTCCCCCTCCCCTCCCGCCGCAGGAACAATCTCCCCTCTCCTCCCGCCGCAGGAACAATCCCCCCCTCCCCTCCCGCCGCAGCCGCAGGAACAAT
Organism: Leptodactylus fallax; assembly: GCA_947044405.1. Taxonomy (NCBI): domain Eukaryota; kingdom Metazoa; phylum Chordata; class Amphibia; order Anura; family Leptodactylidae; genus Leptodactylus; species Leptodactylus fallax. Next base: position 342,795 of record CAMRHE010000751.1, on the reverse strand, counting down.
CCCCCCTCCCCTCCCGCCACAGCCGCAGGAACAATCCCCCCCTCCCCTCCCGCTGCTGCCGCTGACTAATTATTTTCTTGGTAATATGCTATTTATATGGCTGCCAGCACGACAGCTCTCAAAGAGACTGCTACCCAGCTTTCCCAGAGTCCTGAACAAACCATCTATACAATAACCCAGTGCAGCCATACTGCTTGTCACCCAGCTTTCCCAGATCTGGACTGATATTTAAAGGTGTTTTTTGTAAGTTTCCGCTCTCCCCTCCCCCCATCTCTGTCACCTCCAGCTGGGGCTGACCCTGGTGGCGTCGGGGCAGAGGTCACGGGGAGGGTCAGCGCTCAACTGTGGATAAACCGTCTTTAGAGGGAGATGACAAAAAAATAATTGTGGAGGATTTAGAGCTGCGGCGGGGGTGGGGGGGCAGACAATGAAGGACCCCCCGACCCCAATAGCTGCCCCGCTGGCTGTCAGATGACGACGCGGATAAATCACAACAGCGACCCGAGCGTGAAAACGTGAGCCACGTGCAGGTCACCTGTACTCCAGAAATAACGGGGGGCACTAGCGCCCACATGAGCAAACAAGGCAGATGTGAAGGCCCGCGTCACCCAGCTTTCCTGCAGTCTAACCATCCTGTCCTGTTGTGGATTCATTCATTCAGGGTGATGAACCCCACATTTCTGAGTCGCCCCCTAGTCATTTCTCAGTTTTCTTGGTCTCCTGGACTCCTTAGTAGTTGTCAGCCAGCTTTCCACCTGCCCCGACTGAGTTGCATGCCCTCTCTTTTTACTGTTGTACTTTTGTGTCAGTGTTCACTGTACTTCTAGCATTCTATTCACCATAAGAACCTGCCATTTCCTATGATAATGATTTGTGGCTATCAGCGGATTCCTCAGGGATCTGTCCTGGCCTGGAGTCATAAACCGTGCCGTGGCCCGTCCCGGGCGAGGATTTGTTGTGTGATTGTGACACAATGTGGTCACGTCTATCATTGCTGAGGCCTCTGTGCGGAGGCATCCTGTCCACCTTCATTCCCGGCTGCACCTGCAGGCTGTTCCTCGCTTTTTGCCCCTGTATTTGGGGTAGTTCTGGTATGTTTGAGGTAAATAACGTGACCCAAATCCAAGATTTGATCTAGTCCTGCCCAGAGTGCAAGTAAAGCAGGTAATAATGTGCAAATCCAGCTAGAAGGGGTTAATAGCAGTGCTATCAGGCCAGGTCCGGCGGGGTCTGGCTATGGAGATAGAGGCCTATATGAATGACTGGCGTGGTGAGAGGTGTGTGCGCCCAGGGTGGGGCCGCTGCTGACTTATCACCTGGCTCTGGGGGTGGCTCATCTGCTGTGAATGATAAGGAGAGAACCATCCGAAACCCTCCCTGCAGCGCCGGAACCCCCTCAACACCACAAACATCATCAGCTTAAGACGGATTCACACTAGGCAGATTCTGTGACGGAGTATCAGCTCCATTCATCTGAAAACTGATGTATGCAGCAAACCTGCAAAGGACGAGAAAACCGCTACACTGTATCACAATACTGTTATACTGTATCACACTACTGCTATACCGTATCACACTACTGCTATACCGTATCACACTACTGCACTGTATCACACTACTACTACACTGTATCACACTACTGCTACACTGTATCACACTACTGCTACACTGTATCACACTACTACTACACTGTATCACACTACTACTATACTGTATCACACTACTGCACATGTATCACACTACTACTACACTGTATCACACTACTACACTGTATCACACTACTATACTGTATCACACTACTACTATACTGTATCACACTACTATACTGTATCACACTACTATTACTGTATCACACTACTATACTGTATCACACTACTATACTGTATCACACTACTACTACACTGTATCACACTACTACTATACTGTATCACACTACTACACTGTATCACACTACTATACTGTATCACACTACTACTATACTGTATCACACTACTACTATACTGTATCACACTACTACTATACTGTATCACACTACTATACTGTATCACACTACTACTACACTGTATCACACTACTACTATACTGTATCACACTACTACTACACTGTATCACACTACTACTATACTGTATCACACTACTATACTGTATCACACTACTACTATACTGTATCACACTACTACACTGTATCACACTACTACTACACTGTATCACACTACTACTTACTGTATCACACTACTATACTGTATCACACTACTACTACACTGTATCACACTACTATACTGTATCACACTACTACTATACTGTATCACACTACTATACTGTATCACACTACTACTACACTGTATCACACTACTACTATACTGTATCACACTACTACTATACTGTATCACACTACTATACTGTATCACACTACTACTACACTGTATCACACTACTACTATACTGTATCACACTACTACTATACTGTATCACACTACTACACTGTATCACACTACTACTACACTGTATCACACTACTACACACTGTATCACACTACTACTATACTGTATCACACTACTACTTACTGTATCACACTACTACTATACTGTATCACACTACTACTACACTGTATCACACTACTACACTGTATCACACTACTATACTGTATCACACTACTACTATACTGTATCACACTACTACTGCACTGTATCACACTACTGCTATACCGTATCACACTACTACACTGTATCACACTACTAGTACCCTGTATCACACTACTGCTATACCGTATCACACTACTACACTGTATCACACTACTACTACACTGTATCACACTACTACTACTGTATCACACTACTGCTATACTGTATCACACTACTACACTGTATCACACTACTACTATACTGTATCACACTACTACTATACTGTATCACACTACTACTACACTGTATCACACTACTACTATACTGTATCACACTACTACACTGTATCACACTACTACTACTGTATCACACTACTACTACTATACTGTATCACACTACTACTATACTGTATCACACTACTGCTATACTGTATCACACTACTGCTACACTGTATCACACTACTACACTGTATCACACTACTGCTACACTGTATCACACTACTACTATACTGTATCACACTACTACTACACTGTATCACACTACTATACTGTATCACACTACTACACTGTATCACACTACTGCACTGTATCACACTACTGCTACACTGTATCACACTACTGCTATACTGTATCACACTACTGCTACACTGTATCACACTACTGCACTGTATCACACTACTGCTATACCGTATCACACTACTACACTGTATCACACTACTGCTACACTGTATCACACTACTGCTATACCGTATCACACTACTACACTGTATCACACTACTACTACACTGTATCACACTACTACACTGTATCACACTACTACTACACTGTATCACATTACTGCTACACTGTATCACACTACTGCTACACTGTATCACACTACTGCACTGTATCACACTACTGCTACACTGTATCACACTACTACACTGTATCACACTACTGCTACACTGTATCACACTACTACACTGTATCACACTACTGCTATACCGTATCACACTACTATACTGTATCACACTACTACTACACTGTATCACACTACTACTACTGTATCACACTACTACTACACTGTATCACACTACTGCTATACTGTATCACACTACTACTATACTGTATCACACTACTACTACACTGTATCACACTACTATACTGTATCACACTACTACACTGTATCACACTACTACTATACTGTATCACACTACTATACTGTATCACACTACTGCTATACTGTATCACACTACTACTACACTGTATCACACTACTATACTGTATCACACTACTACTACTGTATCACACTACTATACTGTATCACACTACTACACTGTATCACACTACTACTACACTGTATCACACTACTACTATACTGTATCACACTACTACTATACTGTATCACACTACTACTACACTGTATCACACTACTACACTGTATCACACTACTACTATACTGTATCACACTACTACTATACTGTATCACACTACTACTACACTGTATCACACTACTACTATACTGTATCACACTACTATACTGTACTGTTCACACTACTACTATACTGTATCACACTACCTACTACACTGTATCACACTACTACACTGTATCACACTACTATACTGTATCACACTACTACTATACTGTATCACACTACTACTACTGTATCACACTACTGCTATACCGTATCACACTACTACACTGTATCACACTACTATCTGTATCACACTACTGCTATACTCGTATCACACTACTACACTGTATCACACTACTACTACACTGTATCACACTACTACACTGTATCACACTACTGCTATACTGTATCACACTACTACTACACTGTATCACACTACTCTATCACACTACTCGTATCACACTACTACTACACTGTATCACACTACTACACTGTATCACACTACTGCTTACTGTATCACACTACTACTATACTGTATCACACTACTACTACACTGTATCACACTACTACTATACTGTATCACACTACTACACTGTATCACACTACTACACTGTATCACACTACTACTACTATACTGTATCACACTACTACTATACTGTATCACACTACTGCTATACTGTATCACACTACTACTATACTGTATCACACTACTACTACACTGTATCACACTACTACTATACTGTATCACACTACTACTACACTGTATCACACTACTACTACTGTATCACACTACTACACTGTATCACACTACTGCTACTGTATCACACTACTGCTACACTGTATCACACTACTACTATACTGTATCACACTACTGCTAACTGTATCACACTACTGCACTGTATCACACTACTGCTATACCGTATCACACTACTACACTGTATCACACTACTACTACACTGTATCACACTACTGCTATACTGTATCACACTACTACTAACTGTATCACACTACTACTACACTGTATCACACTACTACACTGTATCACACTACTACTACACTGTATCACACTACTACTACACTGTATCACACTACTGCTACACTGTATCACACTACTGACTGTATCACACTACTGCTACACTGTATCACACTACTGCACTGTATCACACTACTGCTACACTGTATCACACTACTACTATACTGTATCACACTACTACTATACTGTATCACACTACTGCTATACTGTATCACACTACTACTACACTGTATCACACTACTACTACACTGTATCACACTACTATACTGTATCACACTACTACTATACTGTATCACACTACTACTACTGTATCACACTACTACTATACTGTATCACACTACTATACTGTATCACACTACTGCTATACTGTATCACACTACTACTACACTGTATCACACTACTACTACACTGTATCACACTACTGCTACACTGTATCACACTACTGCTATACTGTATCACACTACTACTATACTGTATCACACTACTACACTGTATCACACTACTACTACACTGTATCACACTACTACTACTGTATCACACTACTACTACTGTATCACACTACTACTACTGTATCACACTACTACACTGTATCACACTACTACTACACTGTATCACACTACTACTATACTGTATCACACTACTACTATACTGTATCACACTACTACTATACTGTATCACACTACTACTACACTGTATCACACTACTACTATACTGTATCACACTACTACTATACTGTATCACACTACTATACTGTATCACACTACTACACTGTATCACACTACTACTACACTGTATCACACTACTACTATACTGTATCACACTACTACTACTGTATCACACTACTACACTGTATCACACTACTACACTGTATCACACTACTGCTACACTGTATCACACTACTGCTACACTGTATCACACTACTACTACACTGTATCACACTACTACTATACTGTATCACACTACTACTATACTGTATCACACTACTATACTGTATCACACTACTACTACACTGTATCACACTACTACTTACTGTATCACACTACTACTATACTGTATCACACTTCTGTATCACACTACTACTATCTGTATCACACTACTACTACTGTATCACACTACTACTATACTGTATCACACTACTACTACTGTATCACACTACTACTATACTGTATCACACTACTACTACACTGTATCACACTACTACTGTATCACACTACTACACTGTATCACACTACTACTTACTGTATCACACTACTACTATACTGTATCACACTACTACTACACTGTATCACACTACTGCTATACTGTATCACACTACTACACTGTATCACACTACTAGTACCCTGTATCACACTACTACTACTTACTGTATCACACTACTACTATACTGTATCACACTACTACTTACTGTATCACACTACTGCTACACTGTATCACACTACTACTTTACACTCTGCTCACTGTATCACACTACTACTATACTGTATCACACTACTGCTACACTGTATCACACTACTATACTGTATCACACTACTACCTGTATCACACTCTCCGTATCACACTACTACACTGTATCACACTACTGCTACACTGTATCACACTACTACTATACTGTATCACACTACTACTACACTGTATCACACTACTACTACTGTATCACACTACTACTATACTGTATCACACTACTACACTGTATCACACTACTACTACACTGTATCACACTACTGCTACACTGTATCACACTACTACACTGTATCACACTACTACTACACTGTATCACACTACTACTACTGTATCACACTACTACTACACTGTATCACACTACTACTACACTGTATCACACTACTACTACACTGTATCACACTACTACACTGTATCACACTACTGCTACTGTATCACACTACTCCTGTATCACACTACTACACTGTATCACACTACTACTACCTGTATCACACTACTATACTGTATCACACTACTACTATACTGTATCACACTACTACACTGTATCACACTACTACTACACTGTATCACACTACTGCTATACTGTATCACACTACTACACTGTATCACACTACTTACACTGTATCACACTACTATACTGTATCACACTACTACTACTGTATCACACTACTACTATACTGTATCACACTACTATACTGTATCACACTACTACTATACTGTATCACACTACTACTACACTGTATCACACTACTACACTGTATCACACTACTACTACACTGTATCACACTACTGCTATACTGTATCACACTACTACTACACTGTATCACACTACTACTACTGTATCACACTACTACTGTATCACACTACTACTACACTGTATCACACTACTACTACACTGTATCACACTACTACTACACTGTATCACACTACTGCTATACTGTATCACACTACTACACTGTATCACACTACTACACTGTATCACACTACTACACTGTATCACACTACTATCTGTATCACACTACTACTACTGTATCACACTACTACACTGTATCACACTACTACTACACTGTATCACACTACTACTATACTGTATCACACTACTGCTATACTGTATCACACTACTGTATACTGTATCACACTACTACTACACTGTATCACACTACTGTATCACACTACTATACTGTATCACACTACTACACTGTATCACACTACTACTACACTGTATCACACTACTACTATACTGTATCACACTACTACACTGTATCACACTACTACTATACTGTATCACACTACTACTATACTGTATCACACTACTACTATACTGTATCACACTACTACTATACTGTATCACACTACTACTATACTGTATCACACTACTACTACACTGTATCACACTACTACTATACTGTATCACACTACTACTACTGTATCACACTACTACTATACTGTATCACACTACTACACTGTATCACACTACTGCTATACTGTATCACACTACTACTATACTGTATCACACTACTACTATACTGTATCACACTACTACTACTGTATCACACTACTACTACTGTATCACACTACTACTATACTGTATCACACTACTACACTGTATCACACTACTACTATACTGTATCACACTACTACTATACTGTATCACACTACTACTACACTGTATCACACTACTACATGTATCACACTACTATACTGTATCACACTACTATACTGTATCACACTACTACTATCTGTATCACACTACTACTATACTGTATCACACTACTACTATACTGTATCACACTACTACTACTGTATCACACTACTACTACACTGTATCACACTACTACTATACTGTATCACACTACTACTACACTGTATCACACTACTACTATACTGTTCTGTATCACACTACTACTATACTGTATCACACTACTACTATACTGTATCACACTACTACTACACTGTATCACACTACTACTACACTGTATCACACTACTGCTATACTGTATCACACTACTACTATACTGTATCACACTACTACTATACTGTATCACACTACTATACTGTATCACACTACTACTACTGTATCACACTACTGATACTGTATCACACTACTACTATACTGTATCACACTACTACTATACTGTATCACACTACTATACTGTATCACACTACTACACTGTATCACACTACTACTATACTGTATCACACTACTACTATCTGTATCACACTACTATACTGTATCACACTACTACACTGTATCACACTACTACTACATGTATCACACTACTACTACACTGTATCACACTACTACTATACTGTATCACACTACTATACTGTATCACACTACTACTATACTGTATCACACTACTATCTGTATCACACTACTATACTGTATCACACTACTACTATACTGTATCACACTACTACACTGTATCACACTACTACACTGTATCACACTACTACTATACTGTATCACACTACTACTACACTGTATCACACTACTACACTGTATCACACTACTACTACACTGTATCACACTACTGCACTGTATCACACTACTACACTGTATCACACTACTACTATACTGTATCACACTACTACTATACTGTATCACACTACTACTATACTGTATCACACTACTACTACACTGTATCACACTACTACTACTGTATCACACTACTACTACACTGTATCACACTACTATACTGTATCACACTACTACTACACTGTATCACACTACTATACTGTATCACACTACTATACTGTATCACACTACTACACTGTATCACACTACTACTATACTGTATCACACTACTACACTGTATCACACTACTACTACACTGTATCACACTACTGCTATACTGTATCACACTACTACACTGTATCACACTACTACACTGTATCACACTACTACACTGTATCACACTACTGCTATACTGTATCACACTACTACTACACTGTATCACACTACTGCTATACTGTATCACACTACTGCTATACTGTATCACACTACTACACTGTATCACACTACTGCTATACTGTATCACACTACTGCTACACTGTATCACACTACTATACTGTATCACACTACTACTATACTGTATCACACTACTACACTGTATCACACTACTACTACACTGTATCACACTACTACTACACTGTATCACACTACTACTACACTGTATCACACTACTGCTATACTGTATCACACTACTGCTATACTGTATCACACTACTATACTGTATCACACTACTACACTGTATCACACTACTACTACACTGTATCACACTACTACACTGTATCACACTACTACTACACTCTGTATCACACTACTACTATACTGTATCACACTACTACTACACTGTATCACACTACTACTACACTGTATCACACTACTGCTACACTGTATCACACTACTATACTGTATCACACTACTACTATACTGTATCACACTACTACTATACTGTATCACACTACTACTACACTGTATCACACTACTACACTGTATCACACTACTACACTGTATCACACTACTATACTGTATCACACTACTACTACCCCCTGTATCACACTACTACTACTGTATCACACTACTACTACTGTATCACACTACTACTACACTGTATCACACTACTACTATCACTGTATCACACTACTACTACTGTATCACACTACTACTATACTGTATCACACTACTACTATACTGTATCACACTACTACTATACTGTATCACACTACTACTACACTGTATCACACTACTACTACTGTATCACACTACTACTATCTGTATCACACTACTACTTACTGTATCACACTACTGTTCCTACTACTGTATCACACTACTACTATACTGTATCACACTACTACACTGTATCACACTACTACTACTGTATCACACTACTATACTGTATCACACTACTACTACACTGTATCACACTACTACTTACTGTATCACACTACTATACTGTACCACACTACTACTACACTGTATCACACTACTACACTGTATCACACTACTACTACACTGTATCACACTACTACTATACTGTATCACACTACTACTACACTGTATCACACTACTATACTGTATCACACTACTACACTGTATCACACTACTACTACCTGTATCACACTACTACACTGTATCACACTACTACTACACTGTATCACACTACTATACTGTATCACACTACTACACTGTATCACACTACTACTGTATCACACTACTACTATACTGTATCACACTACTACTACTGTATCACACTACTACACTGTATCACACTACTACTACACTGTATCACACTACTACTACACTGTATCACACTACTATACTGTATCACACTACTACACTGTATCACACTACTACACTGTATCACACTACTACTACACTGTATCACACTACTATACTGTATCACACTACTACACTGTATCACACTACTACACTGTATCACACTACTACTATACTGTATCACACTACTACTACTGTATCACACTACTATACTGTATCACACTACTACACTGTATCACACTACTATACTGTATCACACTACTACTACTGTATCACACTACTACACTGTATCACACTACTACACTGTATCACACTACTACTATACTGTATCACACTACTATACTGTATCACACTACTACTACACTGTATCACACTACTATACTGTATCACACTACTACTTACTGTATCACACTACTATACTGTATCACACTACTACTATACTGTATCACACTACTACTATACTGTATCACACTACTACTATACTGTATCACACTACTACTATACTGTATCACACTACTACACTGTATCACACTACTACTACACTGTATCACACTACTATACTGTATCACACTACTACACTGTATCACACTACTACTACTGTATCACACTACTACTATACTGTATCACACTACTACTACACTGTATCACACTACTATACTGTATCACACTACTACTAACTGTATCACACTACTATCACACTACTATCTGTATCACACTACTACTATACTGTATCACACTACTACTACACTGTATCACACTACTACTATACTGTATCACACTACTACTATACTGTATCACACTACTACTATACTGTATCACACTACTACTATACTGTATCACACTACTACTACACTGTATCACACTACTACTATACTGTATCACACTACTACTACACTGTATCACACTACTACTACTGTATCACACTACTGCTATACTGTATCACACTACTACACTGTATCACACTACTACACTGTATCACACTACTGTATACTGTATCACACTACTATACTGTATCACACTACTACTATACTGTATCACACTACTACTACACTGTATCACACTACTACTATACTGTATCACACTACTACTATACTGTATCACACTACTACTATACTGTATCACACTACTACTACTGTATCACACTACTACACTGTATCACACTACTACTATACTGTATCACACTACTACTATACTGTATCACACTACTACACTGTATCACACTACTACTACACTGTATCACACTACTACTATACTGTATCACACTACTACTTACTGTATCACACTACTACTATACTGTATCACACTACTACTACTGTATCACACTACTACTACTGTATCACACTACTATACTGTATCACACTACTACTACCTGTATCACACTACTACTACACTGTATCACACTACTACTATACTGTATCACACTACTATACTGTATCACACTACTACTATACTGTATCACACTACTACTATACTGTATCACACTACTACACTGTATCACACTACTACTATACTGTATCACACTACTACACTGTATCACACTACTACTACTGTATCACACTACCACACTGTATCACACTACTACTGTATCACACTACTACTACACTGTATCACACTACTACTATACTGTATCACACTACTATACTGTATCACACTACTACTACTGTATCACACTACTACTATACTGTATCACACTACTACTATACTGTATCACACTACTACTATACTGTATCACACTACTACTAACTGTATCACACTACTACTACACTGTATCACACTACTACTACTGTATCACACTACTACTATACTGTATCACACTACTACTACACTGTATCACACTACTATACTGTATCACACTACTACTACACTGTATCACACTACTACTACACTGTATCACACTACTACTACACTGTATCACACTACTACTATACTGTATCACACTACTACTACTGTATCACACTACTACTACTGTATCACACTACTACTATACTGTATCACACTACTACTACACTGTATCACACTACTACTTACTGTATCACACTACTACTACTGTATCACACTACTACTATACTGTATCACACTACTATACTCTGTATCACACTACTACTACTGTATCACACTACTACTATACTATACTGTATCACACTACTACACTGTATCACACTACTACTACACTACTGTATCACACTACTACTATACTGTATCACACTACTACACTGTATCACACTACTACTATACTGTATCACACTACTACTATACTGTATCACACTACTACTATACTGTATCACACTACTACTACACTGTATCACACTACTACTATACTGTATCACACTACTACTACACTGTATCACACTACTACTATACTGTATCACACTACTACTATACTGTATCACACTACTACACTGTATCACACTACTATACTGTATCACACTACTACACTGTATCACACTACTACTACTAACTGTATCACACTACTACTATACTGTATCACACTACTACTACACTGTATCACACTACTATACTGTATCACACTACTACTATACTGTATCACACTACTACTACACTGTATCACACTACTACTATACTGTATCACACTACTACTTACTGTATCACACTACTACTACACTGTATCACACTACTACTACTGTATCACACTACTACTATACTGTATCACACTACTACTATACTGTATCACACTACTACTACACTGTATCACACTACTATACTGTATCACACTACTACTATACTGTATCACACTACTACTACACTGTATCACACTACTACTACTGTATCACACTACTACTTACTGTATCACACTACTACTTACTGTATCACACTACTACTACACTGTATCACACTACTACTACACTGTATCACACTACTACTATACACTATCACTGTATCACACTACTATACTGTATCACACTACTACTACTTTCCACTCGTATCACACTACTACTTACTGTATCACACTACTACTATACTGTATCACACTACTACTATACTGTATCACACTACTACTACTGTATCACACTACTACATGTATCACACTACTACTATACTGTATCACACTACTACTATACTGTATCACACTACTACACTGTATCACACTACTACTATACTGTATCACACTACTACTACTGTATCACACTACTACTAACTGTATCACACTACTACTACTGTATCACACTACTACTACTGTATCACACTACTACTATACTGTATCACACTATACTACACTGTATCACACTACTACTATACTGTATCACACTACTACACTGTATCACACTACTACTACACTGTATCACACTACTACTATACTGTATCACACTACTACTTACTGTATCACACTACTACTATACTGTATCACACTACTACACTGTATCACACTACTACTATACTGTATCACACTACTACTATACTGTATCACACTACTACTACACTGTATCACACTACTACTACTGTATCACACTACTACACTGTATCACACTACTACTATACTGTATCACACTACTACTATACTGTATCACACTACTATACTGTATCACACTACTACTATACTGTATCACACTACTACTAACTGTATCACACTACTACTACTGTATCACACTACTACTACTGTATCACACTACTACTATACTGTATCACACTACTACTATCTGTATCACACTACTACTACTGTATCACACTACTACACTGTATCACACTACTACACTGTATCACACTACTATACTGTATCACACTACTACTACTGTATCACACTACTACTAACTGTATCACACTACTACTAACTGTATCACACTACTACTACCTGTATCACACTACTACTACACTGTATCACACTACTACTACACTGTATCACACTACTACACTGTATCACACTACTACACTGTATCACACTACTACTACACTGTATCACACTACTACTATACTGTATCACACTACTACTAACTGTATCACACTACTGCTATACTGTATCACACTACTACTATACTGTATCACACTACTACTACACTGTATCACACTACTACTTACACTGTATCACACTACTACGTATCACACTACTACTACTACTGTATCACACTACTATACTGTATCACACTACTACTACTGTATCACACTACTACTACTGTATCACACTACTACTGTATCACACTACTACTGTATCACACTACTACTGATCACTCTATCACACTACTACACTGTATCACACTACTACTACACTGTATCACACTACTATACTGTATCACACTACTACTATACTGTATCACACTACTATACTGTATCACACTACTATACTGTATCACACTACTACTACACTGTATCACACTACTATACTGTATCACACTACTATACTGTATCACACTACTACTACACTGTATCACACTACTATACTGTATCACACTACTACTACACTGTATCACACTACTATACTGTATCACACTACTACTATACTGTATCACACTACTACTATACTGTATCACACTACTACACTGTATCACACTACTACTATACTGTATCACACTACTACTATACTGTATCACACTACTACTCACTGTATCACACTACTACTACACTGTATCACACTACTACTACACTGTATCACACTACTACTACACTGTATCACACTACTACTATACTGTATCACACTACTACTGTATCACACTACTACTGTATCACACTACTACTATACTGTATCACACTACTACTACTGTATCACACTACTACTATACTGTATCACACTACTACTACTGTATCACACTACTACTATACTGTATCACACTACTACTATCTGTATCACACTACTACTATACTGTATCACACTACTACTACACTGTATCACACTACTACTATACTGTATCACACTACTACTACACTGTATCACACTACTGCTATACTGTATCACACTACTACTATACTGTATCACACTACTACTACACTGTATCACACTACTACACTGTATCACACTACTACTATACTGTATCACACTACTACTATACTGTATCACACTACTACTACTACTGTATCACACTACTACTACCTGTATCACACTACTACTACACTGTATCACACTACTATACTGTATCACACTACTACTACACTGTATCACACTACTATACTGTATCACACTACTGCTACACTGTATCACACTACTACTATACTGTATCACACTACTACTATACTGTATCACACTACTACTATACTGTATCACACTACTATCATACTGTATCACACTACTACTATACTGTATCACACTACTACTACACTGTATCACACTACTACTACTGTATCACACTACTACTATACTGTATCACACTACTACTACACTGTATCACACTACTACTACCTGTATCACACTACTACTACTGTATCACACTACTACACTGTATCACACTACTATACTGTATCACACTACTACTATACTGTATCACACTACTATTACTGTATCACACTACTACTACACTGTATCACACTACTACTACTGTATCACACTACTACTACACTGTATCACACTACTATACTGTATCACACTACTACTGTATCACACTACTATACTGTATCACACTACTACTATCTGTATCACACTACTACTATACTGTATCACACTACTATACTGTATCACACTACTACTATACTGTATCACACTACTACTATACTGTATCACACTACTACACTGTATCACACTACTATACTGTATCACACTACTACTATACTGTATCACACTACTACTATACTGTATCACACTACTACTATACTGTATCACACTACTGCTACACTGTATCACACTACTACACTGTATCACACTACTACTACACTGTATCACACTACTACTTACTGTATCACACTACTACTACACTGTATCACACTACTATACTGTATCACACTACTGCTATACTGTATCACACTACTACTATACTGTATCACACTACTATACTGTATCACACTACTATACTGTATCACACTACTACTACACTGTATCACACTACTACTATACTGTATCACACTACTACTACACTGTATCACACTACTACTACACTGTATCACACTACTGCTATACTGTATCACACTACTACACTGTATCACACTACTACACTGTATCACACTACTATACTGTATCACACTACTACACTGTATCACACTACTATACTGTATCACACTACTATACTGTATCACACTACTACTATACTGTATCACACTACTACTTACTGTATCACACTACTACTATACTGTATCACACTACTACTCTGTATCACACTACTACACTGTATCACACTACTACTATACTGTATCACACTACTACTATACTGTATCACACTACTACACTGTATCACACTACTACTATACTGTATCACACTACTACTATACTGTATCACACTACTACTACACTGTATCACACTACTACTACACTGTATCACACTACTACACTGTATCACACTACTACTACTGTATCACACTACTACTACACTGTATCACACTACTACTACACTGTATCACACTACTATACTGTATCACACTACTACTATACTGTATCACACTACTACTACACTGTATCACACTACTACTACACTGTATCACACTACTATACTGTATCACACTACTACTATACTGTATCACACTACTACACTGTATCACACTACTACTATCTGTATCACACTACTACACTGTATCACACTACTACTACCTGTATCACACTACTACTATACTGTATCACACTACTACTATACTGTATCACACTACTACTTACTGTATCACACTACTACACTGTATCACACTACTACACTGTATCACACTACTACTATACTGTATCACACTACTACTATACTGTATCACACTACTACTATACTGTATCACACTACTACTACACTGTATCACACTACTATACTGTATCACACTACTACACTGTATCACACTACTACTACACTGTATCACACTACTACACTGTATCACACTACTACTAACTGTATCACACTACTACTACTGTATCACACTACTACTATACTGTATCACACTACTACTACACTGTATCACACTACTACTATACTGTATCACACTACTACTACTGTATCACACTACTACTACACTGTATCACACTACTACTATACTGTATCACACTACTACTATACTGTATCACACTACTACTACACTGTATCACACTACTACTATACTGTATCACACTACTACTATACTGTATCACACTACTACTATACTGTATCACACTACTACTACTCTGTATCACACTACTACACTGTATCACACTACTATACTGTATCACACTACTACTATACTGTATCACACTACTACTATACTGTATCACACTACTACTATCACACTATCACACTACTATCACACTACTATCACTCTACCTACACTGTATCACACTACTACTACACTGTATCACACTACTACTATACTGTATCACACTACTACTATACTGTATCACACTACTACTATACTGTATCACACTACTACTATCTGTATCACACTACTACTATACTGTATCACACTACTACTATACTGTATCACACTACTACTATACTGTATCACACTACTACTATACTGTATCACACTACTACTATACTGTATCACACTACTACTATACTGTATCACACTACTACACTGTATCACACTACTACTAACTGTATCACACTACTACTACACTGTATCACACTACTACTATACTGTATCACACTACTACTAACTGTATCACACTACTACTATACTGTATCACACTACTACTAACTGTATCACACTACTACTATACTGTATCACACTACTACTACTGTATCACACTACTACTAACTGTATCACACTACTACTACACTGTATCACACTACTACTATACTGTATCACACTACTACTATACTGTATCACACTACTACTATACTGTATCACACTACTACTACACTGTATCACACTACTACTACACTGTATCACACTACTACTACACTGTATCACACTACTACTATACTGTATCACACTACTACTACACTGTATCACACTACTACTACTGTATCACACTACTACACTGTATCACACTACTACTATACTGTATCACACTACTACTATACTGTATCACACTACTACTTACTGTATCACACTACTACTATACTGTATCACACTACTACTATACTGTATCACACTACTACTACACTGTATCACACTACTACTATACTGTATCACACTACTACTACACTGTATCACACTACTACTACACTGTATCACACTACTACTATACTGTATCACACTACTACACTGTATCACACTACTACACTGTATCACACTACTACTTACTGTATCACACTACTACACTGTATCACACTACTATACTGTATCACACTACTATACTGTATCACACTACTACTATACTGTATCACACTACTACTATACTGTATCACACTACTACTACTGTATCACACTACTACTACTGTATCACACTACTACTATACTGTATCACACTACTACTATACTGTATCACACTACTACACTGTATCACACTACTATACTGTATCACACTACTACTACACTGTATCACACTACTACTATACTGTATCACACTTATCACACTACTGTATCACACTACTATACTGTATCACACTACTATCTTCCCTACTGTATCACACTACTACACTGTATCACACTACTCACTGTATCACACTACTACTTACTGTATCACACTACTACTAACTGTATCACACTACTACTACACTGTATCACACTACTACTGTATCACACTACTACTACTGTATCACACTACTGCTACACTGTATCACACTACTGCTATCTGTATCACACTACTACTATACTGTATCACACTACTACACTGTATCACACTACTACACTGTATCACACTACTACACTGTATCACACTACTACTACTGTATCACACTACTACACTGTATCACACTACTACTACTGTATCACACTACTACTACACTGTATCACACTACTACTACACTGTATCACACTACTACTACACTGTATCACACTACTGCTATCACTGTATCACACTACTACACTGTATCACACTACTACACTGTATCACACTACTACTAACTGTATCACACTACTACACTGTATCACACTACTATACTGTATCACACTACTATATACTGTATCACACTACTACACTGTATCACACTACTTATACTGTATCACACTACTACATGTATCACACTACTACTATACTGTATCACACTACTACTACACTGTATCACACTACTACTACTGTATCACACTACTACACTGTATCACACTACTACTGTATCACACTACTACTACTGTATCACACTACTATCACACTACTAACTGTATCACACTACTACTACACTGTATCACACTACTGCTATACTGTATCACACTACTACTATACTGTATCACACTACTACTACACTGTATCACACTACTACTATACTGTATCACACTACTACTATACTGTATCACACTACTACTACTGTATCACACTACTACTATACTGTATCACACTACTACACTGTATCACACTACTACACTGTATCACACTACTACTACACTGTATCACACTACTACTATACTGTATCACACTACTACCTATCACTGCCTATACTGTATCACACTACTATACTGTATCACACTACTATACTGTATCACACTACTACTATACTGTATCACACTACTACTATACTGTATCACACTACTACTATACTGTATCACACTACTACTACTACACTGTATCACACTACTACACTGTATCACACTACTACTCTGTATCACACTACTACACTGTATCACACTACTGCTATACTGTATCACACTACTACACTGTATCACACTACTGCTACACTGTATCACACTACTACACTGTATCACACTACTACACTGTATCACACTACTACTACACTGTATCACACTACTACTACACTGTATCACACATACTGCTATACTGTATCACACTACTACTATACTGTATCACACTACTACTACACTGTATCACACTACTACTAACTGTATCACACTACTACACTGTATCACACTACTGCTATACTGTATCACACTACTGCTATACTGTATCACACTACTACTACCTGTATCACACTACTACTATACTGTATCACACTACTACTATACTGTATCACACTACTACTATACTGTATCACACTACTACTTACTGTATCACACTACTACACTGTATCACACTACTACTACACTGTATAATAAATCTGCTACACTGTGACATAATATACAGATCAGCCAACAAGCTCCCACTTCTGGCCCCTGACCTTGTAAGTGATAGCCGGATATATAAGATGTCTCGACAGGTATCTCAGAGCCGCTTCTGCTGGCCGGATGACCTGTGTCACACAAGCTTGGGGGCTGGGCACTCCCCGCCATATACATCCTGTGACATCATCCCCAGTGATGTGTGGCCCCGTGTCGTCCCTGTCACTGTGTACGTGAGCCGTGTCCAATGTGAGGTGAGGCCGTGTCTCCTGCCACCAGACGGTGGCGCCTTGGACGTATCCGACATCACTGCAGCGCAAAGGTTAAGATATCTATTGAAAATATATCTAGTGTACTGCGCTGCGGCACATGTCACCGCCATGTGTATAACGCCCTCTACAGGCTCTCTTACCAGCATGCCGTCTCCACACTTTTCAGCCATGTTCTTGGCGTGAGCCGTGTCCCCGGTGCTGCTCCTCGCTGTTAGCGCGCGCTGGTGAAGGTCGCAGCGTCTGTGTCACTCCCGAAATTCTCTGAACTGGAGAAAGCAAACAAAGGATTTACTGCGAGGAAAGAGAATCCCGGAACGTCAGGTAAATAAACGCTTATCTCGCCGCGTCACGCTCCTGTACACACTAGACCGGGCGGGCGGTGCGATACCTCCATGTCCCAGGTGACAGCGCCGCTGCAGTCCCATGTAAAGAATGCTCATCGCCAGTCTGTAACATTGTCTACACATTCAAGAGCTCCACTTGCTGGATTACCCTGATCAAACAGCTGAGAGTTTGTTACACTGTATCACTGTGAGCTAAACACATTAGCAGCCAAATGTCTTTCCTAACTTGAAGGTTTGTTACATTGTGTCAGTCTTGGTAAGAACTATTGCTTTACAGTTCTGAGAATTTGTTACATTGTGTCAGTCTTGGTAAGAGCTATTACTTTACAGATTTGTACAATGTGTCAGTTTAGTCTTATAAATCTCAGACCCTTCTATAGATCCGAGACCTCACTATTCTCACCCCTTCCTATAGGCCGCAATGCTTCCCATATATCCACACCTCATAGATCTGCTATAGATCCCAGGCCTACCAATAGATCACAGGACCTCATCCTCCTTCTATAAATCCCAGATCCCCCAAAGATCTCAGCCCCTCTATAGGTAACAGCTTTCCTATAGATCCCAGACGATTCCCCATAGTTCTCAGTCACTCCCATAGATCACAGGCTGTCCATCCTATAGATCCCAAATTCCACAGATCACAGGCAGTCCATCCTATAGATCCCAGATCCCATAGATCACAGGCAGTCCATCCTATAGATCCCAGACCCATCCCTCCCCGCCCTCCTCCTTGTCCCGACTCCATAGATCACAGACAGCCCATCCTATAGATCCCAGACCCCATAAATCACAGGCAGCCCCTCCCATAGATCCCAAACCGCATAGATCACAGTCAGTCCATCCTATAGATCTCAGACCCCAAAGATCACAGGCAGCCCCTCCTATATAGTCTCCTGGAGCACTGAAGGATGAATCGGAATAAGAGTGACAAGAGTTGCCTCCCAGTGTCGTCTGCTCAGAGGTCTCACACATCTGCCATCCAAACCATCACACCATGTCTGATGAAGGAAGCTAGCACTTCTGAAAGCTTACTTATAAATATACTCAGTTAGCCTCTAAAAGGTATCGCCTGATTTCTTCACTCTTCCATCCAAACCATCACTCTGTATTAACGCTCTGTCTGAATAAGTGTCAGTGTTAACTGCAAATCTAGCATTCTATTCATGAATCATATGGCTCAGGAGACCAGAGTTATAGCCTCTAATAGATAGTGGAGATAGCAGAATTGGGGATTTTGGGAGAACACAGTAAGATGATAAAGAATATGTTATAGTAACAATGCTACAGCTGTGATAGCTGGACCTCAGGGGAAGACAAAGACAATGAAATGTCCTGAGTGCTGGGAGCACTGGCGTGCCTGGCAGAGCGGGCACAAAAACATCCTGCAGACAAAGAAATCACAGGAGCTGGCAGCGGGACAATGGCCGCCAATGTAAGCCGCACAGGAGGAAACCGAGCCACATCAGCAGCGGAGCACAAAGAAAGCCCGACACTAGGATCGGGGGGCAACAAACATCAGGGCGAGGCTGAGGGGCAACAAAGAACAGGGCGAGGCTGAGGGGCAACAAACATCAGGACCAGGCTGAGAGGCAACAAACATCAGGGCGAGGCTGAGGGGCAACAAACATCAGGGCCAGGCTGAGGGGCAACAAACATCAGGGCCAGGCTGAGGGGCAACAAACATCAGGGCCTGGCTGAGGGGCAACAAACATCAGGGCCAGGCTGAGGGGCAACAAACATCAGGGCGAGGCTGAGGGGCAACAAACATCAGGACCAGGCTGAGAGGCAACAAACATCAGGGCGAGGCTGAGGGGCAACAAACATCAGGGCCAGGCTGAGGGGCAACAAACATCAGGGCCAGGCTGAGGGGCAACAAACATCAGGGCCAGGCTGAGGGGCAACAAACATCAGGGCCAGGCTGAGGGGCAACAAACATCAGGGCCAGGCTGAGGGGCAACAAACATCAGGGCAGGGGGGCACAAACATCAGGGCCAGGCTGAGGGGCAACAAACATCAGGGCGAGGCTGAGGGGCAACAAACAACAGGGCCAGGCTGGGGGCAACAAACATCAGGGCCAGGCTGAGGGGCAACAAACAACAGGGCGAGGCTGAGGGGCAACAAACATCAGGGCCAGGCTGGGAGCAACAAACATCAGGGCCAGGCTGAGGGGCAAGAACAGGCTGGGGGGCAACAAACATCAGGACCAGGCTGAGGGGCAAGAACAGGCTGGGAGCAACAAACATCAGGACCAGACAGGGGGGGCAACAAACATCAGGGCCAGGCTGGGGGGCAACAAACATCAGGGCGAGGCTGAGGGGCAACAAACAACAGGGCGAGGCTGAGGGGAAACAAACAACAGGGCGAGGCTGAGGGGCAACAAACATCAGGGCCAGGCTGAGGGGCAACAAACAACAGGGCGAGGCTGAGGGGCAACAAACATCAGGACCAGACGGGGGGGCAACAAACATCAGGGCCAGGCTGGGGGGGCAACAAACATCAGGGCCAGGCTAGGGGGCAACAAACATCAGGACCAGGCTGAGGGGCAACAAACAACAGGGCGAGGCTGAGGGGCAACAAACAACAGGGCCAGGCTGAGGGGCAAGAACAGGCTGGGTGGCAACAAACATCAGGACCAGACGGGGGGGCAACAAACATCAGGGCCAGGCTGGGGGGGCAACAAACATCAGGGCCAGGCTGAGGGGCAACAAACAACAGGGCGAGGCTGAGGGGCAACAAACAACAGGGCCAGGCTGAGGGGCAACAAACATCAGGGTGAGGCTGAGGGGCAACAAACATCAGGACCAGGCTGAGGGGCAAGAACAGGCTGGGGGGCAACAAACATCAGGGCCAGGCTGGGGGGCAACAAACATCAGGGCGAGGCTGAGGGGCAACAAACATCAGGGCCAGGCTGGGGGGCAACAAACAGCAAGAACAGGGTGAGGGGCAACAAACATCAGGACCAGGCAGAGGGGCAACAAACATCAGGACCAGGCTGAGGGGCAACAAACATCAGGGCCAGACTGAGGGGCAACAAACAACAGGGCGAGGCTGAGGGGCAACAAACATCAGGGCGAGGCTGAGGGGCAACAAACATCAGGACCAGGCTGAGGGGCAACAAACATCAGGGCGAGGCTGAGGGGCAACAAACATCAGGGCCAGGCTGAGGGGCAACAAACATCAGGGCGAGGCTGAGGGGCAACAAACAACAGGGCGAGGCTGAGGGGAAACAAACAACAGGGCGAGGCTGGGGGGGCAACAAACATCAGGGCCAGGCTGAGGGGCAACAAACATCAGGGCGAGGCTGAGGGGCAACAAACAACAGGGCGAGGCTGAGGGGAAACAAACATCAGGGCGAGGCTGAGGGGCAACAAACATCAGGGCCAGGCTGAGGGGCAACAAACATCAGGGCCAGGCTGAGGGGCAACAAACATCAGGGCCAGGCTGAGGAGCAACAAACATCAGGGCCAGGCTGAGGAGCAACAAACATCAGGGCCAGGCTGAGGGGCAACAAACATCAGGGCCAGGCTGGGGGGCAACAAACATCAGGACCAGGCTGAGGGGCAACAAACATCAGGGCCAGGCTGAGGGGCAACAAACAGCAAGAACAGGCTGAGGGGCAACAAACATCAGGGCCAGGCTGAGGGGCAACAAACATCAGGGCCAGGCAGAAGGGCAACAAACATCAGGACCAGGCTGAGGGGCAACAAACATCAGGGCCAGGCTGAGGGGCAACAAACATCAGGACCAGGCTGAGGAGCAACAAACATCAGGGCCAGGCTTAGGGGCATCAAATATCAGGGCCAGGCTGAGGGGCAACAAACATCAGGGCCAGGCTGAGGGGCAACAAACATCAGGGCGAGGCTGGGGGGCAACAAACATCAGGGCCAGGCTGGTGGGCAACAAACAGCAAGAACAGGCTGAGGGGCAACAAACATCAGGGCCAGGCTGGGGGCAACAAACAGCAAGAACAGGCTGGGGGCAACAAACATCAGGGCCAGGCTGGGGGGCAACAAACATCAGGAGCAGATGGGGGGGGGCAACAAATATCAGGACCAGGCTGGGGGGCAACAAACATCAGGGCCAGGCTGAGGGGCAAAAAACATCAGGGCCAGGCTGAGGTCATCGCACACAAGCCCTCGCCTCTGGCAGGAACATGCTTCAGTCTCATCAGAATGGGTCTCAGTGTCCCAGTCAAGAGACACAAGGACCCTGGAGACGCCGGACACATTAAGTGCCGGAAAGAACTGGACACGGATTAAACACAACATGGTGACCTGGAGCACAGGGCCACGCGGACCATAAAGGGCCCGACATTGCATCCTGGCAGGGCAAGGGTACAAGGGAGGGGATTGAAGCATCACCTAGAGGACAGGAAGGCTACAAACTACTGCTATATATATATATATATATATATACATATATACAGTGCTGGCCAAAAGTATTGGCACCCCTGCAATTCTGTCAGATAATACTCCATTTCTTCCAGAAAATGATTGCAATCACAAATCTTTGGTAATAAGATCTTCATTTATTTTGCTTGCAATGAAAAAACACAAAAGAGAATGAAAAAAAAAGTCAAATCATTGATCATTTTACACAAAACTCCAAAAATGGGCCGGACAAAAGTATTGGCACCCTCAGCCTAATACTTGGTAGCACAACCTTTAGACAAAATAACTGCGAACAACCACTTCCGGTAACCATCAATGAGTTTCTTCCAATGCTCTGCTGGAATTTCTCCAGGTCCCTGAGATGTGAAGGGCGCCTTCTCCAAACTGCCATTGTGAGATCTCTCCTTGGGTGTTCTATGGGATTCAGGTCTGGACTCATTGCTGCCACTTTACAAGTCTCCAGTGCTTTCTCTCAAACCATTTTCTAGTGCTTTTTGAAGTGTGTTTTGGGTCATTGTCCTGCTGGAAGACCCATGACCTCTGAGGGAGACCCAGCTTTCTCACACTGGGCCCTACATTATGCTGCAGACTTCATAATGCCATGCACACGGTCAAGCAGTCCAGTGCCAGAGGCAGCAAAGCAACCCCAAAACATCAGGGAACCTCCGCCATGTGTGACTGTAGGGACCGTCTTCTTTTCTTTGAAGGCCTCTTTTTTTTCCCTGTAAACTCTATGTTGATGCCTTTTCCCAAAAAGCTCTACTTTTGTCTCATCTGACCAGAGAACATTCTTCCAAAAAGTTTTTGGCTTTCTCAGGTAAGTTTTGGCTTTTTTATGTCTCTGGGTCAGAAGTGGGGTCTTCCTGGGTATCCTACCATAGAGTCCCTTTTCATTCAGACGCCGACGGATAGTACGGGTTGACACTGTTGTACCCTCGGACTGCAGGGCAGCTAGAACTTGTTTGGATGTTAGTCGAGGTTCTTTAGCCACCATCCGCACAATGTTTCTTTTGCGTCCACATCTAGGGAGGTTAGCCACAGTGCCATGGGCTTTACACTTCTTGATGACACTGCGCACGGTAGACACAGGAACATTCAGGTCTTTGGAGATGGACTTGTAGCCTTGAGATTGCTCATGCTTCCTCACAATTTTGCTTCTCAAGTCCTCAGACAGTTCTTTGGTCTTCTTTCTTTTCTCCATGCTCAATGTGGTACACACAAGGACACAGGACAGAGGTTGAGTCAACTTTAATCCATTTCAACTGGCTGCAAGTGTGATTTAGTTATTGCCGCCACCTGTTATGTGCCAAAGGGAAGTAACAGGTGCTGTTAATTACACAAATTAAAGAAGCATCACATGATTTTTCAAAGGGTGCCAATACTTTTGTCCACCCCTTTTTTTATGTTTGGTGTGGAATTATATCCAATTTGGCTTTTTGACAATTCTTTTTGTGGTTTTCCATTGAAGACAAATTAAATGAAGATCTTATTACCAAAGCATTTGTGATTGCAATCATTTTCTGGAAGAAATGGAGTATTATCTGACAGAATTGCAGGGGTGCCAATACTTTTGGCCAGCACTGTATACTGTATACAGACAGCATGGGGGTCAGGGGGCAAACAAGAACCTTCCAGGCCCCACCTACCAGGTACCATTCATAATAGTGGTGTCTACTTATTGGCTGAAGGGTTTTAGGACCTCGTAAGATACCAGAGCCCAGATGTAACTGCACCGCTGCACCCCCCTATAGCAGGGGTGGAGACACCTGAGAACAGGTTGCACCAGGCACACTGCCAGTGTTAAAGGGCCGACGTCCACCCTAAAGCTTCTTGTCATAACCCATGAGCCAGTGCTGTGTATTAACCCAAGGATCTTCTAACAGAGCAAATGTAATTGCAGCTACGGATATAACTGAAGTATAAGATGCAATGTAGAAGCAGAACTGTGAGTGCAGCTCTAGAGGTCACTGAAGTATAAGACATGATGTAACAGTTTAATTGTGAGTGCAGCTCTGGATGTGACTGCAGTATAAGACATGATGGAATCTGCAATCAGTACAGAGTGACTGTATCGGTGATTCCACATCCTCAGCTTCTCCAGCGCTGTGACCTGTAATCACCTCCTCCTGCAGCTCCCACATCTGCAACACCTTGTGAATATGAAGGAGAGCACAGCTCTGAGGCCATGTCACTGCACCCACCTGCAACTTTACACCCACTAGCTGTCACTATGGCTCTGTCCCTTTTGGACAAAGTCTATCCCTGCTGGCTGAGGTCTCTGTCCCTGCTGGCTGAGGTCTTCCCTCTTGGTTGGGGTCTCTTCCCTGCTGGCTGGGTCTCTGTTCCTGCTGGCTGAGGTCTGTCCCTGCTGGCTGAGGTCTCTGTCCCTGCTGGCTGAGGTCTCTGTCCCTGCTCATTGAGGTCTCTGTCCCTTTTGGCTGAAGTCTGTCCCTGCTGCCTGAAGTCTCTATCCCTGCTAGCTGAGGCCTCTGTCCCTGCTGGCTGAGGTCTGTTGCTGCTGGCTGAGGTCTCTGTCCCTGCTCTCTGAGGTCTCTGTTTCTGCTCACTGAGATCTGTCCCTGTTCACTGAGGTCTCTGTCCCTGCTCGCTGAGGTCTATCGCTGCTGGATGAGGTATCTGTCCCTGCTTGCTGAGGTCTCTGTCCCTTTTGACTGAAGTCTGTCCCTGCTGGCTGAAGTCTCTATCCCTGCTGGCTGAGGTCTCTGTCCCTGCTGGCTGAGGTCTATCGCTGCTGGCTGAGGTCTCTGTCCCTGCTGGCTGAGGTCTATCGCTGCTGGCTGAGGTCTCTGTCCCTGCTGGCTGAGGTCTATCCCTGCTGGTTGATGTCTCTGTCCCTGCTGGCTGAGGTTTCTGTCCCTGCTGGCTGAGGTCTCTGTCCCTGCTGGCTAAGGTTTCTGTCCCTGCTGGCTGAGGTCTCTGTCCCTGCTCTCTGAGGTCTCTGTCCCTGCTGGCTGAAGTCTCTGTCCCTGCTGGCTGAGGTCTCTGTACCTGCTGGCTGAGGTCTCTGTCCCTGCTCTCTGAGGTCTCTGTCCCTGCTGGCTGAGGTCTATCCCTGCTGACTGAGGTCTCTGTCCCTGCTGGCTGAGGTCTCTGTCCCTGCTTGCTGAGGTCTGTCCCTGCTGGCTGAGGTCTGTCCCTGCTGGCTGAGGTCTCTGTCCCTGCTGGCTGAGGTATATCGCTGCTGGCTGAGGTATCTGTCCCTGCTGACTGAGGTCTCTGTCCCTGCTGGCTGAGGTATCTGTCCCTGCTGGTTGATGTCTCTGTCCCTGCTGACTGAGGTCTCTGTCCCTGCTTGCTGAGGTCTGTTGCTGCTGGCTGAGGTCTCTGTCCCTGATCGCTGAGGTCTCTGTCCCTACTAGCTGAGGTCTATGTCCCTGCTGGCTGAGGTCTCTGTCCCTGCTCTCTGAGGTCTCTGTCCCTGCTGCCTGAGGTCTATCCCTGCTGACTGAGGTCTCTGTCTCTGCTCGCTGAGGTCTCTGTCCCTGCTTGCTGAGGTCTGTCCCTGCTGGCTGAGGTCTCTGTCCCTGCTGGCTGAGGTATATCGCTGCTGGCTGAGGTATCTGTCCCTGCTGACTGAGGTCTCTGTCCCTGCTGACTGAGGTCTCTGTCCCTGCTCGCTGAGGTCTGTTGCTGCTGGCTGAGGTCTCTGTCCCTGATCGCTGAGGTCTCTGTCCCTACTAGCTGAGGTCTATGTCCCTGCTGGCTGAGGTCTCTGTCCCTGCTCTCTGAGGTCTCTGTCCCTGCTGGCTGAGGTCTATCCCTGCTGGTTGATGTCTCTGTCCCTGCTGACTGAGGTCTCTGTCCTGCTTGCTGAGGTCAGTCCCTGCTGGCTGAGGTCTCTGTCCCTGCTGGCTGAGGTATATCGCTGCTGGCTGAGGTATCTGTCCCTGCTGACTGAGGTCTCTGTCCCTGCTCGCTGAGGTCTGTTGCTGCTGGCTGAGGTCTCTGTCCCTGATCGCTGAGGTCTCTGTTCCTACTAGCTGAGGTCTATGTCCCTGCTGGCTGAGGTCTCTGTCCCTGCTCACTGAGGTCTCTGTCCCTGCTGGCTGAGGTCTCTGTCCCTGCTGGCTGAGGTCTCTGTCCCTGCTGGCTGAGGTCTGTTGCTGCTGGCTGAGGTCTCTGTCCCTGCTGGCTGAAGTCTCTGTCCCTACTAGCTGAGGTCTATGTCCCTGCTGGCTGAGGTCTCTGTCCCTGCTCTCTGAGGTCTCTGTCCCTGCTGCCTGAGGTCTATCCCTGCTGACTGAGGTCTCTGTCTCTGCTCGCTGAGGTCTCTGTCCCTGCTTGATGAGGTCTGTCCCTGCTGGCTGAGGTCTCTGTCCCTGCTGGCTGAGGTATATCGCTGCTGGCTGAGGTATCTGTCCCTGCTGACTGAGGTCTCTGTCCCTGCTCGCTGAGGTCTGTTGCTGCTGGCTGAGGTCTCTGTCCCTGATCGCTGAGGTCTCTGTCCCTACTAGCTGAGGTCTATGTCCCTGCTGGCTGAGGTCTCTGTCCCTGCTCACTGAGGTCTCTGTCCCTGCTGGCTGAGGTCTCTGTCCCTGCTCACTGAGGTCTGTTTCTGTTGGCTGAGGTCTCTATCCCTGATCGCTGAAGTCTCTGTCCCTACTAGCTGAGGTCTATTGCTGCTGGCTGAGGTCTATTGCTGCTGGCTGAGGTCTCTGTTCCTGCTGGCTGAGGTCTGTCCCTGCTGGCTGAGGTCTCTGTCCCTGCTGGCTGAGGTCTGTCCCTGCTGGCTGAGGTCTCTGTCCCTGCTCACTGAGGTCTCTGTCCCTGCTGGCTGAGGTCTCTATCCCTGCTGGCTGAGGTCTCTATTCCTGCTGGCTGAGGTCTGTCCCTGCTGGCTGAGGTCTCTGTCCCTGCTGGCTGAGGTCTCTGTCCCTGCTCACTGAGGTCTCTGTCCCTTTTGGCTGAAGTCTGTCCCTGCTGCCTGAAGTCTCTATCCCTGCTAGCTGAGGCCTCTGTCCCTGCTGGCTGAGGTCTGTTGCTGCTAGCTGAGGCCTCTGTCCCTGCTCTCTGAGGTCTCTGTTTCTGCTCACTGAGATCTGTCCCTGTTCACTGAGGTCTCTGTCCCTGCTCGCTGAGGTCTATCGCTGCTGGCTGAGGTATCTGTCCCTGCTTGCTGAGGTCTCTGTCCCTTTTGACTGAAGTCTGTCCCTGCTGGCTGAAGTCTCTATCCCTGCTGGCTGAGGTCTCTGTCCCTGCTGGCTGAGGTCTATCGCTGCTGGCTGAGGTCTCTGTCCCTGCTGGCTGAGGTCTATCCCTGCTGGTTGATGTCTCTGTCCCTGCTGGCTGAGGTCTATCCCTGCTGGCTAAGGTTTCTGTCCCTGCTGGCTGAGGTCTCTGTCCCTGCTCTCTGAGGTCTCTGTCCCTGCTGGCTGAAGTCTCTGTCCCTGCTGGCTGAGGTCTCTGTCCCTGCTGGCTGAGGTCTCTGTCCCTGCTCTCTGAGGTCTCTGTCCCTGCTGGCTGAGGTCTATCCCTGCTGACTGAGGTCTCTGTCCCTGCTGGCTGAGGTCTCTGTCCCTGCTTGCTGAGGTCTGTCCCTGCTGGCTGAGGTCTCTGCCCTGCTGGCTGAGGTTATCGCTGCTGGCTGGGATCTGTCCCTGCTGGCTGAGGTCTCTGTCCCTGCTCACTGAGGTCTGTTTCTGTTGGCTGAGGTCTCTATCCCTGATCGCTGAGTCTCTGTCCCTACTAGCTGAGGTCTATTGCTGCTGGCTGAGGTCTATTGCTGCTGGCTGGGTCTCTGTTCCTGCTGGCTGAGGTCTGTCCCTGCTGGCTGAGGTCTCTGTCCCTGCTGGCTGGGTCTGTCCCTGCTGGCTGAGGTCTCTGTCCCTGCTCACTGAGGTCTCTGTCCCTGCTGGCTGAGGTCTCTATCCCTGCTGGCTGAGGTCTCTATTCCTGCTGGCTGAGGTCTGTCCCTGCTGGCTGAGGTCTCTGTCCCTGCTGGCTGAGGTCTCTGTCCCTGCTCACTGAGGTCTCTGTCCCTTTTGGCTGAAGTCTGTCCCTGCTGCCTGAAGTCTCTATCCCTGCTAGCTGAGGCCTCTGTCCCTGCTGGCTGAGGTCTGTTGCTGCTAGCTGAGGCCTCTGTCCCTGCTCTCTGAGGTCTCTGTTTCTGCTCACTGAGATCTGTCCCTGTTCACTGAGGTCTCTGTCCCTGCTCGCTGAGGTCTATCGCTGCTGGCTGAGGTATCTGTCCCTGCTTGCTGAGGTCTCTGTCCCTTTTGACTGAAGTCTGTCCCTGCTGGCTGAAGTCTCTATCCCTGCTGGCTGAGGTCTCTGTCCCTGCTGGCTGAGGTCTATCGCTGCTGGCTGAGGTCTCTGTCCCTGCTGGCTGAGGTCTATCCCTGCTGGTTGATGTCTCTGTCCCTGCTGGCTGAGGTCTATCCCTGCTGGCTAAGGTTTCTGTCCCTGCTGGCTGAGGTCTCTGTCCCTGCTCTCTGAGGTCTCTGTCCCTGCTGGCTGAAGTCTCTGTCCCTGCTGGCTGAGGTCTCTGTCCCTGCTGGCTGAGGTCTCTGTCCCTGCTCTCTGAGGTCTCTGTCCCTGCTGGCTGAGGTCTATCCCTGCTGACTGAGGTCTCTGTCCCTGCTGGCTGAGGTCTCTGTCCCTGCTTGCTGAGGTCTGTCCCTGCTGGCTGAGGTCTCTGTCCCTGCTGGCTGAGGTTATCGCTGCTGGCTGAGGTCTCTGTCCCTGCTGACTGAGGTCTCTGTCCCTGCTCGCTGAGGTCTGTTGCTGCTGGCTGAGGTCTCTGTCCCTGATCGCTGAGGTCTCTGTCCCTACTAGCTGAGGTCTATGTCCCTGCTGGCTGAGGTCTCTGTCCCTGCTCTCTGAGGTCTCTGTCCCTGCTGCCTGAGGTCTATCCCTGCTGACTGAGGTCTCTGTCTCTGCTCGCTGAGGTCTCTGTCCCTGCTTGCTGAGGTCTGTCCCTGCTGGCTGAGGTCTCTGTCCCTGCTGGCTGAGGTATATCGCTGCTGGCTGAGGTATCTGTCCCTGCTGACTGAGGTCTCTGTCCCTGCTGACTGAGGTCTCTGTCCCTGCTCGCTGAGGTCTGTTGCTGCTGGCTGAGGTCTCTGTCCCTGATCGCTGAGGTCTCTGTCCCTACTAGCTGAGGTCTATGTCCCTGCTGGCTGAGGTCTCTGTCCCTGCTCTCTGAGGTCTCTGTCCCTGCTGGCTGAGGTCTATCCCTGCTGGTTGATGTCTCTGTCCCTGCTGACTGAGGTCTCTGTCCCTGCTTGCTGAGGTCAGTCCCTGCTGGCTGAGGTCTCTGTCCCTGCTGGCTGAGGTATATCGCTGCTGGCTGAGGTATCTGTCCCTGCTGACTGAGGTCTCTGTCCCTGCTCGCTGAGGTCTGTTGCTGCTGGCTGAGGTCTCTGTCCCTGATCGCTGAGGTCTCTGTCCCTACTAGCTGAGGTCTATGTCCCTGCTGGCTGAGGTCTCTGTCCCTGCTCACTGAGGTCTCTGTCCCTGCTGGCTGAGGTCTCTGTCCCTGCTGGCTGAGGCTCTGTCCCTGCTGGCTGGGTCTGTGCTGCTGGCTGGGTCTCTGTCCCTGCTGGCTGAAGTCTCTGCCCTACTAGCTGGGCTTGCCCCTGCTGGTGGGCCTGCCCTGCCCTGAGGTCTCTGCCCTGCTGCCTGGGTCTCCCTGCTGACTGAGGTCCTGCCTGCTCGCTGAGGTCTCTGTCCCTGCTTGATGAGGTCTGCCCTGCTGGCTGGGTCTCTGTCCCTGCTGGCTGGGTATATCGCTGCTGGCTGAGGTATCTGTCCCTGCTGACTGAGGTCTCTGTCCCTGCTCGCTGAGGTCTGTTGCTGCTGGCTGAGGTCTCTGTCCCTGATCGCTGAGGTCTCTGTCCCTACTAGCTGAGGTCTATGTCCCTGCTGGCTGAGGTCTCTGTCCCTGCTCACTGAGGTCTCTGTCCCTGCTGGCTGAGGTCTCTGTCCCTGCTCACTGAGGTCTGTTTCTGTTGGCTGAGGTCTCTATCCCTGATCGCTGAAGTCTCTGTCCCTACTAGCTGAGGTCTATTGCTGCTGGCTGAGGTCTTTGTCCCTGCTGGCTGAGGTCTCTGTCCCTGCTCTCTCTTTTTGGATATTCTCTTATATAGCCTATGACATCATCAGTGACATCTTCAGCCATGGCTGGCTGAGAGGCTGATGCTCACTTGGGTCACAGATCATGTGATCCTCCTGCTCTCTTTGCATGTTTCACATGATGCGGCCATTTTTGGTTCATCTGGAACAAATCCTAAAAATTTCAGAACAGAATAAGAACAAGACTTTGCAAATTCCAGGCTGAATCTGGTTAGTTACAAATCCGCTTGGCCACCCTAATGGTCATTATCAGGCCTGATATCTGCAGAAGGATTACTAGTCTCTCCTCCTGAGAGGCCCTTGTATCGCAGTGTACTATGCCGCCATACCACTGCACAATGAGGGAAATTTATTAAGACTTGTATCTGATGCGGCCCCTGGCGAGACGAGACATGAATTGTAATCTACGAGAATCAGGGACGGGCGCAGGTTGCTTCCTGGTATCACTGATGGTAGATTTATCAGGCCAAGGCGTTCCCGTCCCAGCCCAACTTGGTCTCCGCTTACCTTGGTAACAAGTGGTGGCAAAGAGCCGCCAAATCTACACCCATTGGTGCCAGAAAACTGGATGAAATGGGTTAATAAATGCCCCCCAATGTGTCCCCAGCAGCGAAATATTCTGGTCACTGCAGCAAAAAGGAACGGGAAATCCAGGACGACAGAAAACCAAAAATATCACCAACAAGAGGCCAGGAAAAAAAGAGGAAGAGGAACCGAAGGTCGGACCAAGAAACCCGACTGACACAATCCTGGCAATGTCCGGACTCTGCAAATCTAGTCCTAGGATGTGATATATATTGGCTATATTATACTATAGTGAGTTATATTATACTACAGCGTGTTATATTATACTATAGTGAGTTATATTATACTACAACGTGTTATATTATACTATAGTGCGTTATATTATACTACAGCATGTTATATTATACAACAGCGTGTTATATTACACTATAGTGTATTATTAAACTACAGTGTGTTATATTATACTACAGCGTGTTATATTATACTATAGTGAGTTATATTATACTACAGCATGTTATATTATACAACAGCGTGTTATATTACACTACAGCGTGTTATATTATACTATAGCGTGTTATATTGTACTATAGCGTGTTATATTATACTACAGCATGTTATATTATACTACAGCATGTTATATTATACTATAGTGAGTTATATTATACTACAGCATGTTATATTATACTACAGCGTATTATATTATACTATAGTGAGTTATATTATACTACAGCGTGTTATATTATAATATAGTGTGATATATTGTACTACAACGAGTTATATTATACTATAGTGAGTTATATTATACTACAGCGTGTTATATTATACTATAGTGAGTTATATTATACTATAGTGAGTTATATTATACTACAGCGTGTTATATTATACTACAGCGTGTTATATTATACTATAGTGAGTTATATTATACTACAGCGTGTTATATTATACTATAGTGAGTTATATTATACTATAGTGAGTTATATTATACTACAGCGTGTTATATTATACTACAGCGTGTTATATTATACTATAGTGAGTTATATTATACTACAGCGTGTTATATTATACTATAGTGAGTTATATTATACTATAGTGAGTTATATTATACTACAGCATGTTATATTATACTATAGTGAGTTATATTATACTATAGTGAGTTATATTATACTATAGTGAGTTATATTATACTACAGCGTGTTATATTATACTATAGTGTGTTATATTGTACTATAGCGTGTTATATTATACTATAGTGTGTTATAATGTACTACAGTGTGTTATATTATACTACAGCGTGTTATATTATACTATAGTGTGTTATATTGTACTATAGCGTGTTATATTATACTATAGTGAGTTATATTATACTACAGCATGTTATATTATACTACAGCGTGTTATATTATACTATAGTGTGTTATATTATACTACAGCATGTTATATTATACTACAGCATGTTATATTATACTATAGTGAGTTATATTATACTATAGTGAGTTATATTATACTATAGTGAGTTATATTATACTACAGCGTGTTATATTACACTATAGTGTATTATTAAACTACAGTGTGTTATATTATACTATAGTGAGTTATATTATACTATAGTGAGTTATATTATACTATAGTGAGTTATATTATACAACAGCGTGTTATATTATACTATAGTGAGTTATATTATACTACAGCGTGTTATATTATACTATAGTGAGTTATATTATACTATAGTGAGTTATATTATACTATAGTGTGTTATATTATACTACAGCGTGTTATATTATACTATAGTGAGTTATATTATACTATAGTGAGTTATATTATACTACAGCGTGTTATATTATACTACAGCGTGTTATATTATACTATAGTGAGTTATATTATACTATAGTGAGTTATATTATACTACAGCGTGTTATATTACACTATAGTGTATTATTAAACTACAGTGTGTTATATTATACTACAGCGTGTTATATTATACTATAGTGTGTTATATTGTACTATAGCGTGTTATATTATACTACAGCGTGTTATATTATACTATAGTGAGTTATATTATACTACAGCATGTTATATTATACAACAGCGTGTTATATTACACTATAGTGTATTATTAAACTACAGTGTGTTATATTATACTACAGCGTGTTATATTATACTATAGTGAGTTATATTATACTACAGCTTGTTATATCATACTATAGTGAGTGATATTATACTATAGTGAGTTATATTATACTATAGTGAGTTATATTATACTACAGCGTGTTATATTATACTATAGTGTGTTATATTGTACTATAGCGTGTTATATTATACTACAGCATGTTATATTATACTATAGTGTTATATTATACTACAGCGTGTTATATTATACTATAGCGTGTTATATTGTACTATAGCGTGTTATATTATACTACAGCATGTTATATTATACTACAGCATGTTATATTATACTATAGTGAGTTATATTATACTACAGCATGTTATATTATACTACAGCGTATTATATTATACTATAGTGAGTTATATTATACTACAGCGTGTTATATTATAATATAGTGTGATATATTGTACTACAACGAGTTATATTATACTATAGTGAGTTATATTATACTACAGCGTGTTATATTATACTATAGTGAGTTATATTATACTATAGTGAGTTATATTATACTACAGCGTGTTATATTATACTACAGCGTGTTATATTATACTATAGTGAGTTATATTATACTACAGCGTGTTATATTATACTATAGTGAGTTATATTATACTATAGTGAGTTATATTATACTACAGCGTGTTATATTATACTACAGCGTGTTATATTATACTATAGTGAGTTATATTATACTACAGCGTGTTATATTATACTATAGTGAGTTATATTATACTATAGTGAGTTATATTATACTACAGCATGTTATATTATACTATAGTGAGTTATATTATACTATAGTGAGTTATATTATACTACAGTGTGTTATATTATACTACAGCGTGTTATATTATACTATAGTGTGTTATATTGTACTATAGCGTGTTATTTTATACTATAGTGAGTTATATTATACTACAGCATGTTATATTATACCACAGCGTGTTATATTATACTATAGTGTGTTATATTATACTACAGCATGTTATATTATACTACAGCATGTTATATTATACTACAGCATGTTATATTATACTACAGCATGTTATATTATACTATAGTGTTATATTATACTACAGCGTGTTATATTATACTACAGCGTGTTATATTATACTATAGCGTGTTATATTGTACTATAGCGTGTTATATTATACTATAGCGTGTTATATTATACTACAGCGTGTTATAGTATACTACAGCGTGTTATATTATACTACAGCGTGTTATATTATACTATAGTGTGTTATATTATACTACAGCGTGTTATATTACACTATAGTGTGTTATATTGTACTACAGCGTGTTATATTATAATATAGCGTGATATATTATACAACAGCATGTTATATTATACTATAGTGTGTTATATTATACTATAGTGTGTTATATTATACTATAGTGTGTTATATTGTAGTACAGCGTATTATATTATAATATAGCGTGTTATATTATACTATAGCGTGTTATATTATACTACAGCGTGTTATATTATACTATAGCGCGTTATATTGTACTATAGCGTGTTATAATGTACTACAGCGTGTTATATTAGACTACAGTGTGTTATATTATAATACAGCGTGTTATATTGTACTATAGCGTGTTATATTGTACTACAGCGTGTTATATTGTACTATAGCGTGTTATATTATACTACAGCGTGTTATATTATACTATAGCGTGTTATATTATACTATAGCGTGTTATATTATACTATAGTGTGTTATATTATACTATAGCGTGTTATATTGTACTACAGCGTGTTATATTGTACTATAGCGTGTTATATTGTACTACAGTGTGTTATATTGTACTATAGCGTGTTATATTATACTATAGTGAGTTATATTATACTATAGTGAGTTATATTATACTATAGTGAGTTATATTATACAACAGCGTGTTATATTATACTATAGTGAGTTATATTATACTAAGCGTGTTATATTATACTATAGTGAGTTATATTATACTATAGTGAGTTATATTATACTATAGTGTGTTATATTATACTACAGCGTGTTATATTATACTATAGTGAGTTATATTATACTATAGTGAGTTATATTATACTACAGCGTGTTATATTATACTACAGCGTGTTATATTATACTATAGTGAGTTATATTATACTATAGTGAGTTATATTATACTACAGCGTGTTATATTACACTATAGTGTATTATTAAACTACAGTGTGTTATATTATACTACAGCGTGTTATATTATACTATAGTGTGTTATATTGTACTATAGCGTGTTATATTATACTACAGCGTGTTATATTATACTATAGTGAGTTATATTATACTACAGCATGTTATATTATACAACAGCGTGTTATATTACACTATAGTGTATTATTAAACTACAGTGTGTTATATTATACTACAGCGTGTTATATTATACTATAGTGAGTTATATTATACTACAGCTTGTTATATCATACTATAGTGAGTGATATTATACTATAGTGAGTTATATTATACTATAGTGAGTTATATTATACTACAGCGTGTTATATTATACTATAGTGTGTTATATTGTACTATAGCGTGTTATATTATACTACAGCATGTTATATTATACTATAGTGTTATATTATACTACAGCGTGTTATATTATACTATAGCGTGTTATATTGTACTATAGCGTGTTATATTATACTACAGCATGTTATATTATACTACAGCATGTTATATTATACTATAGTGAGTTATATTATACTACAGCATGTTATATTATACTACAGCGTATTATATTATACTATAGTGAGTTATATTATACTACAGCGTGTTATATTATAATATAGTGTGATATATTGTACTACAACGAGTTATATTATACTATAGTGAGTTATATTATACTACAGCGTGTTATATTATACTATAGTGAGTTATATTATACTATAGTGAGTTATATTATACTACAGCGTGTTATATTATACTACAGCGTGTTATATTATACTATAGTGAGTTATATTATACTACAGCGTGTTATATTATACTATAGTGAGTTATATTATACTATAGTGAGTTATATTATACTACAGCGTGTTATATTATACTACAGCGTGTTATATTATACTATAGTGAGTTATATTATACTACAGCGTGTTATATTATACTATAGTGAGTTATATTATACTATAGTGAGTTATATTATACTACAGCATGTTATATTATACTATAGTGAGTTATATTATACTATAGTGAGTTATATTATACTACAGTGTGTTATATTATACTACAGCGTGTTATATTATACTATAGTGTGTTATATTGTACTATAGCGTGTTATTTTATACTATAGTGAGTTATATTATACTACAGCATGTTATATTATACCACAGCGTGTTATATTATACTATAGTGTGTTATATTATACTACAGCATGTTATATTATACTACAGCATGTTATATTATACTACAGCATGTTATATTATACTACAGCATGTTATATTATACTATAGTGTTATATTATACTACAGCGTGTTATATTATACTACAGCGTGTTATATTATACTATAGCGTGTTATATTGTACTATAGCGTGTTATATTATACTATAGCGTGTTATATTATACTACAGCGTGTTATAGTATACTACAGCGTGTTATATTATACTACAGCGTGTTATATTATACTATAGTGTGTTATATTATACTACAGCGTGTTATATTACACTATAGTGTGTTATATTGTACTACAGCGTGTTATATTATAATATAGCGTGATATATTATACAACAGCATGTTATATTATACTATAGTGTGTTATATTATACTATAGTGTGTTATATTATACTATAGTGTGTTATATTGTAGTACAGCGTATTATATTATAATATAGCGTGTTATATTATACTATAGCGTGTTATATTATACTACAGCGTGTTATATTATACTATAGCGCGTTATATTGTACTATAGCGTGTTATAATGTACTACAGCGTGTTATATTAGACTACAGTGTGTTATATTATAATACAGCGTGTTATATTGTACTATAGCGTGTTATATTGTACTACAGCGTGTTATATTGTACTATAGCGTGTTATATTATACTACAGCGTGTTATATTATACTATAGCGTGTTATATTATACTATAGCGTGTTATATTATACTATAGTGTGTTATATTATACTATAGCGTGTTATATTGTACTACAGCGTGTTATATTGTACTATAGCGTGTTATATTGTACTACAGTGTGTTATATTGTACTATAGCGTGTTATATTATACTATAGTGTGTTATATTATACTACAGCGTGTTATATTATACTACAGCATGTTATATTGTACTACAGCGTGTTATATTATACTACAGCGTGTTATATTATACTACAGCGTGTTATATTGTACTATAGCGTGTTATATTGTACTATAGCGTGTTATATTGTACTATAGCGTGTTATATTATACTATAGCGTGTTATATTGTACTACAGCCTGTTATATTGTACTACAGCGTGTTATATTATACTATAGCGTGTTATATTATACTATAGTGTGTTATATTATACTATAGCGTGTTATATTATACTACAGCGTGTTATATTATAATATAGCGTGTTATATTATACTATAGTGTGTTATATTATACTATAGCGTGTTATATTATACTACAGCGTGTTATATTATAATATAGCGTGTTATATTATTTTATAGCGTGTTATATTATACTATAGTGTTATATTATAATATAGCGTGTTATATTGTACTATAGCGTGTTATATTATAATATAGCGTGTTATATTGTACTATAGTGTGTTATATTATACTACAGTGTGTTATATTATACTATAGTGTTATATTGTACTACAGCGTGTTATATTATAATATAGCGTGTTATATTATACTATAGCGTGTTATATTATACTATAGTGTTATATTGTACTACAGCGTGTTATATTATAATATAGCGTGCTATATTGTACTATAGCGTGTTATATTATACTATAGCGTGTTATATTATACTATAGTGTTATATTGTACTACAGCGTGTTATATTATAATATAGCGTGTTATATTGTACTATAGCGTGTTATATTATACTATAGCGTGTTATATTATACTATAGTGTTATATTGTACTACAGCGTGTTATATTATAATATAGCGTGTTATATTATTTTATAGCTTGTTATATTATACTATAGTGTTATATTATAATATAGCGTGTTATATTGTACTATAGTGTGTTATATTATACTACAGCGTGTTATATTGTACTATAGTGTGTTATATTATACTAAAGCGTGTTATATTATACTATAGTGTGTTATATTATACTACAGCGTGTTATATTATACTATAGCGTGTTATATTATACTACAGCGTGTTATATTATACTATAGAGAGTTATATTATACTACAGCGTGTTATATTATACTATAGTGAGTTATATTATACTACAGCATGTTATATTATACAACAGCGTGTTATATTACACTATAGTGTATTATTAAACTACAGTGTGTTATATTATACTACAGCGTGTTATATTATACTATAGTGAGTTATATTATACTACAGCATGTTATATTATACAACAGTGTGTTATATTACACTATAGTGTATTATTAAACTACAGTGTGTTATATTATACTACAGCGTGTTATATTATACTATAGTGAGTTATATTATACTACAGCTTGTTATATTATACTATAGTGAGTTATATTATACTATAGTGAGTTATATTATACTATAGTGAGTTATATTATACTACAGCGTGTTATATTACACTATAGTGTATTATTAAACTACAGTGTGTTATATTATACTATAGTGAGTTATATTATACTATAGTGAGTTATATTATACTATAGTGAGTTATATTATAAAACAGCGTGTTATATTACACTATAGTGTATTATTAAACTACAGTGTGTTATATTATACTACAGCGTGTTATATTATACTATAGCGAGTTAT
The DNA here is from genome assembly GCA_947044405.1 of Leptodactylus fallax. NCBI lineage: Eukaryota > Metazoa > Chordata > Amphibia > Anura > Leptodactylidae > Leptodactylus > Leptodactylus fallax. Next base: position 300,088 of record CAMRHE010000751.1, on the reverse strand, counting down.
ATTATACTATAGTGAGTTATATTATACTATAGTGAGTTATATTATACTATAGTGAGTTATATTATACAACAGCGTGTTATATTATACTATAGTGAGTTATATTATACTACAGCGTGTTATATTATACTATAGTGAGTTATATTATACTACAGCGTGTTATATTATACTATAGTGAGTTATATTATACTATAGTGAGTTATATTATACTACAGCGTGTTATATTGTACTATAGTGTGTTATATTATACTACAGCGTGTTATATTATACTATAGTGTGTTATATTATACTACAGCGTGTTATATTATACTATAGCGTGTTATATTATACTACAGCGTGTTATATTATACTATAGTGAGTTATATTATACTACAGCGTGTTATATTATACTATAGTGAGTTATATTATACTACAGCATGTTATATTATACAACAGCGTGTTATATTACACTATAGTGTATTATTAAACTACAGTGTGTATTATACTACAGCGTGTTATATTATACTATAGTGAGTTATATTATACTACAGCATGTTATATTATACAACAGCGTGTTATATTACACTATAGTGTATTATTAAACTACAGTGTGTTATATTATACTACAGCGTGTTATATTATACTATAGTGAGTTATATTATACTACAGCTTGTTATATTATACTATAGTGAGTTATATTATACTATAGTGAGTTATATTATACTATAGTGAGTTATATTATACTACAGCGTGTTATATTACACTATAGTGTATTATTAAACTACAGTGTGTTATATTATACTATAGTGAGTTATATTATACTATAGTGAGTTATATTATACTATAGTGAGTTATATTATACAACAGCGTGTTATATTATACTATAGTGAGTTATATTATACTACAGCGTGTTATATTATACTATAGTGAGTTATATTATACTATAGTGAGTTATATTATACTACAGCGTGTTATATTATACTATAGTGAGTTATATTATACTATAGTGAGTTATATTATACTACAGCGTGTTATATTACACTATAGTGTATTATTAAACTACAGTGTGTTATATTATACTACAGCGTGTTATATTATACTATAGTGTGTTATATTGTACTATAGCGTGTTATATTATACTATAGCGTGTTATATTATACTATAGTGAGTTATATTATACTACAGCATGTTATATTATACAACAGCGTGTTATATTACACTATAGTGTATTATTAAACTACAGTGTGTTATATTATACTACAGCGTGTTATATTATACTATAGTGAGTTATATTATACTACAGCTTGTTATATCATACTATAGTGAGTTATATTATACTATAGTGAGTTATATTATACTATAGTGAGTTATATTATACTACAGCGTGTTATATTACACTATAGTGTATTATTAAACTACAGTGTGTTATATTATACTACAGCGTGTTATATTATACTATAGTGTGTTATATTGTACTATAGCGTGTTATATTATACTACAGCATGTTATATTATACTATAGTGTTATATTATACTACAGCGTGTTATATTATACTACAGCGTGTTATATTATACTATAGCGTGTTATATTGTACTATAGCGTGTTATATTGTACTATAGCGTGTTATATTATACTACAGCATGTTATATTATACTACAGCATGTTATATTATACTACAGCATGTTATATTATACTATAGTGAGTTATATTATACTACAGCATGTTATATTATACTACAGCGTATTATATTATACTATAGTGAGTTATATTATACTACAGCGTGTTATATTATAATATAGCGTGATATATTGTACTACAACGAGTTATATTATACTATAGTGAGTTATATTATACTACAGCGTGTTATATTATACTATAGTGAGTTATATTATACTATAGTGAGTTATATTATACTACAGCGTGTTATATTATACTATAGTGAGTTATATTATACTATAGTGAGTTATATTATACTACAGCGTGTTATATTATACTACAGCGTGTTATATTATACTATAGTGAGTTATATTATACTACAGCGTGTTATATTATACTATAGTGAGTTATATTATACTATAGTGAGTTATATTATACTACAGCATGTTATATTATACTATAGTGAGTTATATTATACTATAGTGAGTTATATTATACTACAGTGTGTTATATTATACTACAGCGTGTTATATTATACTATAGTGTGTTATATTGTACTATAGCCTGTTATATTATACTATAGTGAGTTATATTATACTACAGCATGTTATATTATACTACAGCGTGTTATATTATACTATAGTGTGTTATATTATACTACAGCATGTTATATTATACTACAGCATGTTATATTATACTACAGCATGTTATATTATACTACAGCATGTTATATTATACTACAGCATGTTATATTATACTATAGTGTTATATTATACTACAGCGTGTTATATTATACTACAGCGTGTTATATTATACTATAGCGTGTTATATTGTACTATAGCGTGTTATATTATACTACAGCATGTTATATTATACTACAGCATGTTATATTATACTATAGTGAGTTATATTATACTACAGCATGTTATATTATACTACAGCGTATTATATTATACTATAGTGAGTTATATTATACTACAGCGTGTTATATTATAATATAGCGTGATATATTGTACTACAACGAGTTATATTATACTATAGTGAGTTATATTATACTACAGCGTGTTATATTATACTATAGTGAGTTATATTATACTATAGTGAGTTATATTATACTACAGCGTGTTATATTATACTACAGCGTGTTATATTATACTATAGTGAGTTATATTATACTACAGCGTGTTATATTATACTATAGTGAGTTATATTATACTATAGTGAGTTATATTATACTACAGCGTGTTATATTACACTATAGTGAGTTATATTATACTACAGCGTGTTATATTATACTATAGCGTGTTATATTATACTACAGCGTGTTATAGTATACTACAGCGTGTTATATTATACTACAGCATGTTATATTATACTATAGTGTGTTATATTATACAACAGCGTGTTATGTTACACTATAGTGTGTTATATTGTACTACAGCGTGTTATATTATAATATAGCGTGTTATATTATACTACAGCGTGTTATATTATACTATAGTGTGTTATATTATACTATAGTGTGTTATATTATACTATAGTGTGTTATATTGTACTACAGCGTATTATATTATAATATAGCGTGTTATATTATACTATAGCGTGTTATATTATACTACAGCGTGTTATATTATACTATAGCGCGTTATATTGTAGTATAGCGTGTTATAATGTACTACAGCGTGTTATATTAGACTACAGTGTGTTATATTATAATACAGCGTGTTATATTGTACTATAGCGTGTTATATTGTACTACAGCGTGTTATATTGTACTATAGCGTGTTATATTATACTACAGCGTGTTATATTATACTATAGTGAGTTATATTGTACTACAGCGTGTTATATTGTACTATAGCGTGTTATATTATACTACAGCGTGTTATATTATACTATAGCGTGTTATATTATACTATAGCGTGTTATATTATACTATAGTGTGTTATATTATACTATAGCGTGTTATATTGTACTACAGCGTGTTATATTGTACTATAGCGTGTTATATTGTACTACAGTGTGTTATATTGTACTATAGCGTGTTATATTATACTATAGTGTGTTATATTATACTACAGCGTGTTATATTATACTACAGCATGTTATATTGTACTACAGCGTGTTATATTATACTACAGCGTGTTATATTATACTACAGCGTGTTATATTGTACTATAGCGTGTTATATTGTACTATAGCGTGTTATATTGTACTATAGCGTGTTATATTGTACTATAGCGTGTTATATTATACTATAGCGTGTTATATTGTACTACAGCCTGTTATATTATACTACAGCGTGTTATATTATACTATAGCGTGTTATATTATACTATAGTGTGTTATATTATACTATAGCGTGTTATATTATACTACAGCGTGTTATATTATAATATAGCGTGTTATATTATACTACAGCGTGTTATATTATAATACAGCGTGTTATATTATTTTATAGCGTGTTATATTATACTATAGTGTTATATTATAATATAGCGTGTTATATTGTACTATAGCGTGTTATATTATAATATAGCGTGTTATATTGTACTATAGTGTGTTATATTATACTACAGTGTGTTATATTATACTATAGTGTTATATTGTACTACAGCGTGTTATATTATAATATAGCGTGCTATATTGTACTATAGCGTGTTATATTATACTATAGCGTGTTATATTATACTATAGTGTTATATTGTACTACAGCGTGTTATATTATAATATAGCGTGTTATATTGTACTATAGCGTGTTATATTATACTATAGCGTGTTATATTATACTATAGTGTTATATTGTACTACAGCGTGTTATATTATACTACAGCGTGTTATATTATACTATAGCGTGTTATATTATACTACAGCGTGTTATATTATAATATAGCGTGTTATATTATTTTATAGCGTGTTATATTATACTATAGTGTTATACAGTCATATGAAAAATTTGGGCACCCCTATTAATCTTAATCATTTTTAGTTCTAAATATTTGGGTGTTTGCAACAGCCATTTCAATTTGATATATCTAATAACTGATGGACACAGTAATATTTCAGGATTGAAATGAGGTTTATTGTACTAACAGAAAATGTGCAATATGCATTAAACCAAAATTTGACCGGTGCAAAAATTTGGGTACCCTTATCATTTTATTGATTTGAATACTCCTAACTACTTTTTACTGACTTACTGAAGCACAAAATTGGTTTTGTAACCTCACTGAGCTTTGAACTTCATAGCCAGGTGTATCCAATCATGAGAAAAGGTATTTAAGGTGGCCAATTGCAAGTTGTTCTCCTATTTGAATCTCCTCTGAAGAGTGGCATCATGGGCTCCTCAAAACAACTCTCAAATGATCTGAAAACAAAGATTGTTCAACATAGTTGTTCAGGGGAAGGATACAAAAAGTTGTCTCAGAGATTTAACCTGTCAGTTTCCACTGTGAGGAACATAGTAAGGAAATGGAAGACCACAGGGACAGTTCTTGTTAAGCCCAGAAGTGGCAGGCCAAGAAAAATATCAGAAAGGCAGAGAAGAAGAATGGTGAGAACAGTCAAGGACAATCCACAGACCACCTCCAAAGAGCTGCAGCATCATCTTGCTGCAGATGGTGTCACTGTGCATCGGTCAACAGTACAGCACACTTTGCACAAGGAGAAGCTGTATGGGAGAGTGATGCGAAAGAAGCCGTTTCTGAAAGCACGCCACAAACAGAGTCGCCTGAGGGATGCAAAAGCACATTTGGACAAGCCAGCTTCATTTTGGAAGAAGGTCCTGTGGACTGATGAAACAAAGATTGAGTTGTTTGGTCATACAAAAAGGCGTTATGCATGGCGTCCAAAAAACACAGCATTCCAAGAAAAACACTTGCTACCCACTGTAACATTTGGTGGAGGTTCCATCATGCTTTGGGGCTGTGTGGCCAATGCCGGCACCGGGAATCTTGTTAAAGTTGAGGGTCGCATGGATTCAACTCAGTATCAGCAGATTCTTGAGAATAATGTACAAGAATCAGTGACGAATTTGACGTTACGCCGGGGATGGATATTTCAGCAAGACAATGATCCAAATCTACTCAGGCATTCATGCAGAGGAACAATTACAATGTTCTGGAATGGCCATCCCAGTCCCCAGACCTGAATATCATTGAACATCTGTGGGATAATTTGAAGCGGGCTGTCCATGCTCGGCGACCATCAAACTTAACTGAACTGGAATTGTTTTGTAAAGAGGAATGGTCAAAAATACCTTCATCCAGGATCCAGGAACTGATTAAAAGCTACAGGAAGCGACTAGAGGCTGTTATTTTTGCAAAAGGAGGATCTACTAAATATTAATGTCACTTTTCTGTTGAGGTGCCCATACTTTTGCACCGGTCAAATTTTGGTTTAATGGATATTGCACATTTTCTGTTAGTACAATAAACCTCATTTCAATCCTGAAATATTACTGTGTCCATCAGTTATTAGATATATCAAATTGAAATGGCTGTTGCAAACACTCAAATATTTAGAACTAAAAATGATTAAGATTAATAGGGGTGCCCAAACTTTTTCATATGACTGTATTATAATATAGCGTGTTATATTGTACTATAGCGTGTTATATTATAATATAGCGTGTTATATTGTACTATAGTGTGTTATATTATAATATAGCGTGTTATATTGTACTATAGCGTGTTATATTATAATATAGCGTGTTATATTGTACTATAGCGTGTTATATTATAATATAGCGTGTTATATTGTACTATAGTGTGTTATATTATACTATAGTGTTATATTGTACTACAACGTGTTATATTATAATATAGCGTGTTATATTGTACTATAGTGTGTTGTATTATACTATAGTGTGTTATATTATACTATAGCGTCATATATTATACAGTACTTCTTGGATTGATGTTTCAGAGCCCTCCTGATCAGTGTGCTCCGCCCACATCTTGCGTAGTATTAGCATCGATAGTGAATAAGTGGCTGCCCAAGTCAAACTTGACATATTTGGCAGTGGAGGAAAAAACATAAACAGTTCTGCAAGTTTTGCAACAAAATATATTTTTGCAGAATGCTGCATTACCATGGCAGCCATGATTTCCTAGTAGGACACAAAGTGTCCATCATGTCATACAACCTGAGCTATTCACTCGCTGTAGTCAGCGCCCGCTCAGCAGGAACCTGTCACACATACAGAGCTCACCAGAAGCGCTATAATAGAATAGTTAATACAGTCCGGCCTCGTTCACACACAGTGCATTGTCCCTGCGTTTAACTGTTTGTATTCCAGATATTGTACCTAGACCGACATGTGGGCAGGTAACATGTGATACTGGACGTGGCCAGAGTGAGCCCGGAGGTTATGGCGGTGTTGTTGTAATTTGTATAGGTAAGTCTATGACCAGAGGCAGTCTGCAGGATCCATCAGGATTGGTTTTATATCTGATCTATGAAAATTATTGCAGATGTGTAAAGAACGGAGACCCCCAACGGCAATGTGAACAGAGGCGAAAAACCGACACCCGAGAATCGCCAGAAACCTCATCTGCAGCTCCGTGTTATGTCTAACTGTATATAGCTGTATACTATGTGTAGTTGTATACTATGTGTAATTGTATATATTGTATATAGCTGTATACTATGTGTAGTTGTATATATTGTATATAGTGTATACTATGTGTAATTGTATATATTGTATATAGCTGTATACTATGTGTAGTTGTATATATTGTATATAGGTGTATACTATGTGTAATTGTATATATTGTATATAGCTGTATACTATGTGTAGTTGTATATATTGTATATAGCTGTATACTATGTGTAGCTGTATATAGCTGTATACTATGTGTAGTTGTATATATTGTATATAGCTGTATACTATGTGTAGTTGTATATATTGTATATAGCTGTATACTATGTGTAGTTGTATATAGTTTCTGTATACTATGTGTAGTTGTATATATTGTATATAGCTGTATACTATGTGTAGTTGTATATAGCTGTATACTATGTGTAGTTGTATATATTGTATATAGCTGTATACTATGTGTAGTTGTATATAGCTGTATACTATGTGTAGTTGTATATATTGTATATAGCTGTATACTATGCGTAGCTGTATATAGCTGTATACTATGTAGTTGTATATAGCTGTATACTATGTGTAGTTGTATATAGCTGAATACTATGTATAGTTGTATATATTGTATATAGCTGTATACTATGTGTAGTTGTATATAGCTGAATACTATGTATAGTTGTATATATTGTATATAGCTGTATACTATGTGTAGTTGTATATAGCTGTATACTATGTGTAGCTGTATATATTGTATATAGGTGTATACTATGTAGTTGTATATAGCTGTATACTATGTGTAGTTGTATATATTGTATATAGCTGTATACTATGTGTAGTTGTATATATTGTATATAGCTGTATACTATGTGTAGCTGTATATATTGTATATAGGTGTATACTATGTAGTTGTATATAGCTGTATACTATGTGTAGTTGTATATATTGTATATAGGTGTATACTATGTAGTTGTATATAGCTGTATACTATGTGTAGTTGTATATATTGTATATAGGTGTATACTATGTAGTTGTATATAGCTGTATACTATGTATAGTTGTATATATTGTATATAGCTGTATACTATGTGTAGTTGTATATAGCTGTATACTATGTGTAGTTGTATATAGCTGTATACTATGTATAGTTGTATATATTGTATATAGCTGTATACTATGTGTAGCTGTATATAGCTGTATACTATGTGTAGTTGTATATATTGTATATAGCTGTATACTATGTGTAGTTGTATATATTGTATATAGCTGTATACTATGTGTAGTTGTATATAGCTGTATACTATGTGTAGTTGTATATATTGTATATAGCTGTATACTATGTGTATGTTGTATATATTGTATATAGCTGTATACTATGCGTAGTGTATATAGCTGTATACTATGTAGTTGTATATAGCTGTATACTATGTATAGTTGTATATATTGTATATAGCTGTATACTATGTGTAGTTGTATATATTGTATATAGCTGTATATATGTGTAGTTGTATATAGCTGTATACTATGTATAGTTGTATATATTGTATATAGCTGTATACTATGTGTAGTTGTATATAGCTGAATACTATGTATAGTTGTATATATTGTATATAGCTGTATACTATGTGTAGTTGTATATAGCTGTATACTATGTGTAGCTTGTATATATTGTATATAGCTGTATACTATGTGTAGTTGTATATATTGTATATAGCTGTATACTATGTGTAGTTGTATATATTGTATATAGGTGTATACTATGTAGTTGTATATATAGCTGTATACTATGTGTAGTTGTATATATTGTATATAGGTGTATACTATGTAGTTGTATATAGCTGTATACTATGTGTAGTTGTATATATTGTATATAGGTGTATACTATGTAGTGTGTATATAGCTGTATACTATGTATAGTTGTATATATTGTATATAGCTGTATACTATGTGTATTTGTATATAGCTGTATACTATGTAGTTGTATATAGCTGTATACTATGTGTAGTTGTATATATTGTATATAGCTGTATACTATGTGTAGTTGTATATAGCTGTATACTATGTGTAGTTGTATATATTGTATATAGCTGTATACTATGTGTAGTTGTATATATTGTATATAGCTGTATACTATGCGTAGTGTATATATAGTATATAGTGTATACTATGTAGTTGTATATAGCTGTATACTATGTATAGTTGTATATATTGTATATAGCTGTATACTATGTGTAGTTATGTATATATTGTATATAGCTGTATACTATGTGTAGTTGTATATAGCTGTATACTATGTATAGTTGTATATATTGTATATAGCTGTATACTATGTGTAGTTGTATATATTGTATATAGCTGTATACTATGTGTAGATATGTATATAGCTGTATACTATGTATAGTTGTATATATTGTATATAGCTGTATACTATGTATAGTTGTATATATGTGTGTATGTGTATGTGTGTGTAGCTGTATACTATGTGTATATATGTATATATGTATATGTGTATACTATGTATAGTTGTATATATGTGTATATGTGTGTATATGTATGTGTGTGTATGTATATATATGTATATAGCTGTATACATTGTGTGTATATGTATATAGCTGTATACTATGTGTAGTTGTATATATTGTATATATGTGTATATGTAGTTGTGTATGTGTATATATGTGTATGTGTGTGTATATGTGTGTATATATGTGTGTGTATATGTGTATGTAGTGTATATGTATATAGCTGTATACTATGTGTGTGTGTATATATATATGTATGTGTGTGTGTATGTGTATGTGCTATGTATGTGTATATATATGTGTGTATATAGTGTATACTATGTGTATATATATGGTATACTATGTATAGTTGTATATATTGTATATAGCTGTGTATATGTGTGTATATGTGTATATATGTGTATATATGTGTATATGTGTGTATATGTGTGTGTATGTATATATATATATATATGTGTGTGTGTATATATATGTAGTATATGTGTGGATGTATATATTGTATATAGCTGTATACTATGTGTGTGTGTGTATGTATGTATATATATGTGTGTATGTGTATGTATATGGCTGTATACTATGTGTAGTTGTGTATAGTTGTATATATGTGTATATGTGTGTGTATGTGTGGTATATGTGTATATGTGTATATATATGTATAGTTGTATATACTGTATAGTATATGTGTATATATATGTATATAGCTGTATACTATGTGTAGTTGTATATATATGTATATATGTGTATGTGTGTGTGTATGTATATATATGTGTACTATGTGTATATGTGTATATATGTGTATATGTGTATGTGTGTATATATATATATATGTATATACTGTGTGTATGTGTATATATATGTATATACTATGTATACTGTATATATTGTATATAGTGTATACTATGTGTGTATGTGTATATGTGTATATATATGTGTGTATATATATGTATGTATATATGTATATGTATGTATATGTGTGTATATGTGTATATATATGTATATGTATATATGTGTGTATGTGTATATATGTGTATACTGTGTATAGTTGTATATATGGTATATATGTATATGTGTGTATACTGTGTGTGTGGTATATATTGTATATAGCTGTATACTATGTGTAGTTGTATATAGCTGTATACTATGTGTGTATGCTATGTATAGTGTATATACGGTGTATATGTGTAGTTGTATACTAGCTGTATATGTATGTGTAGACTGTGTGTAGTTGTATATAGCTGTATACGTATATGTATATATGTATATATTGTATATAGCTGTATACCATGTGTATGTGTGTATATATATGTATGTGTGCTGTGTGTGTGTGTATATATGTATATATGTGTATATGTGGTGTATGTGTATATATAGTGTATATATGTGTGTATATGTGTGTATGTGTGTATATGTGTATGTATATGTATACTATGTGTAGTTGTATATATTGTATATAGGTGTATACTATGTGTAGTTGTATATATATGTATATGTGTGTGTGTATGTGTGTATATATATATATTGTATGTGTGTGTGTACTGTGTACTGTGTATATATGTGTACATATGTGTAGTTGTATATATTTGTATATAGGTGTATACTATGTAGTATATATATGTATACTATGTATAGTTGTATATATTGTATATAGCTGTATACTATGTGTGGTGTATATATTGTATATAGCTGTATACTATGTGTAGTTGTATATAGCTGTATACTATGTATAGTTGTATATATTGTATATAGCTGTATACTATGTGTAGTTGTATATATTGTATATAGCTGTATACTATGTGTAGTTGTATATATTGTATATAGCTGTATACTATGTGGTGTATATATATATACTATGTATAGTTGTATATATTGTATATAGCTGTATACTATGTGTAGTTGTATATATTGTATATAGCTGTATACTATGTGTAGCTGTATATAGCTGTATACTATGTATAGTTGTATATATTGTATATAGCTGTATACTATGTGTAGTTGTATATAGCTGTATACTATGTAGTTGTATATAGCTGTATACTATGTATAGTTGTATATATTGTATATAGCTGTATACTATGTATAGTTGTATATAGCTGTATATGTGTGTGTTATGTGTATAGCTGTATATATTTGTATATAGCTGTATACTATGTGTAGTTGTATATATTGTATATAGCTGTATACTATGTGTAATTGTATATATTGTATATAGCTGTATACTATGTGTAGCTGTATATAGCTGTATACTATGTGTAGTTGTATATATTGTATATAGCTGTATACTATGTGTAGTTGTATATAGCTGTATACTATGCGTAGCTGTATATAGCTGTATACTATGTGTAGTTGTATATATTGTATATAGCTGTATACTATGTGTAGTTGTATATATTGTATATAGCTGTATACTATGTGTAGTTGTATATATTGTATATAGCTGTATACTATGTGTAGTTGTATATAGCTGTATACTATGTATAGTTGTATATATTGTATATAGGTGTATACTATGTGTAGCTGTATATAGCTGTATACTATGTGTAGTTGTATATATTGTATATAGCTGTATACTATGTGTAGTTGTATATAGCTGTATATGCTATGTATATATACTATGTGTAGTTGTATATATTGTATATAGCTGTATACTATGTATAATTGTATATATTGTATATAGCTGTATACTATGTGTAGTTGTATATATTGTATATAGCTGTATACTATGTGTAGTTGTATATAGCTGTATACTATGTGTAGTTGTATATATTGTATATAGCTGTATACTATGTGTAGCTGTATATAGCTGTATACTATGTATAGTTGTATATATTGTATATAGCTGTATACTATGTGTAGTTGTATATAGCTGTATACTATGTGTAGTTGTATATATTGTATATAGCTGTATACTATGTGTAGTTGTATATAGCTGTATACTATGTGTAGTTGTATATATTGTATATAGCTGTATACTATGTGTAGCTGTATATAGCTGTATACTATGTGTAGTTGTATATATTGTATATAGCTGTATACTATGTGTAGTTGTATATAGCTGTATACTATGTGTAGTTGTATATATTGTATATAGGTGTATACTATGTGAGTTGTATATAGCTGTATACTATGTGTAGTTGTATATATTGTATATAGCTGTATACTATGTGTAGATTGTATATATTGTATATAGCTGTATACTATGTGTGAGTTGTATATAGCTGTATACTATGTGTAGTTGTATATAGCTGTATACTATGTATAGTTGTATATATTGTATATAGCTGTATACTATGTGAGTGTTGTATATAGCTGTATACTATGTGTAGTTGTATATATTGTATATAGCTGTATACTATGTGTAGTTGTATATAGCTGTATACTATGTGTAGTTGTATATATTGTATATAGCTGTATACTATGTGTAGTTGTATATAGGCTGTATACTATGTGTAGTTGTATATATTGTATATAGCTGTATACTATGTGTAGTTGTATATATTGTATATAGGTGTATACTATGTAGTTGTATATAGCTGTATACTATGTGTAGTTGTATATATTGTATATAGGTGTATACTATGTAGTTGTATATAGCTGTATACTATGTGTAGTTGTATATATTGTATATAGCTGTATACTTTCTATCTGCCGGGAGTTTTCCTACTGCTATTCACTTGGGGGTTGTTGGGCAGAGACCCCTGAAGATCGGGCACTTACTTTTTCCGCTAATGGATTTCTTCAGCTGTTGGGCCATAAAGCGTCTGCGCCCTACTGAAATGACTGGGGGGCAGAGGACTCCCCTCCCCGCACCACAGGAGGCTCCCACATTACTGGGGCCCCAATATTTACCAGGAGAGCAGGCCTCATCACCATAGCAACCAGCCACAAGACAGTTAAGAGATGAAAGCAGAGCTCTGATTGGTTGCCACGGGAGACGAGGCCTGAGAACTTAGGTGCAGTCTGGTCTGCAACAGTATTGTAATGGGGAGAGGGAGACACTGGGGCAATAAGAGTTAAATGGGGGCAGTAAGGGCACTATGATCCGACAACGGGAGGGGGAACTAATAATTGAGAGAGGGAGAAATTTGGTGCGCTGATAATTGACAGCCAGAATCACTGGGGCACTATTAGTTATCAGGGGTACTATGAAGTGAGATGGGGAGACACTGGGGCACTATTAGTTATCAGGGGTACTATGAAGTGAGATGGGGAGACACTGGGGGAAGGGAGGGGAGACCGGGACACTATTAGTTATCAGGGGTACTATGAAGTGAGATGGGGAGACACTGGGGCACTATTAGTTATCAGGGGTACTATGAAGTGAGATGGGGAGACACTGGGACACTATTAGTTATCAGGGGCACTATGAAGTGAGATGGGACAGCACTGGGGCACTATTAGTTATCAGGGGTACTATGAAGTGAGATGGGACAGCACTGGGGCACTATTAGTTATCAGGGGCACTATGAAGTGAGATGGGACAGCACTGGGGCACTATTACTTATCAGGGGCACTATGAAGTGAGATGAGGAGACACTGGGGCACTATTAGTTATCAGGGGCACTATGAAGTGAGATGAGGAGACACTGGGGCACTATTAGTTATCAGGGGCACTATGAAGTGAGATGGGGAGACACTGGGGCACTATTAGTTATCAGGGGCACTATGAAGTGAGATGGGGAGACACTGGGGCACTATTAGTTATCAGGGGCACTATGAAGTGAGATGGGGAGACACTGGGGCACTATTAGTTATCAGGGGCACTATGAAGTGAGATGGGGAGACACTGGGGCACTATTAGTTATCAGGGGCACTATGAAGTGAGATGGGGAGACACTGGGGCACTATTAGTTATCAGGGGCACTATGAAGTGAGATGGGGAGACACTGGGGCACTATTAGTTATCAGGGGCACTATGAAGTGAGATGGGGAGACACTGGGGCACTATTAGTTATCAGGGGCACTATGAAGTGAGATGAGGAGACACTGGGGCACTATTAGTTATCAGGGGCACTATGAAGTGAGATGGGGAGACACTGGGGCACTATTAGTTATCAGGGGCACTATGAAGTGAGATGAGGAGACACTGGGGCACTATTAGTTATCAGGGGCACTATGAAGTGAGATGGGGAGACACTGGGGCACTATTAGTTATCAGGGGCACTATGAAGTGAGATGGGACAGCACTGGGGCACTATTAGTTATCAGGGGCACTATGAAGTGAGATGGGGAGACACTGGGGCACTATTAGTTATCAGGGGCACTATGAAGTGAGATGGGGAGACACTGGGGCACTATTAGTTATCAGGGGCACTATGAAGTGAGATGGGGAGACACTGGGGCACTATTAGTTATCAGGGGCACTATGAAGTGAGATGGGGAGACACTGGGGCACTATTAGTTATCAGGGGCACTATGAAGTGAGATGGGGAGACACTGGGGCACTATTAGTTATCAGGGGCACTATGAAGTGAGATGGGGAGACACTGGGGCACTATTAGTTATCAGGGGCACTATGAAGTGAGATGGGACAGACACTGGGGCACTATTAGTTATCAGGGGCACTATGAAGTGAGATGAGGAGACACTGGGGCACTATTAGTTATCAGGGGCACTATGAAGTGAGATGGGGAGACACTGGGGCACTATTAGTTATCAGGGGCACTATGAAGTGAGATGAGGAGACACTGGGGCACTATTAGTTATCAGGGGCACTATGAAGTGAGATGGGGAGACACTGGGGCACTATTAGTTATCAGGGGCACTATGAAGTGAGATGGGACAGCACTGGGGCACTATTAGTTATCAGGGGCACTATGAAGTGAGATGGGGATACACTGGGGCACTATTAGTTATCAGGGGCACTATGAAGTGAGATGGGGAGACACTGGGGCACTATTAGTTATCAGGGGCACTATGAAGTGAGATGGGGAGACACTGGGGCACTATTAGTTATCAGGGGCACTATGAAGTGAGAGGGGGGACACTGGGGCACTATTACTTATAAGGGGCACTATGAAGTGAGATGAGAAGACACTGGGGCACTATTAGTTAACAGGGGCACTATGAAGTGAGGTGGGGAGACACTGGGGCACTATTAGTTATCAGGGGCACTATGAAGTGAGATGGGGAGACACTGGGGCACTATTACTTATCAGGGGCACGATGAAGTGAGATGGGACAGCACTGGGGCACTATTAGTTATCAGGGGCACTATGAAGTGAGATGGGGAGACACTGGGGCACTATTACTTATCAGGGGCACTATGAAGTGAGATGAGGAGACACTGGGGCACTATTAGTTATCAGGGGCACTATGAAGTGAGATGGGAGACACTGGGGCACTATTACTTATCAGGGGCACTATGAAGTGAGATGAGGAGACACTGGGGGCACTATTAGTTATCAGGGGCACTATGAAGTGAGATGAGGAGACACTGGGGCACTATTAGTTATCAGGGGCACTATGAAGTGAGATGGGACAGCACTGGGGCACTATTAGTTATCAGGGGTACTATGAAGTGAGATGGGACAGCACTGGGGCGCTATTAGTTATCAGGGGCACTATGAAGTGAGATGGGGAAACACTGGGGCACTATTAGTTATCAGGGGCACTATGAAGTGAGATGAGGAGACATTGGGGCACTATTAGTTATCAGGGGCACTATGAAGTGAGATGGGACAGCACTGGGGCACTATTAGTTATCAGGGGCACTATGAAGTGAGATGGGGAGACACTGGGGCACTATTAGTTATCAGGGGCACTATGAAGTGAGATGGGGAGACACTGGGGCACTATTAGTTATCAGGGGCACTATGAAGTGAGATGGGGAGACACTGGGGCACTATTAGTTATCAGGGGCACTATGATGTGAGATGGGGAGACACTGGGGCACTATTAGTTATCAGGGGTACTATGAAGTGAGATGGGACAGCACTGGGGCGCTATTAGTTATCAGGGGCACTATGAAGTGAGATGGGGAGACACTGGGGCACTATTAGTTATCAGGGGTACTATGAAGTGAGATGGGACAGCACTGGGGCACTATTAGTTATCAGGCGCACTATGAAGTGAGATGGGACAGCACTGGGGCACTATTAGTTATCAGGGGCACTATGAAGTAAGATGGGGAGACACTGGGGCACTATTAGTTATCAGGGGCACTATGAAGTGAGATGGGACAGCACTGGGGCACTATTAGTTATCAGGGGCACTATGAAGTGAGATGGGGAGACACTGGGGCACTATTAGTTATCAGGGGCACTATGAAGTGAGATGAGGAGACACTGGGGCACTATTAGTTATCAGGGGCACTATGAAGTGAGATGAGGAGACACTGGGGCACTATTAGTTATCAGGGGCACTATGAAGTGAGATGGGACAGCACTGGGGCACTCTTAGTTATCAGGGGCACTATGAAGTGAGATGGGACAGCACTGGGGCACTATTAGTTATCAGGGGCACTATGAAGTGAGATGGGGAGACACTGGGGCACTATTAGTTATCAGGGGCACTATGAAGTGAGATGGGGAGACACTGGGGCACTATTAGTTATCAGGGGCACTATGATGTGAGATGGGGAGACACTGGGGCACTATTAGTTATCAGGGGCACTATGAAGTGAGATGGAGAGACACTGGGATACTATTAGTTATCAGGGGCACTATGAAGTGAGATGGGACAGCACTGGGGCACTATTAGTTATCAGGGGCACTATGAAGAGAGATGGGGAGACACTGGGGCACTATTAGTTATCAGGGGTACTATGAAGTGAGATGGGACAGCACTGGGGCACTATTAGTTATCAGGGGTACTATGAAGTGAGATGGGGAGGCACTGGGGCACTATTAGTTATCAGGGGCACTATGAAGTGAGATGGGACAGCACTGGGGCACTAATAGTTATCAGGGGCACTATGAAGTGAGATGGGACAGCACTGGGGCACTATTAGTTATCAGGGGCACTATGAAGTGAGATGGGTAGACACTGGGGCACTATTAGTTATCAGGGGCACTATGAAGTGAGATGGGGAGACACTGGGGCACTATTAGTTATCAGGGGCACTATGAAGTGAGATGGGGAGACACTGGTGCACTATTAGTTATCAGGGGCACTATGAAGTGAGATGGGACAGCACTGGGGCACTATTAGTTATCAGGGGCACTATGAAGTGAGATGGGGAGACACTGGGGCACTATTAGTTATCAGGGGCACTATGAAGTGAGATGGGGAGACACTGGGGCACTATTAGTTATCTGGGGTACTATGAAGTGAGATGGGACAGCACTGGGGCGCTATTAGTTATCAGGGGCACTATGAAGTGAGATGGGGAGACACTGGGGCACTATTAGTTATCAGGGGTACTATGAAGTGAGATGAAGAGACACTGGTGCACTATTAGTTATCAGGGGCACTATGAAGTGAGATGGGGAGACACTGGGGCACTATTAGTTATCAGGGGCACTATGAAGTGAGATGAGGAGACACTGGGGCACTATTAGTTATCAGGGGCACTATGAAGTGAGATGGGACAGCACTGGGGCACTCTTAGTTATCAGGGGCACTATGAAGTGAGATGGGACAGCACTGGGGCACTATTAGTTATCAGGGGCACTATGAAGTGAGATGAGGAGACACTGGGGCACTATTAGTTATCAGGGGCACTATGAAGTGAGATGAGGAGACACTGGGGCACTATTAGTTATCAGGGGCACTATGAAGTGAGATGGGGAGACACTGGGGCACTATTAGTTATCAGGGGCACTATGAAGTGAGATGAGGAGACACTGGGGCACTATTAGTTATCAGGGGCACTATGAAGTGAGATGGGACAGCACTGGGGCACTATTAGTTATCAGGGGCACTATGAAGTGAGATGAGGAGACACTGGGGCACTATTAGTTATCAGGGGCACTATGAAGTGAGATGGGGAGACACTGGGGCACTATTAGTTATCAGGGGCACTATGAAGTGAGATGAGGAGACACTGGGGCACTATTAGTTATCAGGGGCACTATGAAGTGAGATGGGGAGACACTGGGGCACTATTAGTTATCAGGGGCACTATGAAGTGAGATGGGGAGACACTGGGGCACTATTAGTTATCAGGGGCACTATGAAGTGAGATGGGACAGCACTGGGGCACTATTAGTTATCAGGGGCACTATGAAGTGAGATGAGGAGACACTGGGGCACTATTAGTTATCAGGGGCACTATGTAGTGAGATGGGGAGACACTGGGGCACTATTAGTTATCAGGGGCACTATGAAGTGAGATGGGACAGCACTGGGGCACTATTAGTTATCAGGGGCACTATGAAGTGAGATGGGGAGACACTGGGGCACTATTAGTTATCAGGGGCACTATGAAGTGAGATGGGGAGACACTGGGGCACTATTAGTTATCAGGGGCACTATGAAGTGAGATGGGGAGACACTGGGGCACTATTAGTTATCAGGGGCACTATGAAGTGAGATGGGGAGACACTGGGGCACTATTACTTATCAGGGGCACTATTAAGTGAGATGAGAAGACACTGGGGCACTATTAGTTATCAGGGGCACTATGAAGTGAGATGGGGAGACACTGGGGCACTATTAGTTATCAGGGGCACTATGAAGTGAGATGGGGAGACACTGGGGCACTATTAGTTATCAGGGGCACTATGAAGTGAGATGAGAAGACACTGGGGCACTATTAGTTATCAGGGGCACTATGAAGTGAGATGGGGAGACACTGGGGCACTATTAGTTATCAGGGGCACTATGAAGTGAGATGGGCAGACACTGGGGCACTATTAGTTATCAGGGGCACTATGAAGTGAGATGGGACAGCACTGGGGCACTATTAGTTATCAGGGGCACTATGAAGTGAGATGGGGAGACACTGGGGCACTATTACTTATCAGGGGCACTATGAAGTGAGATGAGGAGACACTGGGGCACTATTAGTTATCAGGGGCACTATGAAGTGAGATGGGGAGACACTGGGGCACTATTACTTATCAGGGGCACTATGAAGTGAGATGGGGAGACACTGGGGCACTATTACTTATCAGGGGCACTATGAAGTGAGATGAGGAGACACTGGGGCACTATTAGTTATCAGGGGCACTATGAAGTGAGATGAGGAGACACTGGGGCACTATTAGTTATCAGGGGCACTATGAAGTGAGATGGGACAGCACTGGGGCACTATTAGTTATCAGGGGTACTATGAAGTGAGATGGGACAGCACTGGGGCACTATTAGTTATCAGGGGCACTATGTAGTGAGATGGGACAGCACTGGGGCACTATTAGTTATCAGGGGCACTATGAAGTGAGATGGGGAGACACTGGGGCACTATTAGTTATCAGGGGCACTATGAAGTGAGATGGGGAGACACTGGGGCACTATTAGTTATCAGGGGCACTATGAAGTGAGATGGGGAGACACTGGGGCACTATTAGTTATCAGGGGCACTATGAAGTGAGATGGGGAGACACTGGGGCACTATTACTTATCAGGGGCACTATGAAGTGAGATGAGAAGACACTGGGGCACTATTAGTTATCAGGGGCACTATGAAGTGAGATGGGGAGACACTGGGGCACTATTAGTTATCAGGGGCACTATGAAGTGAGATGGGGAGACACTGGGGCACTATTACTTATCAGGGGCACTATGAAGTGAGATGAGAAGACACTGGGGCACTATTAGTTATCAGGGGCACTATGAAGTGAGATGGAGAGACACTGGGATACTATTAGTTATCAGGGGCACTATGAAGTGACATGGGACAGCACTGGGGCACTATTAGTTATCAGGGGCACTATGAAGAGAGATGGGGAGACACTGGGGCACTATTAGTTATCAGGGGCACTATGAAGTGAGATGGGGAGACACTGGGGCACTATTAGTTATCAGGGGTACTATGAAGTGAGATGGGACAGCACTGGGGCACTATTAGTTATCAGGGGCACTATGAAGTGAGATGGGACAGCACTGGGGCACTAATAGTTATCAGGGGCACTATGAAGTGAGATGGGACAGCACTGGGGCACTATTAGTTATCAGGGGCACTATGAAGTGAGATGGGTAGACACTGGGGCACTATTAGTTATCAGGGGCACTATGAAGTGAGATGGGGAGACACTGGGGCACTATTAGTTATCAGGGGCACTATGAAGTGAGATGGGGAGACACTGGTGCACTATTAGGTATCAGGGGCACTATGAAGTGAGATGGGACAGCACAGGGGCACTATTAGTTATCAGGGGCACTATGAAGTGAGATGGGGAGACACTGGGGCACTATTAGTTATCAGGGGCACTATGAAGTGAGATGGGGAGACACTGGGGCACTATTAGTTATCTGGGGTACTATGAAGTGAGATGGGACAGCACTGGGGCGCTATTAGTTATCAGGGGCACTATGAAGTGAGATGGGGAGACACTGGGGCACTATTAGTTATCAGGGGTACTATGAAGTGAGATGAGGAGACACTGGTGCACTATTAGTTATCAGGGGCACTATGAAGTGAGATGGGGAGACACTGGGGCACTATTAGTTATCAGGGGCACTATGAAGTGAGATGAGGAGACACTGGGGCACTATTAGTTATCAGGGGCACTATGAAGTGAGATGGGACAGCACTGGGGCACTCTTAGTTATCAGGGGCACTATGAAGTGAGATGGGACAGCACTGGGGCACTATTAGTTATCAGGGGCACTATGAAGTGAGATGGGGAGACACTGGGGCACTATTAGTTATCAGGGGCACTATGAAGTGAGATGAGGAGACACTGGGGCACTATTAGTTATCAGGGGCACTATGAAGTGAGATGAGGAGACACTGGGGCACTATTAGTTATCAGGGGCACTATGAAGTGAGATGGGGAGACACTGGGGCACTATTAGTTATCAGGGGCACTATGAAGTGAGATGAGGAGACACTGGGGCACTATTAGTTATCAGGGGTACTATGAAGTGAGATGGGACAGCACTGGGGCACTATTAGTTATCAGGGGCACTATGAAGTGAGATGAGGAGACACTGGGGCACTATTAGTTATCAGGGGCACTATGAAGTGAGATGGGGAGACACTGGGGCACTATTAGTTATCAGGGGCACTATGAAGTGAGATGAGGAGACACTGGGGCACTATTAGTTATCAGGGGCACTATGAAGTGAGATGGGGAGACACTGGGGCACTATTAGTTATCAGGGGCACTATGAAGTGAGATGGGGAGACACTGGGGCACTATTAGTTATCAGGGGCACTATGAAGTGAGATGGGACAGCACTGGGGCACTATTAGTTATCAGGGGCACTATGAAGTGAGATGGGGAGACACTGGGGCACTATTAGTTATCAGGGGCACTATGAAGTGAGATGAGGAGACACTGGGGCACTATTAGTTATCAGGGGCACTATGTAGTGAGATGGGGAGACACTGGGGCACTATTAGTTATCAGGGGCACTATGTAGTGAGATGGGACAGCACTGGGGCACTATTAGTTATCAGGGGCACTATGAAGTGAGATGGGGAGACACTGGGGCACTATTAGTTATCAGGGGCACTATGAAGTGAGATGGGGAGACACTGGGGCACTATTAGTTATCAGGGGCACTATGAAGTGAGATGGGGAGACACTGGGGCACTATTACTTATCAGGGGCACTATGAAGTGAGATGAGAAGACACTGGGGCACTATTAGTTATCAGGGGCACTATGAAGTGAGATGGGGAGACACTGGGGCACTATTAGTTATCAGGGGCACTATGAAGTGAGATGGGGAGACACTGGGGCACTATTACTTATCAGGGGCACTATGAAGTGAGATGAGAAGACACTGGGGCACTATTAGTTATCAGGGGCACCATGAAGTGAGATGGGGAGACACTGGGGCACTATTAGTTATCAGGGGCACTATGAAGTGAGATGGGCAGACACTGGGGCACTATTAGTTATCAGGGGCACTATGAAGTGAGATGGGACAGCACTGGGGCACTATTAGTTATCAGGGGCACTATGAAGTGAGATGGGGAGACACTGGGGCACTATTACTTATCAGGGGCACTATGAAGTGAGATGAGGAGACACTGGGGCACTATTAGTTATCAGGGGCACTATGAAGTGAGATGGGGAGACACTGGGGCACTATTACTTATCAGGGGTACTATGAAGTGAGATGGGGAGACACTGGGGCACTATTACTTATCAGGGGCACGATGAAGTGAGATGAGGAGACACTGGGGCACTATTAGTTATCAGGGGCACTATGAAGTGAGATGAGGAGACACTGGGGCACTATTAGTTATCAGGGGCACTATGAAGTGAGATGGGACAGCACTGGGGCACTATTAGTTATCAGGGGTACTATGAAGTGAGATGGGACAGCACTGGGGCACTATTAGTTATCAGGGGCACTATGTAGTGAGATGGGGACAGCACTGGGGCACTATTAGTTATCAGGGGCACTATGAAGTGAGATGGGGAGACACTGGGGCACTATTAGTTATCAGGGGCACTATGAAGTGAGATGGGGAGACACTGGGGCACTATTAGTTATCAGGGGCACTATGAAGTGAGATGGGGAGACACTGGGGCACTATTAGTTATCAGGGGCACTATGAAGTGAGATGGGGAGACACTGGGGCACTATTACTTATCAGGGGCACTATGAAGTGAGATGAGAAGACACTGGGGCACTATTAGTTATCAGGGGCACTATGAAGTGAGATGGGGAGACACTGGGGCACTATTAGTTATCAGGGGCACTATGAAGTGAGATGGGGAGACACTGGGGCACTATTACTTATCAGGGGCACTATGAAGTGAGATGAGAAGACACTGGGGCACTATTAGTTATCAGGGGCACTATGAAGTGAGATGGGGAGACACTGGGGCACTATTAGTTATCAGGGGCACTATGAAGTGAGATGGGCAGACACTGGGGCACTATTAGTTATCAGGGGCACTATGAAGTGAGATGGGACAGCACTGGGGCACTATTAGTTATCAGGGGCACTATGAAGTGAGATGGGGAGACACTGGGGCACTATTACTTATCAGGGGCACTATGAAGTGAGATGAGGAGACACTGGGGCACTATTAGTTATCAGGGGCACTATGAAGTGAGATGGGAGACACTGGGGCACTATTAGTTATCAGGGGCACTATGAAGTGAGATGCGGAGACACTGGGGCACTATTACTTATCAGGGGTACTATGAAGTGAGATGGGGAGACACTGGGGCACTATTACTTATCAGGGGCACTATGAAGTGAGATGAGGAGACACTGGGGCACTATTAGTTATCAGGGGCACTATGAAGTGAGATGAGGAGACACTGGGGCACTATTAGTTATCAGGGGCACTATGAAGTCAGATGGGACAGCACTGGGGCACTATTAGTTATCAGGGGTACTATGAAGTGAGATGGGACAGCACTGGGGCACTATTAGTTATCAGGGGCACTATGAAGTGAGATGGGGAAACACTGGGGCACTATTAGTTATCAGGGGCACTATGAAGTGAGATGAGGATACACTGGGGCAATATTAGTTATCAGGGGCACTATGAAGTGAGATGGGACAGCACTGGGGCACTATTATCAGGGGCACTATGAAGTGAGATGGGGAGACACTGGGGCACTATTAGTTATCAGGGGCATTATGAAGTGAGATGGGGAGACACTGGGGCACTATTAGTTATCAGGGGCACTATGAAGTGAGATGGGGAGACACTGGTGCACTATTAGTTATCAGGGGCACTATGATGTGAGATGGGGAGACACTGGGGCACTATTAGTTATCAGGTGCACTATGAAGTGAGATGGAGAGACACTGGGGCACTATTAGTTATCAGGGGCACTATGAAGTGACAAGGGACAGCACTGGGGCACTATTAGTTATCAGGGGCACTATGAAGTGAGATGGGGAGACACTGGGGCACTATTAGTTATCAGGGGCACTATGAAGTGAGATGGGGAGACACTGGGGCACTATTAGTTATCAGGGGTACTATGAAGTGAGATGGGACAGCACTGGGGCACTATTAGTTATCAGGGGCACTATGAAGTGAGATGGGACAGCACTGGGGCACTACTAGTTATCAGGGGCACTATGAAGTAAGATGGGGAGACACTGGGGCACTATTAGTTATCAGGGGCACTATGAAGTGAGATGGGGAGACACTGGGGCACTATTAGTTATCAGGGGCACTATGAAGTGAGATGGGGAGACACTGGGGCACTATTAGTTATCAGGGGCACTATGAAGTGAGATGGGGAGACACTGGGGCACTATTAGTTATCAGGGGCACTATGAAGTGAGATGGGGAGACACTGGGGCACTATTAGTTATCAGGGGCACTATGAAGTGAGATGGGGAGACACTGGGGCACTATTAGTTATCAGGGGCACTATGAAGTGAGATGGGGAGACACTGGGGCACTATTAGTTATCAGGGGCACTATGAAGTGAGATGGGACAGCACTGGGGCACTATTAGTTATCAGGGGCACTATGAAGTGAGATGGGGAGACACTGGGGCACTATTAGTTATCAGGGGCACTATGAAGTGAGATGGGGAGACACTGGGGCACTATTAGTTATCAGGGGTACTATGAAGTGAGATGGGACAGCACTGGGGCGCTATTAGTTATCAGGGGCACTATGAAGTGAGATGGGGAGACACTGGGGCACTATTAGTTATCAGGGGCACTATGAAGTGAGATGGGACAGCACTGGGGCACTATTAGTTATCAGGGGCACTATGAAGTGAGATGGGACAGCACTGGGGCACTATTAGTTATCAGGGGCACTATGAAGTGAGATGGGGAGACACTGGGGCACTATTAGTTATCAGGGGCACTATGAAGTGAGATGGGACAGCACTGGGGCAC
This sequence comes from Leptodactylus fallax, assembly GCA_947044405.1. NCBI lineage: Eukaryota > Metazoa > Chordata > Amphibia > Anura > Leptodactylidae > Leptodactylus > Leptodactylus fallax. The sequence goes on along the minus strand of CAMRHE010000751.1, from coordinate 274,456 downwards.
TATTAGTTATCAGGGGCACTATGAAGTGAGATGGGGAGACACTGGGGCACTATTAGTTATCAGGGGCACTATGAAGTGAGATGGGACAGCACTGGGGCACTATTAGTTATCAGGGGCACTATGAAGTGAGATGGGGACAGCACTGGGGCACTATTAGTTATCAGGGGCACTATGAAGTGAGATGGGACAGCACTGGGGCACTATTAGTTATCAGGGGCACTATGAAGTGAGATGGGGAGACACTGGGGCACTATTAGTTATCAGGGGCACTATGAAGTGAGATGGGGAGACACTGGGGCACTATTAGTTATCAGGGGCACTATGAAGTGAGATGGGGAGACACAGGGGCACTATTAGTTATCAGGGGCACTATGAAGTGAGATGGGGAGACACTGGGGCACTATTAGTTATCAGGGGCACTATGAAGTGAGATGGGGAGACACTGGGGCACTATTAGTTATCAGGGGTACTATGAAGTGAGATGGGACAGCACTGGGGCACTATTAGTTATCAGGGGCACTATGAAGTGAGATGGGGAGACACTGGGGCACTATTAGTTATCAGGGGCACTATGAAGTGAGATGGGGAGACACTGGGGCACTATTAGTTATCAGGGGCACTATGAAGTGAGATGGGGAGACACTGGGGCACTATTAGTTATCAGGGGCACTATGAAGTGAGATGGGGAGACACTGGGGCACTATTAGTTATCAGGGGCACTATGAAGTGAGATGGGGAGACACTGGGGCACTATTAGTTATCAGGGGCACTATGAAGTGAGATGGGGAGACACTGGGGCACTATTAGTTATCAGGGGCACTATGAAGTGAGATGGGGAGACACTGGGGCACTATTAGTTATCAGGGGCACTATGAAGTGAGATGGGGAGACACTGGGGCACTATTACTTATCAGGGGCACTATGAAGTGAGATGAGGAGACACTGGGGCACTATTAGTTATCAGGGGCACTATGAAGTGAGATGGGGAGACACTGGGGCACTATTAGTTATCAGGGGCACTATGAAGTGAGATGGGGAGACACTGGGGCACTATTAGTTATCAGGGGCACTATGAAGTGAGATGGGGAGACACTGGGGCACTATTAGTTATCAGGGGCACTATGAAGTGAGATGGGGAGACACTGGGGCACTATTAGTTATCAGGGGCACTATGAAGTGAGATGGGGAGACACTGGGGCACTATTAGTTATCAGGGGCACTATGAAGTGAGATGGGGAGACACTGGGGCACTATTAGTTATCAGGGGCACTATGAAGTGAGATGGGGAGACACTGGGGCACTATTACTTATCAGGGGCACTATGAAGTGAGATGAGAAGACACTGGGGCACTATTAGTTATCAGGGGCACTATGAAGTGAGATGGGGAGACACTGGGGCACTATTAGTTATCAGGGGCACTATGAAGTGAGATGGGGAGACACTGGGGCACTATTAGTTATCAGGGGCACTATGAAGTGAGATGGGACAGCACTGGGGCACTATTAGTTATCAGGGGCACTATGAAGTGAGATGGGGAGACACTGGGGCACTATTACTTATCAGGGGCACTATGAAGTGAGATGAGGAGACACTGGGGCACTATTAGTTATCAGGGGCACTATGAAGTGAGATGGGGAGACACTGGGGCACTATTAGTTATCAGGGGCACTATGAAGTGAGATGGGGAGACACTGGGGCACTATTAGTTATCAGGGGTACTATGAAGTGAGATGGGGAGACACTGGGGCACTATTACTTATCAGGGGCACTATGAAGTGAGATGAGGAGACACTGGGGCACTATTAGTTATCAGGGGCACTATGAAGTGAGATGAGGAGACACTGGGGCAATATTAGTTATCAGGGGCACTATGAAGTGAGATGGGACAGCACTGGGGCACTATTAGTTATCAGGGGCACTATGAAGTGAGATGGGACAGCACTGGGGCACTATTAGTTATCAGGGGCACTATGAAGTGAGATGGGGAAACACTGGGGCACTATTAGTTATCAGGGGCACTATGTAGTGAGATGAGGAGACACTGGGGCACTATTAGTTATCAGGGGCACTATGAAGTGAGATGGGACAGCACTGGGGCACTATTATCAGGGGCACTATGAAGTGAGATGGGGAGACACTGGGGCACTATTAGTTATCAGGGGCACTATGAAGTGAGATGGGGAGACACTGGGGCACTATTAGTTATCAGGGGCACTATGAAGTGAGATGGGGAGACACTGGGGCACTATTAGTTATCAGGGGCACTATGAAGTGAGATGGGGAGACAATGGGGCACTATTAGTTATCAGGGGCACTATGAAGTGAGATGGCGAGACACTGGGGCACTATTAGTTATCAGGGGCACTATGAAGTGACATGGGACAGCACTGGGGCACTATTAGTTATCAGGGGCACTATGAAGAGAGATGGGGAGACACTGGGGCACTATTAGTTATCAGGGGCACTATGAAGTGAGATGGGACAGCACTGGGGCACTATTAGTTATCAGGGGCACTATGAAGTGAGATGGGGAGGCACTGGGGCACCATTAGTTATCAGGGGCACTATGAAGTGAGATGGGACAGCACTGGGGCACTATTAGTTATCAGGGGCACTATGAAGTGAGATGGGACAGCACTGGGGCACTATTAGTTATCAGGGGCACTATGAAGTGAGATGGGGAGACACTGGGGCACTATTAGTTATCAGGGGCACTATGAAGTGAGATGGGGAGACACTGGGGCACTATTAGTTATCAGGGGCACTATGAAGTGAGATGGGGAGACACTGGGGCACTATTAGTTATCAGGGGCACTATGAAGTGAGATGGGACAGCACTGGGGCACTATTAGTTATCAGGGGCACTATGAAGTGAGATGGGGAGACACTGGGGCACTATTAGTTATCAGGGGCACTATGAAGTGAGATGGGGAGACACTGGGGCACTATTAGTTATCAGGGGCACTATGAAGTGAGATGGGACAGCACTGGGGCGCTATTAGTTATCAGGGGCACTATGAAGTGAGATGGGGAGACACTGGGGCACTATTAGTTATCAGGGGTACTATGAAGTGAGATGGGACAGCACTGGGGCACTATTAGTTATCAGGCGCACTATGAAGTGAGATGGGACAGCACTGGGGCACTATTAGTTATCAGGGGCACTATGAAGTGAGATGGGGAGACACTGGGGCACTATTAGTTATCAGGGGCACTATGAAGTGAGATGGGGAGACACTGGGGCACTATTAGTTATCAGGGGCACTATGAAGTGAGATGGGGAGACACTGGGGCACTATTAGTTATCAGGGGCACTATGAAGTGAGATGGGGAGACACTGGGGCACTATTAGTTATCAGGGGCACTATGAAGTGAGATGGGACAGCACTGGGGCACTATTAGTTATCAGGGGCACTATGAAGTGAGATGGGGAGACACTGGGGCACTATTAGTTATCAGGGGTACTATGAAGTGAGATGGGACAGCACTGGGGCGCTATTAGTTATCAGGGGCACTATGAAGTGAGATGGGGAGACACTGGGGCACTATTAGTTATCAGGGGCACTATGAAGTGAGATGGGACAGCACTGGGGCACTATTAGTTATCAGGGGCACTATGAAGTGAGATGGGACAGCACTGGGGCACTATTAGTTATCAGGGGCACTATGAAGTGAGATGGGGAGACACTGGGGCACTATTAGTTATCAGGGGCACTATGAAGTGAGATGGGGAGACACTGGGGCACTATTAGTTATCAGGGGCACTATGAAGTGAGATGGGGAGACACTGGGGCACTATTAGTTATCAGGGGCACTATGAAGTGAGATGGGGAGACACTGGGGCACTATTAGTTATCAGGGGCACTATGAAGTGAGATGGGGAGACACTGGGGCACTATTAGTTATCAGGGGCACTATGAAGTGAGATGGGGAGACACTGGGGCACTATTAGTTATCAGGGGCACTATGAAGTGAGATGGGACAGCACTGGGGCACTATTAGTTATCAGGGGCACTATGAAGTGAGATGGGAAGACACTGGGGCACTATTAGTTATCAGGGGCACTATGAAGTGAGATGGGGAGACACTGGGGCACTATTAGTTATCAGGGGCACTATGAAGTGAGATGGGACAGCACTGGGGCGCTATTAGTTATCAGGGGCACTATGAAGTGAGATGGGGAGACACTGGGGCACTATTAGTTATCAGGGGTACTATGAAGTGAGATGGGACAGCACTGGGGCACTATTAGTTATCAGGGGCACTATGAAGTGAGCTGGGACAGCACTGGGGCACTATTAGTTATCAGGGGCACTATGAAGTGAGATGGGGAGACACTGGGGCACTATTGGTTATCAGGGGCACTATGAAGTGAGATGGGGAGACACTGGGGCACTATTAGTTATCAGGGGCACTATGAAGTGAGATGGGGAGACACTGGGGCACTATTAGTTATCAGGGGCACTATGAAGTGAGATGGGACAGCACTGGGGCACTATTAGTTATCAGGGGCACTATGAAGTGAGATGGGAAGACACTGGGGCACTATTAGTTATCAGGGGCACTATGAAGTGAGATGGGGAGACACTGGGGCACTATTAGTTATCAGGGGTACTATGAAGTGAGATGGGACAGCACTGGGGCGCTATTAGTTATCAGGGGCACTATGAAGTGAGATGGGGAGAAACTGGGGCACTATTAGTTATCAGGGGTACTATGAAGTGAGATGGGACAGCACTGGGGCACTATTAGTTATCAGGCGCACTATGAAGTGAGATGGGACAGCACTGGGGCACTATTAGTTATCAGGGGCACTATGAAGTGAGATGGGGAGACACTGGGGCACTATTAGTTATCAGGGGCACTATGAAGTGAGATGGGACAGCACTGGGGCACTATTAGTTATCAGGGGTACTATGAAGTGAGATGGGAAGACACTGGGGCACTATTAGTTATCAGGGGCACTATGAAGTGAGATGGGGAGACACTGGGGCACTATTAGTTATCAGGGGCACTATGAAGTGAGATGGGGAGACACTGGGGCACTATTAGTTATCAGGGGCACTATGAAGTGAGATGGGGAGACACTGGGGCACTATTAGTTATCAGGGGCACTATGAAGTGAGATGGGGAGACACTGGGGCACTATTAGTTATCAGGGGCACTATGAAGTGAGATGAGGAGACACTGGGGCACTATTAGTTATCAGGGGCACTATGAAGTGAGATGGGGAGACACTGGGGCACTATTGGTTATCAGGGGCACTATGAAGTGAGATGGGGAGACACTGGGGCACTATTAGTTATCAGGGGCACTATGAAGTGAGATGGGGAGACACTGGGGCACTATTAGTTATCAGGGGCACTATGAAGTGAGATGGGACAGCACTGGGGCACTATTAGTTATCAGGGGTACTATGAAGTGAGATGGGAAGACACTGGGGCACTATTAGTTATCAGGGGCACTATGAAGTGAGATGGGGAGACACTGGGGCACTATTAGTTATCAGGGGTACTATGAAGTGAGATGGGACAGCACTGGGGCGCTATTAGTTATCAGGGGCACTATGAAGTGAGATGGGGAGACACTGGGGCACTATTAGTTATCAGGGGCACTATGAAGTAAGATGGGGAGACAATGGGGCACTATTAGTTATCAGGGGCACTATGAAGTGAGATGGGGACAGCACTGGGGCACTATTAGTTATCAGGGGCACTATGAAGTGAGATGGGGAGACACTGGGGCACTATTAGTTATCAGGGGCACTATGAAGTGAGATGGGGACAGCACTGGGGCACTATTAGTTATCAGGGGCACTATGAAGTGAGATGGGGACAGCACTGGGGCACTATTAGTTATCAGGGGCACTATGAAGTGAGATGGGTAGACACTGGGGCACTATTAGTTATCAGGGGCACTATGAAGTGAGATCGGGAGACACTGGGGCACTATTAGTTATCAGGGGCACTAAGAAGTGAGATGGGGAGACACTGGGGCACTATTAGTTATCAGGGGCACTATGAAGTGAGATGGGGAGACACTGGGGCACTATTAGTTATCAGGGGCACTATGAAGTGAGATGGGACAGCACTGGGGCACTATTAGTTATCAGGGGCACTATGAAGTGAGATGGGGAGACACTGGGGCACTATTAGTTATCAGGGGCACTATGAAGTGAGATGGGACAGCACTGGGGCGCTATTAGTTATCAGGGGCACTATGAAGTGAGATGGGGAGACACTGGGGCACTATTAGTTATCAGGGGCACTATCAAGTGAGATGGGGAGACACTGGGGCACTATTACTTATCAGGGGCACTATGAAGTGAGATGGGACAGCACTGGGGCACTATTACTTATTAGGGGTACTATGAAGTGAGATGGGGAGACACTGGGGCACTATTACTTATCAGGGGCACTATGAAGTGAGATGAGGAGACACTGGGGCACTATTAGTTATCAGGGGCACTATGAAGTGAGATGGGAGACACTGGGGCACTATTAGTTATCAGGGGCACTATGAAGTGAGATGAGGAGACTTTGGGGCACTATTAGTTATCAGGGGCACTATGAAGTGAGATGGGACAGCACTGGGGCACTATTAGTTATCAGGGGTACTATGAAGTGAGATGGGACAGCACTGGGGCACTATTAGTTATCAGGGGCACTATGAAGTGAGATGGGGAAACACTGGGGCACTATTAGTTATCAGGGGCACTATGAAGTGAGATGAGGAGACACTGGGGCACTATTAGTTATCAGGGGCACTATGAAGTGAGATGGGACAGCACTGGGGCACTATTAGTCAGGGGCACTATGAAGTGAGATGGGGAGACACTGGGGCACTATTACTTATCAGGGGCACTATGAAGTGAGATGGGGAGACACTGGGGCACTATTAGTTATCAGGGGCACTATGAAGTGAGATGGGGAGACACTGGGGCACTATTAGTTATCAGGGGCACTATGAAGTGAGATGGGGAGACACTGGGGCACTATTAGTTATCAGGGGCACTATGAAGTGAGATGGGACAGCACTGGGGCACTATTAGTTATCAGGGGCACTATGAAGTGAGATGGGGAGACACTGGGGCACTATTGGTTATCAGGGGCACTATGAAGTGAGATGGGGAGACACTGGGGCACTATTAGTTATCAGGGGTACTATGAAGTGAGATGGGACAGCACTGGGGCACTATGAAGTGAGATGGGACAGCACTGGGGCACTATTAGTTATCAGGGGCACTATGAAGTGAGATGGGGAGACACTGGGGCACTATTAGTTATCAGGGGCACTATGAAGTGAGATGGGACAGCACTGGGGCACTATTAGTTATCAGGGGCACTATGAAGTGAGATGGGACAGCACTGGGGCACTATTAGTTATCAGGGGCACTATGAAGTGAGATGGGGAGACACTGGGGCACTATTAGTTATCAGGGGCACTATGAAGTGAGATGGGGAGACACTGGGGCACTATTAGTTATCAGGGGCACTATGAAGTGAGATGGGGAGACACTGGGGCACTATTAGTTATCAGGGGCACTATGAAGTGAGATGGGGAGACACTGGGGCACTATTAGTTATCAGGGGCACTATGAAGTGAGATGGGACAGCACTGGGGCGCTATTAGTTATCAGGGGCACTATGAAGTGAGATGGGGAGACACTGGGGCACTATTACTTATCAGGGGCACTATGAAGTGAGATGAGGAGACACTGGGGCACTATTAGTTATCAGGGGCACTATGAAGTGAGATGGGAGACACTGGGGCACTATTAGTTATCAGGGGACACTATGAAGTGAGATGGGGAGACACTGGGGCACTATTACTTATCAGGGGTACTATGAAGTGAGATGGGGAGACACTGGGGCACTATTACTTATCAGGGGCACTATGAAGTGAGATGAGGAGACACTGGGGCACTATTAGTTATCAGGGGCACTATGAAGTGAGATGAGGAGATTTTGGGGCACTATTAGTTATCAGGGGCACTATGAAGTGAGATGGGACAGCACTGGGGCACTATTAGTTATCAGGGGTACTATGAAGTGAGATGGGACAGCACTGGGGCACTATTAGTTATCAGGGGCACTATGAAGTGAGATGGGGAAACACTGGGGCACTATTAGTTATCAGGGGCACTATGAAGTGAGATGGGGAGACATTGGGGCACTATTAGTTATCAGGGGCACTATGAAGTGAGATGGGACAGCACTGGGGCACTATTAGTTATCAGGGGCACTATGAAGTGAGATGGGGAGACACTGGGGCACTATTAGTTATCAGGGGCACTATGAAGTGAGAAGGGGAGACACTGGGGCACTATTAGTTATCAGGGGCACTATGAAGTGAGATGGGGAGACACTGGGGCACTATTAGTTATCAGGGGCACTATGAAGTGAGATGGGGAGACAGTGGGGCACTATTAGTTATCAGGGGCACTATGAAGTGAGATGGGGAGACACTGGGGCACTATTACTTATCAGGGGCACTATGAAGTGAGATGGGACAGCACTGGGGCACTATTAGTTATCAGGGGCACTATGAAGTGAGATGGGGAGACACTGGGGCACTATTAGTTATCAGGGGCACTATGAAGTGAGATGGGGAGACACTGGGGCACTATTAGTTATCAGGGGTACTATGAAGTGAGATGGGACAGCACTGGGGCACTATGAAGTGAGATGGGACAGCACTGGGGCACTATTAGTTATCAGGGGCACTATGAAGTGAGATGGGGAGGCACTGGGGCACTATTAGTTATCAGGGGCACTATGAAGTGAGATGGGACAGCACTGGGGCACTATTAGTTATCAGGGGCACTATGAAGTGAGATGGGACAGCACTGGGGCACTATTAGTTATCAGGGGCACTATGAAGTGAGATGGGGAGACACTGGGGCACTATTAGTTATCAGGGGCACTATGAAGTGAGATGGGGAGACACTGGGGCACTATTAGTTATCAGGGGCACTATGAAGTGAGATGGGGAGACACTGGGGCACTATTAGTTATCAGGGGCACTATGAAGTGAGATGGGACAGCACTGGGGCACTATTAGTTATCAGGGGCACTATGAAGTGAGATGGGGAGACACTGGGGCACTATTAGTTATCAGGGGCACTATGAAGTGAGATGGGGAGACAATGGGGCACTATTAGTTATCAGGGGTACTATGAAGTGAGATGGGATAGCACTGGGGCGCTATTAGTTATCAGGGGCACTATGAAGTGAGATGGGGAGACACTGGGGCACTATTAGTTATCAGGGGTACTATGAAGTGAGAGGGGACAGCACTGGGGCATTATTTGTTATCAGGCGCACTATGAAGTGAGATGGGACAGCACTGGGGCACTATTAGTTATCAGGGGCACTATGAAGAGAGATGGGGAGACACTGGGGCACTATTAGTTATCAGGGGCACTATGAAGTGAGATGGGGAGACACTGGGGCACTATTAGTTATCAGGGGCACTATGAAGTGAGATGGGGAGACACTGGGGCACTATTAGTTATCAGGGGCACTATGAAGTGAGATGGGGAGACACTGGGGCACTATTAGTTATCAGGGGCACTATGAAGTGAGATGGGGAGACACTGGGGCACTATTAGTTATCAGGGGCACTATGAAGTGAGATGGGGAGACACTGGGGCACTATTAGTTATCAGGGGCACTATGAAGTGAGATGGGACAGCACTGGGGCACTATTAGTTATCAGGGGCACTATGAAGTGAGATGGGTAGACACTGGGGCACTATTAGTTATCAGGGGCACTATGAAGTGAGATCGGGAGACACTGGGGCACTATTAGTTATCAGGGGCACTAAGAAGTGAGATGGGGAGACACTGGTTCACTTTAGTTATCAGGGGCACTATGAAGTGAGATGGGGAGACACTGGCGCACTATTAGTTATCAGGGGCACTATGAAGTGAGATGGGACAGCACTGGGGCACTATTAGTTATCAGGGGCACTATGAAGTGAGATGGGGAGACACTGGGGCACTATTAGTTATCAGGGGTACTATGAAGTGAGATGGGACAGCACTGGGGCGCTATTAGTTATCAGGGGCACTATGAAGTGAGATGGGGAGACACTGGGGCACTATTAGTTATCAGGGGCACTATCAAGTGAGATGGGGAGACACTGGGGCACTATTACTTATCAGGGGCACTATGAAGTGAGATGGGACAGCACTGGGGCACTATTACTTATTAGGGGTACTATGAAGTGAGATGGGGAGACACTGGGGCACTATTACTTATCAGGGGCACTATGAAGTGAGATGAGGAGACACTGGGGCACTATTAGTTATCAGGGGCACTATGAAGTGAGATGGGAGACACTGGGGCACTATTAGTTATCAGGGGCACTATGAAGTGAGATGAGGAGACTTTGGGGCACTATTAGTTATCAGGGGCACTATGAAGTGAGATTGGACAGCACTGGGGCACTATTAGTTATCAGGGGTACTATGAAGTGAGATGGGACAGCACTGGGGCACTATTAGTTATCAGGGGCACTATGAAGTGAGATGGGGAAACACTGGGGCACTATTAGTTATCAGGGGCACTATGAAGTGAGATGAGGAGACACTGGGGCACTATTAGTTATCAGGGGCACTATGAAGTGAGATGGGACAGCACTGGGGCACTATTATCAGGGGCACTATGAAGTGAGATGGGGAGACACTGGGGCACTATTACTTATCAGGGGCATTATGAAGTGAGATGGGGAGACACTGGGGCACTATTAGTTATCAGGGGCACTATGAAGTGAGATGGGGAGACAGTGGGGCACTATTAGTTATCAGGGGCACTATGAAGTGAGATGGGGAGACACTGGGGCACTATTACTTATCAGGGGCACTATGAAGTGAGATGGGACAGCACTGGGGCACTATTAGTTATCAGGGGCACTATGAAGTGAGATGGGGAGACACTGGGACACTATTGGTTATCAAGGGCACTATGAAGTGAGATGGGGAGACACTGGGGCACTATTACTTATCAGGGGCACTATGAAGTGAGATGGGACAGCACTGGGGCACTATGAAGTGAGATGGGACAGCACTGGGGCACTATTAGTTATCAGGGGTACTATGAAGTGAGATGGGGAGGCACTGGGGCACTATTAGTTATCAGGGGCACTATGAAGTGAGATGGGACAGCACTGGGGCACTATTAGTTATCAGGGGCACTATGAAGTGAGATGGGACAGCACTGGGGCACTATTAGTTATCAGGGGCACTATGAAGTGAGATGGGTAGACACTGGGGCACTATTAGTTATCAGGGGCACTATGAAGTGAGATGGGGAGACACTGGGGCACTATTAGTTATCAGGGGCACTATGAAGTGAGATGGGGAGACACTGGTGCACTATTAGTTATCAGGGGCACTATGAAGTGAGATGGGGAGACACTGGGGCACTATTAGTTATCAGGGGCACTATGAAGTGAGATGGGACAGCACTGGGGCGCTATTAGTTATCAGGGGCACTATGAAGTGAGATGGGGAGACACTGGGGCACTATTACTTATCAGGGGCACTATGAAGTGAGATGAGGAGACACTGGGGCACTATTAGTTATCAGGGGCACTATGAAGTGAGATGGGAGACACTGGGGCACTATTAGTTATCAGGGGACACTATGAAGTGAGATGGGGAGACACTGGGGCACTATTACTTATTAGGGGTACTATGAAGTGAGATGGGGAGACACTGGGGCACTATTACTTATCAGGGGCACTATGAAGTGAGATGAGGAGACACTGGGGCACTATTAGTTATCAGGGGCACTATGAAGTGAGATGAGGAGATTTTGGGGCACTATTAGTTATCAGGGGCACTATGAAGTGAGATTGGACAGCACTGGGGCACTATTAGTTATCAGGGGTACTATGAAGTGAGATGGGACAGCACTGGGGCACTATTAGTTATCAGGGGCACTATGAAGTGAGATGGGGAAACACTGGGGCACTATTAGTTATCAGGGGCACTATGAAGTGAGATGAGGAGACATTGGGGCACTATTAGTTATCAGGGGCACTATGAAGTGAGATGGGACAGCACTGGGGCACTATTAGTTATCAGGGGCACTATGAAGTGAGATGGGGAGACACTGGGGCACTATTAGTTATCAGGGGTACTATGAAGTGAGAAGAGGAGACACTGGGGCACTATTAGTTATCAGGGGCACTATGAAGTGAGATGGGGAGACACTGGGGCACTATTAGTTATAAGGGGTACTATGAAGTGAGATGGGGAGACAGTGGGGCACTATTAGTTATCAGGGGCACTATGAAGTGAGATGGGGAGACACTGGGGCACTATTACTTATCAGGGGCACTATGAAGTGAGATGGGACAGCACTGGGGCACTATTAGTTATCAGGGGCACTATGAAGTGAGATGGGGAGACACTGGGACACTATTGGTTATCAGGGGCACTATGAAGTGAGATGGGGAGACACTGGGGCACTATTAGTTATCAGGGGTACTATGAAGTGAGATGGGACAGCACTGGGGCACTATGAAGTGAGATGGGACAGCACTGGGGCACTATTAGTTATCAGGGGTACTATGAAGTGAGATGGGGAGGCACTGGGGCACTATTAGTTATCAGGGGCACTATGAAGTGAGATGGGACAGCACTGGGGCACTATTAGTTATCAGGGGCACTATGAAGTGAGATGGGACAGCACTGGGGCACTATTAGTTATCAGGGGCACTATGAAGTGAGATGGGTAGACACTGGGGCACTATTAGTTATCAGGGGCACTATGAAGTGAGATGGGGAGACACTGGGGCACTATTAGTTATCAGGGGCACTATGAAGTGAGATGGGGGAGACACTGGTGCACTATTAGTTATCAGGGGCACTATGAAGTGAGATGGGACAGCACTGGGGCACTATTAGTTATCAGGGGCACTATGAAGTGAGATGGGGAGACACTGGGGCACTATTAGTTATCAGGGGCACTATGAAGTGAGATGGGGAGACAATGGGGCACTATTAGTTATCAGGGGTACTATGAAGTGAGATGGGATAGCACTGGGGCGCTATTAGTTATCAGGGGCACTATGAAGTGAGATGGGGAGACACTGGGGCACTATTAGTTATCAGGGGTACTATGAAGTGAGAGGGGACAGCACTGGGGCATTATTTGTTATCAGGCGCACTATGAAGTGAGATGGGACAGCACTGTGGCACTATTAGTTATCAGGGGCACTATGAAGAAAGATGGGGAGACACTGGGGCACTATTAGTTATCAGGGGCACTATGAAGTGAGATGGGGAGACACTGGGGCACTATTAGTTATCAGGGGCACTATGAAGTGAGATGGGGAGACACTGGGGCACTATTAGTTATCAGGGGCACTATGAAGTGAGATGGGGAGACACTGGGGCACTATTAGTTATCAGGGGCACTATGAAGTGAGATGGGGAGACACTGGGGCACTATTAGTTATCAGGGGCACTATGAAGTGAGATGGGGAGACACTGGGGCACTATTAGTTATCAGGGGCACTATGAAGTGAGATGGGACAGCACTGGGGCACTATTAGTTATCAGGGGCACTATGAAGTGAGATGGGGAGACACTGGGGCACTATTAGTTATCAGGGGTACTATGAAGTGAGATGGGACAGCACTGGGGCGCTATTAGTTATCAGGGGCACTATGAAGTGAGATGGGGAGACACTGGGGCACTATTAGTTATCAGGGGTACTATGAAGTGAGATGGGACAGCACTGGGGCACTATTAGTTATCAGGCGCACTATGAAGTGAGATGGGACAGCACTGGGGCACTATTAGTTATCAGGCGCACTATGAAGTGAGATGGGACAGCACTGGGGCACTATTAGTTATCAGGGGCACTATGAAGTGAGATGGGGAGACACTGGGGCACTATTGGTTATCAGGGGCACTATGAAGTGAGATGGGGAGACACTGGGGCACTATTGGTTATCAGGGGCACTATGAAGTGAGATGGGGAGACACTGGGGCACTATTGGTTATCAGGGGCACTATGAAGTGAGATGGGGAGACACTGGGGCACTATTGGTTATCAGGGGCACTATGAAGTGAGATGGGACAGCACTGGGGCACTATTAGTTATCAGGGGCACTATGAAGTGAGATGGGGAGACACTGGGACACTATTAGTTATCAGGGGTACTATGGAACAACCGTGGTTCTCGCAGCGTATTCCTGACCTTATCGATTTACAGTGTAAATAACAAGCGTGATCTCTACAAAGAGCAGCTCTTGATGGCGACGACCGCCGCAGCCTGTGAAATTTATCCTTGCGGGCGAAGCGACGGGTGTTTACTGTCACGGCACCCAAAAAAATCCAGATGTGCCCATGACTGAAAAATGCCATAAATACACCTCAAAATATAGCGTCCAAAAGGTGCGTCAGCACAACATACAAAACGTGCACTATAAAGGGGCTGAAATATATGGCGCAATAGTACAAAACTGGACAACAGTCACCACAGCGTCACCAAAACTTCCCCTATAATGTTCCTGGCACCATCTAAGCTCATACAGGTGGAGGAGATAACGGTGACATCTATGGCGGCACAGACGTCCCTGACCTACCCCACATTCAACCCCATGAGTGTAAATATGGCACAGCAAACAACCACCACGGCCGCCGCAGACCCTGACATGAGCTAGAGAGAGACACTGAGGGATACAGAGCAGACAGCTGCGCATCCAGCCGACCGCTAACGGCTGAGCGACTGACTAATTAGACTAATCAGAGGAGTCAGCGGATGCTCAGCGGCCACTGCAGCTGCTTCAACACATGGGGCAGACATAACTAGACGATAGACCATGTGATCAGCGCCGATCAGAAACTATCACTATTAGCCGCACCCCAAGCCTCACTACAGGGCAGACTGTCCTGAAGATAAACAGGCACCCCAAATACACAGGCACCCCAAAATACAAAACCTCACCACAGTGGCAGGCCATCCATCGGATAGTTGGGGCACAGATCTCAATAAAACATGAGATTTCCACATCCCGACATAATGTTTACTCCAGCCTCATAGCTGTGTGCATCCGGAGACTGCGATGTGAATTCTAGAAATTCAGTGGAGACTGAAGCATAGAGTAATATAGTATAGTGTAAAATAGTGTTATATGTCAGTGTAGTGTAATATATTATAGTATAGTATAGTGAAGTGTAGTATAGTGTAGTGAAGTATCGCGTAGTGTAGTATAGTATAGTGTAGTGTAGTGTAGTATAGTGTAGTGTAGTAAAGTGTAGTATAGCGTAGTGTAGTATAGCATAGTGTAGTGTAGTATAGTATAGTGTAGTGTAGTATAGTGTAGTGTAGTATAGTATAGTGTAGTATAGCGTAGTGTAGTGTAGTATAGTGTAGTGTAGTATAATATATTATAGTGTAGTGTAGTATAGTGTAGTGTAGTATGGTATATTATAGTGTAGTGTAGTATAGTGTAGTGTAGTATAGTGTAGTGTAGTATAGTGTAGTGTAGTGTAGTATAGTATAGTATAGTGTAGTATAGTGTAGTGTAGTATAGTGTAGTGTAGTGTAGTATAGTGTAGTGTAGTATAGTATATTATAGTGTAGTGTAGTATAGTGTAGTGTAGTATAGTATATTATAGTGTAGTGTAGTATAGTGTAGTGTAGTATAGTGTAGTATAGTGTAGTGTAGTATAGTATAGTATAGTGTAGTATAGTGTAGTGTAGTATAGCGTAGTGTAGTATAGCGTAGTGTAGTATAGCATAGTGTAGTGTAGTGTAGTATAGTATAGTGTAGTATAGTGTAGTGTAGTATAGTATAGTATAGTGTAGTGTAGTATAGTGTAGTGTAGTATAGTATAGTGTAGTATAGCGTAGTGTAGTGTAGTATAGTATATTATAGTGTAGTATAGTGTAGTGTAGTATAGTATATTATAGTGTAGTGTAGTATAGTGTAGTGTAGTATAGCGTAGTGTAGTATAGTGTAGTGTAGTATAGCGTAGTGTAGTATAGTATAGTGTAGTGTAGTATAGCGTAGTGTAGTATAGTATAGTGTAGTGTAGTATAGTGTAGTATAGTGTAGTATAGTATAGTGTAGTGTAGTATAGTGTAGTGTAGTATAGTATAGTGTAGTATAGTATAGTGTAGTGTACTATAGTGTACTGTAGTATATTGTAGTGTAGTATAGCGTAGTGTAGTATAGTGTAGTGTAGTATAGCGTAGTGTAGTATAGTATAGTGTAGTGTAGTGTAGTATAGTATAGTGTAGTGTAGTATAGTATAGTGTAGTGTAGTATAGTGTAGTGTAGTATAGTATAGTATAGTGTAGTGTAGTATAGTGTAGTGTAGTGTAGTATAGTGTAGTGTAGTGTAGTGTAGTATAGTGTAGTGTAGTATAGTATAGTGTAGTGTAGTATAGTGTAGTGTAGTATAGTATAGTATAGTGTAGTGTAGTATAGTGTAGTGTAGTATAGCGTAGTGTAGTATAGTGTAGTGTAGTATAGCGTAGTGTAGTATAGTATAGTTGTAGTGTAGTGTAGTATAGTGTAGTGTAGTATAGTATAGTATAGTGTAGTATAGTGTAGTATAGTATAGTATAGTGTAGTGTAGTGTAGTGTAGTATAGTGTAGTATAGCGTAGTGAAGTATAGTGTAGTGTAGTATAGTAAAGTGTAGTATAGCGTAGTATAGTATAGTATAGTGTAGTGTAGTGTAGTGTAGTATAGTATAGTGTAGTGTAGTATAGTGTAGTATAGTATAGTGTAGTATAGCGTATTGTAGTGTAGTATAGCATAGTGTAGTATAGTGTAGTATAGTGTAGTGTAGTATAGCGTAGTGTAGTATAGCATAGTGTAGTGTAGTGTAGTATAGTGTAGTGTAGTATAGCGTAGTGTAGTATAGTGTAGTGTAGTATAGTATAGTGTAGTATATTGTAGTGTAGTGTAGTGTAGTGTAGTATAGCATAGCGTAGTGTAGGATAGTGTAGTGTGGTATAGTGTAGTGTAGTATAGCATAGTGTAGTGTAGTATAGTGTAGTGTAGTATAGCATAGTGTAGTGTAGTATAGTGTAGTGTAGTATAGCATAGTGTAGTGTAATATAGTGTAGTGTAGTGTAGTGTAGTGTAGTATAGCGTAGTGTAGTATAGCGTAGTGTAGTATAGTGTAGTGTAGTATAGTATAGTGTAGTATATTGTAGTGTAGTGTAGTGTAGTGTAGTATAGCATAGTGTAGTGTAGTATAGCATAGTGTAGTGTAATATAGTGTAGTGTAGTGTAGTATAGTGTAGTATATTGTAGTGTAGTGTAGTGTAGTATAGTATAGTGTAGTATATTGTAGTGTAGTGTAGTGTAGTATAGCATAGCGTAGTGTAGTATAGTGTAGTGTGGTATAGTGTAGTGTAGTATAGCATAGTGTAATGTAGTATAGTGTAGTGTAGTATAGCGTAGTGTAGTGTAGTATAGTGTAGTGTAGTATAGCATAGTGTAGTGTAGTATAGTGTAGTGTAGTATAGCATAGTGTAGTGTAATATAGTGTAGTGTAGTGTAGTATAGCGTAGTGTAGTATAGTGTAGTGTAGTATAGTATAGTGTAGTATATTGTAGTGTAGTGTAGTATAGCATAGCGTAGTGTAGTATAGTGTAGTGTGGTATAGTGTAGTGTAGTATAGCATAGTGTAGTGTAGTATAGCATAGTGTAGTGTAATATAGTGTAGTGTAGTATAGTGTAGTGTAGTATAGCGTAGTGTAGTGTAGTGTAGTATAGTATAGTGTAGTATATTGTAGTGTAGTGTAGTGTAGTGTAGTATAGCATAGCGTAGTGTAGTATAGTGTAGTGTGGTATAGTGTAGTGTAGTATAGCATAGTGTAGTGTAGTATAGCATAGTGTAGTGTAATATAGTGTAGTGTAGTATAGTGTAGTGTAGTATAGCGTAGTGTAGTGTAGTGTAGTATAGTATAGTGTAGTATATTGTAGTGTAGTGTAGTGTAGTGTAGTATAGCATAGCGTAGTGTAGTATAGTGTAGTGTGGTATAGTGTAGTGTAGTGTAGTGTAGTATAGCATAGTGTAGTGTAGTATAGTGTAGTGTAGTATAGCGTAGTGTAGTGTAGTATAGTGTAGTATAGTGTAGTGTAGTGTAGTATAGCATAGCGTAGTGTAGTATAGTGTAGTGTGGTATAGTGTAGTGTAGTATAGCATAGTGTAGTATAGTGTAGTATAGTGTAGTGTAGTGTAGTATAGTGTAGTGTAGTATAGCGTAGTGTAGTGTAGTGTAGTATAGTATAGTGTAGTATATTGTAGTGTAGTGTAGTGTAGTATAGCATAGCGTAGTGTAGTATAGTGTAGTGTGGTATAGTGTAGTGTAGTGTAGTATAGCATAGTGTAGTGTAGTATAGTGTAGTGTAGTATAGCGTAGTGTAGTGTAGTATAGTGTAGTATAGTGTAGTGTAGTATAGTGTAGTGTAGTATAGTATAGTGTAGTATATTGTAGTGTAGTGTAGTATAGCATAGCGTAGTGTAGTATAGTGTAGTGTGGTATAGTGTAGTGTAGTATAGCATAGTGTAGTGTAGTATAGCATAGTGTAGTGTAGTATAGTGTAGTGTAGTATAGCGTAGTGTAGTGTAGTATAGTGTAGTATAGTGTAGTGTAGTGTAGTATAGCATAGCGTAGTGTAGTATAGTGTAGTGTGGTATAGTGTAGTGCAGTATAGCATAGTGTAGTATAGTGTAGTATAGTGTAGTGTAGTGTAGTATAGTGTAGTGTAGTATAGCGTAGTGTAGTGTAGTGTAGTATAGTATAGTGTAGTATATTGTAGTGTAGTGTAGTGTAGTGTAGTATAGCATAGCGTAGTGTAGTATAGTGTAGTGTGGTATAGTGTAGTGTAGTATAGCATAGTGTAGTATAGTATAGTGTAGTGTAGTATAGCGTAGTGTAGTGTAGTATAGTGTAGTGTAGTATAGTGTAGTATAGTGTAGTGTAGTATAGTATAGTGTAGTGTAGTGTAGTATAGCGTAGTGTAGTGTAGTATAGTGTAGTGTAGTATAGCATAGTGTAGTGTAGTATAGTGTAGTGTAGTATAGCATAGTGTAGTGTAGTATAGTGTAGTGTAGTATAGCATAGCGTAGTGTAGTATAGTGTAGTGTAGTATAGCGTAGTGTAGTGTAGTATAGTGTAGTGTAGTATAGTGTAGTATAGTGTAGTGTAGTATAGTGTAGTGTAGTATAGCGTAGTGTAGTATAGTGTAGTGTAGTATAGCATAGCGTAGTGTAGTATAGTTAGTGTAGTATAGCATAGTGTGTATAGTGTAGTGTAGTATAGTGTAGTGTAGTATAGTGTACTGTAGTATAGTGTAGTGTAGTATAGTGTAGTGTAGTATAGTATAGTGTAGTGTAGTGTAGTATAGTATAGCATAGTATAGCGTAGTATAGTGTAGTATAGCATAGTGTAGTGTAGTATAGTGTAGTGTAGTATAGTGTAGTGTAGTATAGTATAGTGTAGTGTAGTATAGCATAGCGTAGTGTAGTATAGTATAGTGTAGTGTAGTATAGTGTAGTGTAGTATAACATAGTGTAGTGTAGTATAGTGTAGTGTAGTATAGTATAGCATAGTGTAGTGTAGTATAGGGTAGTGTAGTGTAGTGTAGTATAGCATCGTTTAGTATAGTGTAGTGTAGTATAGTATAGTGTAGTATGGTGTAGTGTAGTATAGTGTAGTGTAGTATAGCATAGCGTAGTGTAGTATAGTATAGTGTAGTGTAGTGTAGTATAGTGTAGTGTAGTGTAGTATAGTATAGTGTAGTATAGCATAGTGTAGTGTAGTATAGTATAGTGTAGTATAGCATAGTGTAGTGTAGTGTAGTATAGTGTAGTGTAGTATAGCATAGTGTAGTGTAGTGTAGTATAGTGTAGTGTAGTATAGTATAGTGTAGTGTAGTGTAGTATAGTGTAGTGTAGTATAGCGTAGTGTAGTGTAGTGTAGTATAGTATAGTGTAGTGTAGTATAGTATAGTGTAGTATAGCATAGTGTAGTGTAGTGTAGTATAGTATAGTGTAGTGTAGTGTAGTATAGTATAGTGTAGTATAGTATAGTGTAGTATAGTGTAGTGTAGTATAGTGCAGTATAGCATAGTGTAGTGTAGTATAGTATAGTGTAGTGTAGTGTAGTATAGTATAGTGTAGTATAGTATAGTGTAGTATAGTGTAGTGTAGTGTAGTGTAGTGTAGTATAGTGTAGTGTAGTATAGTATAGTATAGTGTAGTGTAGTATAGTGTAGTGTAGTGTAGTATAGTGTAGTGTAGTTTAGTATAGTATAGTGTAGTGTAGTGTAGTGTAGTATAGCGTAGTGTAGTATAGTGTAGTATAGTGTAGTGTAGTATAGTATAGTGTAGTGTAGTATAGCATAGCGTAGTGTAGTGTAGTATAGTATAGTGTAGTGTAGAATAGCATAGTGTAGTGTAGTGTAGTATAGTGTAGTGTAGTATAGTGTAGTGTAGTGTAGTATAGCGTAGCGTAGTGTAGTATAGTGTAGTGTAGTATAGTATAGTGTAGTGAAGTGTAGTATAGCATAGTGTAGTGTAGTATAGTGTAGTATAGTGTAGTGTAGTATAGTGTAGTATAGTGTACTGTAGTATAGTGTAGTGTAGTATAGTGTAGTGTAGTATAGTATAGTGTAGTGTAGTGTAGTATAGTATAGTGTAGTATAGTATAGTGTAGTGTAGTATAGTGTAGTGTAGTATAGTGTAGTATAGTGTAGTGTAGTATAGTATAGTATAGTGTAGTATAGCATAGTGTAGTGTAGTATAGTGTAGTGTAGTATAGTGTACTGCAGTATAGTGTAGTATAGTGTAGTATAGTGTAGTGTAGTATAGTGTAGTATAGTGTAGTGTAGTATAGTATAGTGTAGTGTAGTATAGCATAGTGTAGTGTAGTATAGTATAGTGTAGTGTAGTATAGCATAGTGTAGTGTAGTATAGTGTAGTGTAGTATAGTGTAGTGTAGTGTAGTGTAGTATAGTGTAGTGTAGTATAGTGTAGTGTAGTATAGTGTAATATAGTGTAGTGTAGTATAGTGAAGTATAGTGTAGTGTAGTATAGTATAGTGTAGTGTAGTATAGCATAATGTAATGTAGTATAGTGTAGTGTAGTATAGTGTAGTGTAGTATAGTGTAGTATAGTGTAGTGTAGTATAGTGTAGTATAGTGTAGTGTAGTATAGTATAGTGTAGTATAGTATAGTGTAGTGTAGTATAGCATAGTGTAGTGTAGTATAGTGTAGTGTAGTATAGTGTAGTGTAGTATAGTGTAGTGTAGTATAGTATAGTGTAGTGTAGTATAGCATAGTGTAGTGTAGTATAGTGTAGTGTAGTGTAGTGTAGTATAGCATAGCGTAGTGTTGTGTAGTATAGTGTAGTGTAGTATAGCATAGTGTAGTGTAGTATAGTGTAGTGTAGTATAGTGTAGTGTAGTATAGTGTAGTGTAGTATAGTATAGTGTAGTGTAGTATAGTGTAGTATAGTGTAGTGTAGTGTAGTATAGTATAGTGTAGTGTAGTATAGCATAGTGTAGTATAGTGTAGTGTAGTATAGCATAGTGTAGTGTAGTATATTGTAGTGTAGTATAGTGTAGTGTAGTATAGCATAGTGTAGTATAGTGTAGTGTAGTATAGCATAGTGTAGTGTAGTATAGTGTAGTGTAGTGTAGTATAGTGTAGTATAGTATAGTGTAGTGTAGTATAGCATAGTGTAGTGTAGTATAGTGTAGTGTAGTATAGTGTAGTGTAGTGTAGTATAGTATAGTGTAGTGTAGTATAGTATAGTGTAGTGTAGTGTAGTATAGTATAGTGTAGTGTAGTATAGTATAGTGTAGTGTAGTATAGCATAGTGTAGTATAGTGTAGTGTAGTATAGCATAGTGTAGTATAGTGTAGTGTAGTATAGTATAATGTAGTATAGCATAGTGTAGTGTAGTATAGTGTAGTGTAGTATAGCATAGCGTAGTGTAGTATAGCATAGTGTAGTGTAGTGTAGTATAGTATAGCATAGTGTAGTGTAGTATAGTATAGTGTAGTGTAGTATAGCACAGTGTAGTGTAGTATAGTATAGTGTAGTGTAGTGTAGTGTAGTGTAGTATAGTATAGTGTAGTATAGCATAGTGTAGTGTAGTATAGTATAGTGTAGTATAGTGTAGTGTAGTGTAGTATAGTGTAGTGTAGTGTAGTATAGTATAGTGTAGTGTAGTATAGCATAGTGTAGTGTAGTATAGTGTAGTATAGTGTAGTGTAGTATAGCATAGCGTAGTGTAGTATAGCATAGTGTAGTGTAGTGTAGTATAGTATAGTGTAGTGTAGTGTAGTATAGCATAGCGTAGTGTAGTATAGTGTAGTGTAGTGTAGTATAGTATAGTGTAGTGTAGTGTAGTATAGCATAGCGTAGTGTAGTGTAGTATAGTATAGTGTAGTGTAGTATAGCATAGTGTAGTGTAGTGTAGCATAGTGTAGTGTAGTGTGTAGTATAGTGTAGTGTAGTATAGCGTAGTGTAGTGTAGTGTAGTATAGTATAGTGTAGTGTAGTGTAGTATAGCATAGCGTAGTGTAGTGTAGTATAGTATAGTGTAGTGTAGTATAGCATAGTGTAGTGTAGTGTAGTATAGCATAGCGTAGCGTAGTGTAGTATAGCATAGCGTAGCGTAGTATAGTATAGTGTAGTGTAGTATAGTATAGTGTAGTGTAGTGTAGTATAGTGTATTGTAGTATAGTATAGTTTAGTGTAGTGTAGTATAGTATAGTGTATTGTAGTATAGTATAGTGTAGTATAGTGTAGTGTAGTATAGCATAGTGTAGTGTAGTATAGTATAGTGTAGTGTAGTATAGTGTAGTGTAGTATAGTATAGTGTAGTGTAGTGTAGTATAGCATAGTGTAGTATAGTGTAGTGTAGTATAGCATAGTGTAGTGTAGTATATTGTAGTGTAGTATAGTGTAGTGTAGTATAGCATAGTGTAGTATAGTGTAGTGTAGTATAGCATAGTGTAGTGTAGTATAGTGTAGTGTAGTGTAGTATAGTGTAGTATAGTATAGTGTAGTGTAGTATAGCATAGTGTAGTGTAGTATAGTGTAGTGTAGTATAGTGTAGTGTAGTGTAGTATAGTATAGTGTAGTGTAGTATAGTATAGTGTAGTGTAGTGTAGTATAGTATAGTGTAGTGTAGTATAGTATAGTGTAGTGTAGTATAGCATAGTGTAGTATAGTGTAGTGTAGTATAGCATAGTGTAGTATAGTGTAGTGTAGTATAGTATAATGTAGTATAGCATAGTGTAGTGTAGTATAGTGTAGTGTAGTATAGCATAGCGTAGTGTAGTATAGCATAGTGTAGTGTAGTGTAGTATAGTATAGCATAGTGTAGTGTAGTATAGTATAGTGTAGTGTAGTATAGCACAGTGTAGTGTAGTATAGTATAGTGTAGTGTAGTGTAGTGTAGTGTAGTATAGTATAGTGTAGTATAGCATAGTGTAGTGTAGTATAGTATAGTGTAGTATAGTGTAGTGTAGTGTAGTATAGTGTAGTGTAGTGTAGTATAGTATAGTGTAGTGTAGTATAGCATAGTGTAGTGTAGTATAGTGTAGTATAGTGTAGTGTAGTATAGCATAGCGTAGTGTAGTATAGCATAGTGTAGTGTAGTGTAGTATAGTATAGTGTAGTGTAGTGTAGTATAGCATAGCGTAGTGTAGTATAGTGTAGTGTAGTGTAGTATAGTATAGTGTAGTGTAGTGTAGTATAGCATAGCGTAGTGTAGTGTAGTATAGTATAGTGTAGTGTAGTATAGCATAGTGTAGTGTAGTGTAGCATAGTGTAGTGTAGTGTGTAGTATAGTGTAGTGTAGTATAGCGTAGTGTAGTGTAGTGTAGTATAGTATAGTGTAGTGTAGTGTAGTATAGCATAGCGTAGTGTAGTGTAGTATAGTATAGTGTAGTGTAGTATAGCATAGTGTAGTGTAGTGTAGTATAGCATAGCGTAGCGTAGTGTAGTATAGCATAGCGTAGCGTAGTATAGTATAGTGTAGTGTAGTATAGTATAGTGTAGTGTAGTGTAGTATAGTGTATTGTAGTATAGTATAGTTTAGTGTAGTGTAGTATAGTATAGTGTATTGTAGTATAGTATAGTGTAGTATAGTGTAGTGTAGTATAGCATAGTGTAGTGTAGTATAGTATAGTGTAGTGTAGTATAGTGTAGTGTAGTATAGTATAGTGTAGTGTAGTGTAGTATAGTATAGTGTAGTATAGTATAGTGTAGTGTAGTATAGTGTAGTGTAGTATAGTGTAGTATAGTGTAGTGTAGTATAGTATAGTATAGTGTAGTATAGCATAGTGTAGTGTAGTATAGTGTAGTGTAGTATAGTGTACTGCAGTATAGTGTAGTATAGTGTAGTATAGTGTAGTGTAGTATAGTGTAGTATAGTGTAGTGTAGTATAGTATAGTGTAGTGTAGTATAGCATAGTGTAGTGTAGTATAGTATAGTGTAGTGTAGTATAGCATAGTGTAGTGTAGTATAGTGTAGTGTAGTATAGTGTAGTGTAGTGTAGTGTAGTATAGTGTAGTGTAGTATAGTGTAGTGTAGTATAGTGTAATATAGTGTAGTGTAGTATAGTGAAGTATAGTGTAGTGTAGTATAGTATAGTGTAGTGTAGTATAGCATAATGTAATGTAGTATAGTGTAGTGTAGTATAGTGTAGTGTAGTATAGTGTAGTATAGTGTAGTGTAGTATAGTGTAGTATAGTGTAGTGTAGTATAGTATAGTGTAGTATAGTATAGTGTAGTGTAGTATAGCATAGTGTAGTGTAGTATAGTGTAGTGTAGTATAGTGTAGTGTAGTATAGTGTAGTGTAGTATAGTATAGTGTAGTGTAGTATAGCATAGCGTAGTGTAGTATAGTGTAGTGTAGTGTAGTGTAGTATAGCATAGCGTAGTGTTGTGTAGTATAGTGTAGTGTAGTATAGCATAGTGTAGTGTAGTATAGTGTAGTGTAGTATAGTGTAGTGTAGTATAGTGTAGTGTAGTATAGTATAGTGTAGTGTAGTATAGTGTAGTATAGTGTAGTGTAGTGTAGTATAGTATAGTGTAGTGTAGTATAGCATAGTGTAGTATAGTGTAGTGTAGTATAGCATAGTGTAGTGTAGTATATTGTAGTGTAGTATAGTGTAGTGTAGTATAGCATAGTGTAGTATAGTGTAGTGTAGTATAGCATGTGTAGTGTAGTATAGTGTAGTGTAGTGTAGTATAGTGTAGTATAGTATAGTGTAGTGTAGTATAGCATAGTGTAGTGTAGTATAGTGTAGTGTAGTATAGTGTAGTGTAGTGTAGTATAGTATAGTGTAGTGTAGTATAGTATAGTGTAGTGTAGTGTAGTATAGTATAGTGTAGTGTAGTATAGTATAGTGTAGTGTAGTATAGCATAGTGTAGTATAGTGTAGTGTAGTATAGCATAGTGTAGTATAGTGTAGTGTAGTATAGTATAATGTAGTATAGCATAGTGTAGTGTAGTATAGTGTAGTGTAGTATAGCATAGCGTAGTGTAGTATAGCATAGTGTAGTGTAGTGTAGTATAGTATAGCATAGTGTAGTGTAGTATAGTATAGTGTAGTGTAGTATAGCACAGTGTAGTGTAGTATAGTATAGTGTAGTGTAGTGTAGTGTAGTGTAGTATAGTATAGTGTAGTATAGCATAGTGTAGTGTAGTATAGTATAGTGTAGTATAGTGTAGTGTAGTGTAGTATAGTGTAGTGTAGTGTAGTATAGTATAGTGTAGTGTAGTATAGCATAGTGTAGTGTAGTATAGTGTAGTATAGTGTAGTGTAGTATAGCATAGCGTAGTGTAGTATAGCATAGTGTAGTGTAGTGTAGTATAGTATAGTGTAGTGTAGTGTAGTATAGCATAGCGTAGTGTAGTATAGTGTAGTGTATGTGTAGTATAGTATAGTGTAGTGTAGTGTAGTATAGCATAGCGTAGTGTAGTGTAGTATAGTATAGTGTAGTGTAGTATAGCATAGTGTAGTGTAGTGTAGCATAGTGTAGTGTAGTGTGTAGTATAGTGTAGTGTAGTATAGCGTAGTGTAGTGTAGTGTAGTATAGTATAGTGTAGTGTAGTGTAGTATAGCATAGCGTAGTGTAGTGTAGTATAGTATAGTGTAGTGTAGTATAGCATAGTGTAGTGTAGTGTAGTATAGCATAGCGTAGCGTAGTGTAGTATAGCATAGCGTAGCGT
Source organism: Leptodactylus fallax (assembly GCA_947044405.1). Taxonomy (NCBI): domain Eukaryota; kingdom Metazoa; phylum Chordata; class Amphibia; order Anura; family Leptodactylidae; genus Leptodactylus; species Leptodactylus fallax. The sequence goes on along the minus strand of CAMRHE010000751.1, from coordinate 248,208 downwards.
AGTATAGTATAGTGTAGTGTAGTATAGTATAGTGTAGTGTAGTGTAGTATAGTGTATTGTAGTATAGTATAGTTTAGTGTAGTGTAGTATAGTATAGTGTATTGTAGTATAGTATAGTGTAGTATAGTGTAGTGTAGTATAGCATAGTGTAGTGTAGTATAGTATAGTGTAGTGTAGTATAGCGTAGCGTAGCGTAGTATAGCATAGCGTAGTGTAGTGTAGTATAGTGTAGTGTAGTGTAGTGTAGTATAGCATACCGTAGCGTAGCATAGTATACTATAGTGTACTGTAGTATAGTGTAATATAGCATAGTGTAGTGTAGTATAGTATAGTATAGTGTAGTCTAGTATAGTGTAGTGTAGTATAGTGTAGTGTAGTGTAGTATGGCGTAGTGTAGTGTAGTATAGTGTAGTATAGCATAGTGTAGTATAGTATAGCATAGTGTAGTGTATTATAGCATAGTGTAGTGTAGTATAGCATAGTGTATTGTAGTATAGCATAGTGTAGTGTAGTATAGCATAGTGTGGTGTAGTATACCATAGTGTAGTATAGTGTAGTATAGTATAGTGTAGTGTAGTATAGCGTAGTGTAGTGTAGTATAGTGTAGTATAGCATAGCGTAGTGTAGTATAGTGTAGTGTAGTATAGCGTAGTGTAGTGTAGTATAGTGTAGTGTAGTATAGTATAGCGTAGCGTAGTGTAGTATAGTATAGTGTAGTGTAGTATAGTGTAGTGTAGTATAGTGTAGTGTAGTATAGTGTAGTGTAGTATAGTGTAGTGTAGTATAGTGTAGTGTAGTGTAGTATAGTGTAGTGTAGTATAGTGTAGTGTAGTATAGCATAGTGTAGTGTAGTATAGTGTAGTGTAGTATATTGTAGTGTAGTATAGCATAGTGTAGTATAGTGTAGTGTAGTATAGTATAGTGTAGTGTAGTATAGCATAGTGTAGTGTAGTATAGTGTAGTGTAGTATAGTGTAGTATAGCATAGTGTAGTGTAGTATAGTATAGTGTAGTGTAGTATAGCATAGTGTAGTGTAGTATAGCATAGTGTAGTGTAGTATAGTGTAGTGTAGTGTAGTATAGCGTAGCGTAGCGTAGTGTAGTGTAGTGTAGTATAGTATAGTGTAGTGTAGTGTAGTATAGCATAGTGTAGTGTAGTATAGTATAGTGTAGTGTAGTATAGTGTAGTATAGCATAGTGTAGTATAGTGTAGTGTAGTATAGCGTAGTGTAGTGTAGTATAGTATAGTGTAGTATAGTGTAGTATAGTGTAGTGTAGTATAGTGTAGTATAGTGTACTGTAGTATAGTGTAGTGTAGTATAGTGTAGTGTAGTATAGTATAGTGTAGTGTAGTGTAGTGTAGTGTAGTATAGTATAGTGTAGTATAGTATAGTGTAGTGTAGTATAGTGTAGTGTAGTATAGTGTAGTGTAGTATAGTATAGTGTAGTGTAGTATAGTATAGTGTAGTGTAGTATAGTGTAGTGTAGTATAGTGTAGTATAACATAGTGTAGTGTAGTATAGTATAGTGTAGTGTAGTATAGTGTAGTGTAGTATAGCATAGCGTAGCGTAGTATAGTATAGTGTAGTGTAGTATAGTGTAGTGTAGTGTAGTATAGTGTAGTGTAGTGTAGTATAGTATAGCATAGCGTAGTGTAGTGTAGTGTAGTATAGCATAGCGTAGTGTAGTATAGCATAGTGTAGTGTAGTATAGTATAGTGTAGTATAGTGTAGTGTAGTGTAGTATAGTGTAGTATAGCATAGTGTAGTGTAGTATAGTATAGTGTAGTGTAGTATAGCATAGCGTAGTGTAGTATAGCATAGTGTAGTGTAGTGTAGTATAGTGTAGTGTAGTATAGCGTAGTGTAGTGTAGTATAGTATAGTGTAGTGTAGTGTAGTATAGCATAGCGTAGTGTAGTATAGCATAGCGTAGTGTAGTATAGCATAGTGTAGTATAGCATAGTGTAGTGTAATATAGTGTAGTGTAGTATAGCGTAGTGTAGTATAGTGTAGTGTAGTATAGCGTAGTGTAGTGTAGTATAGCGTAGTGTAGTATAGTGTAGTGTAGTATAGCGTAGTGTAGTGTAGTATAGTGTAGTGTAGTATAGTGTAGTGTAGTGTAGTGTAGTATGGTGTAGTATAGTGTAGTGTAGTATAGTATAGTGTAGTGTAGTATAGCATAGCGTAGTGTAGTATAGTATAGTGTAGTATAGTGTAGTGTAGTATAACATAGTGTAGTGTAGTATAGTGTAGTGTAGTATAGTATAGCATAGTGTAGTGTAGTATAGGGTAGTGTAGTGTAGTGTAGTATAGCATCGTTTAGTATAGTGTAGTGTAGTATAGTATAGTGTAGTATGGTGTAGTGTAGTATAGTGTAGTGTAGTATAGCATAGCGTAGTGTAGTATAGTATAGTGTAGTGTAGTGTAGTATAGTGTAGTGTAGTGTAGTATAGTATAGTGTAGTATAGCATAGTGTAGTGTAGTATAGTATAGTGTAGTATAGCATAGTGTAGTGTAGTGTAGTATAGTGTAGTGTAGTATAGCATAGTGTAGTGTAGTGTAGTATAGTGTAGTGTAGTATAGTATAGTGTAGTGTAGTGTAGTATAGTGTAGTGTAGTATGGCGTAGTGTAGTGTAGTGTAGTATAGTATAGTGTAGTGTAGTATAGTATAGTGTAGTATAGCATAGTGTAGTGTAGTGTAGTATAGTATAGTGTAGTGTAGTGTAGTATAGTATAGTGTAGTATAGTATAGTGTAGTATAGTGTAGTGTAGTATAGTGCAGTATAGCATAGTGTAGTGTAGTATAGTATAGTGTAGTGTAGTGTAGTATAGTATAGTGTAGTATAGTATAGTGTAGTATAGTGTAGTGTAGTGTAGTGTAGTATAGTGTAGTGTAGTATAGTATAGTGTAGTGTAGTATAGTGTAGTGTAGTGTAGTATAGTGTAGTGTAGTTTAGTATAGTATAGTGTAGTGTAGTGTAGTGTAGTATAGCGTAGCGTAGTGTAGTGTAGTATAGCGTAGTGTAGTATAGTGTAGTATAGTGTAGTGTAGTATAGTATAGTGTAGTGTAGTATAGCATAGCGTAGTGTAGTGTAGTATAGTATAGTGTAGTGTAGAATAGCATAGTGTAGTGTAGTGTAGTATAGTGTAGTGTAGTATAGTGTAGTGTAGTGTAGTATAGCGTAGCGTAGTGTAGTATAGTGTAGTGTAGTATAGTATAGTGTAGTGAAGTGTAGTATAGCATAGTGTAGTGTAGTATAGTGTAGTATAGTGTAGTGTAGTATAGTGTAGTATAGTGTACTGTAGTATAGTGTAGTGTAGTATAGTGTAGTGTAGTATAGTATAGTGTAGTGTAGTGTAGTATAGTATAGTGTAGTATAGTATAGTGTAGTGTAGTATAGTGTAGTGTAGTATAGTGTAGTATAGTGTAGTGTAGTATAGTATAGTGTAGTATAGCATAGTGTAGTGTAGTATAGTGTAGTGTAGTATAGTGTAGTGCAGTATAGTGTAGTATAGTGTAGTATAGTGTAGTGTAGTATAGTGTAGTGTAGTATAGTATAGTGTAGTGTAGTATAGCATAGTGTAGTGTAGTATAGTATAGTGTAGTGTAGTATAGCATAGTGTAGTGTAGTATAGTGCAGTGTAGTATAGTGTAGTGTAGTATAGTGTAGTGTAGTATAGTGTAGTGTAGTGTAATATAGTGTAGTGTAGTATAGTGAAGTATAGTGTAGTGTAGTATAGTATAGTGTAGTGTAGTATAGCATAATGTAGTGTAGTATAGTGTAGTGTAGTATAGTGTAGTGTAGTATAGTGTAGTATAGTGTAGTGTAGTATAGTGTAGTATAGTGTAGTGTAGTATAGTATAGTGTAGTATAGTATAGTGTAGTGTAGTATAGCATAGTGTAGTGTAGTATAGTGTAGTGTAGTATAGTGTAGTGTAGTATAGTGTAGTGTAGTATAGTATAGTGTAGTGTAGTATAGCATAGTGTAGTGTAGTATAGTGTAGTGTAGTGTAGTGTAGTATAGCATAGCGTAGTGTTGTGTAGTATAGTGTAGTGTAGTATAGCATAGTGTAGTGTAGTATAGTGTAGTGTAGTATAGTGTAGTGTAGTATAGTGTAGTGTAGTATAGTATAGTGTAGTGTAGTATAGTGTAGTATAGTGTAGTGTAGTGTAGTATAGTATAGTGTAGTGTAGTATAGCATAGTGTAGTATAGTGTAGTGTAGTATAGCATAGTGTAGTGTAGTATATTGTAGTGTAGTATAGTGTAGTGTAGTATAGCATAGTGTAGTATAGTGTAGTGTAGTATAGCCTAGTGTAGTGTAGTATAGTGTAGTGTAGTGTAGTATAGTGTAGTATAGTATAGTGTAGTGTAGTATAGCATGTGTAGTGTAGTATAGTGTAGTGTAGTATAGTGTAGTGTAGTGTAGTATAGTATAGTGTAGTGTAGTATAGTATAGTGTAGTGTAGTGTAGTATAGTATAGTGTAGTGTAGTATAGTATAGTGTAGTGTAGTATAGCATAGTGTAGTATAGTGTAGTGTAGTATAGCATAGTGTAGTATAGTGTAGTGTAGTATAGTATAGTGTAGTATAGCATAGTGTAGTGTAGTATAGTGTAGTGTAGTATAGCATAGCGTAGTGTAGTATAGCATAGTGTAGTGTAGTGTAGTATAGTATAGCATAGTGTAGTGTAGTATAGTATAGTGTAGTGTAGTATAGCACAGTGTAGTGTAGTATAGTATAGTGTAGTGTAGTGTAGTGTAGTGTAGTATAGTATAGTGTAGTGTAGTATAGCATAGTGTAGTGTAGTATAGTGTAGTGTAGTATCGTGTAGTGTAGTGTAGTATAGTGTAGTGTAGTGTAGTATAGTATAGTGTAGTGTAGTATAGCATAGTGTAGTGTAGTATAGTGTAGTATAGTGTAGTGTAGTATAGCATAGCGTAGTGTAGTATAGCATAGTGTAGTGTAGTGTAGTATAGTATAGTGTAGTGTAGTGTAGTATAGCATAGCGTAGCGTAGTGTAGTATAGTGTAGTGTAGTGTAGTATAGTATAGTGTAGTGTAGTGTAGTATAGCATAGCGTAGTGTAGTGTAGTATAGTATAGTGTAGTGTAGTATAGCATAGTGTAGTGTAGTGTAGCATAGTGTAGTGTAGTGTGTAGTATAGTGTAGTGTAGTATAGCGTAGTGTAGTGTAGTGTAGTATAGTATAGTGTAGTGTAGTGTAGTATAGCATAGCGTAGTGTAGTGTAGTATAGTATAGTGTAGTGTAGTATAGCATAGTGTAGTGTAGTGTAGTATAGCATAGCGTAGCGTAGTGTAGTATAGCATAGCGTAGCGTAGTATAGTATAGTGTAGTGTAGTATAGTATAGTGTAGTGTAGTGTAGTATAGTGTATTGTAGTATAGTATAGTTTAGTGTAGTGTAGTATAGTATAGTGTATTGTAGTATAGTATAGTGTAGTATAGTGTAGTGTAGTATAGCATAGTGTAGTGTAGTATAGTATAGTGTAGTGTAGTATAGCGTAGCGTAGCGTAGTATAGCATAGCGTAGTGTAGTGTAGTATAGTGTAGTGTAGTGTAGTGTAGTATAGCATAGCGTAGCGGAGCATAGTATAGTATAGTGTACTGTAGTATAGTGTAGTATAGCATAGTGTAGTGTAGTATAGTATAGTATAGTGTAGTCTAGTATAGTGTAGTGTAGTATAGTGTAGTGTAGTATAGTATAGTGTAGTGTAGTATGGCGTAGTGTAGTGTAGTATAGTGTAGTATAGCATAGTGTAGTATAGTATAGCATAGTGTAGTGTATTATAGCATAGTGTAGTGTAGTATAGCATAGTGTATTGTAGTATAGCATAGTGTAGTGTAGTATAGCATAGTGTGGTGTAGTATACCATAGTGTAGTATAGTGTAGTATAGTATAGTGTAGTGTAGTATAGCGTAGTGTAGTGTAGTATAGTATAGCGTAGCGTAGTGTAGTATAGTATAGTGTAGTGTAGTATAGTGTAGTGTAGTATAGTGTAGTGTAGTATAGTGTAGTGTAGTATAGTGTAGTGTAGTATAGTGTAGTGTAGTGTAGTATAGTGTAGTGTAGTATAGTATAGTGTAGTGTAGTATAGCATAGTGTAGTGTAGTATAGTGTAGTGTAGTATATTGTAGTGTAGTATAGCATAGTGTAGTATAGTGTAGTGTAGTATAGTATAGTGTAGTGTAGTATAGCATAGTGTAGTGTAGTATAGTGTAGTGTAGTATAGTGTAGTATAGCATAGTGTAGTGTAGTATAGTATAGTGTAGTGTAGTATAGCATAGTGTAGTGTAGTATAGCATAGTGTAGTGTAGTATAGTGTAGTGTAGTGTAGTATAGCGTAGCGTAAGCGTAGTGTAGTGTAGTGTAGTATAGTATAGTGTAGTGTAGTGTAGTATAGCATAGTGTAGTGTAGTATAGTATAGTGTAGTGTAGTATAGTGTAGTGTAGTATAGCATAGTGTAGTATAGTGTAGTGTAGTATAGCGTAGTGTAGTGTAGTATAGTATAGTGTAGTATAGTGTAGTATAGTGTAGTGTAGTATAGTGTAGTATAGTGTACTGTAGTATAGTGTAGTGTAGTATAGTGTAGTGTAGTATAGTATAGTGTAGTGTAGTGTAGTGTAGTGTAGTATAGTATAGTGTAGTATAGTATAGTGTAGTGTAGTATAGTGTAGTGTAGTATAGTGTAGTGTAGTATAGTATAGTGTAGTGTAGTATAGTATAGTGTAGTGTAGTATAGTGTAGTGTAGTATAGTGTAGTATAGCATAGTGTAGTGTAGTATAGTATAGTGTAGTGTAGTATAGTGTAGTGTAGTATAGCCTAGCGTAGCGTAGTATAGTATAGTGTAGTGTAGTGTAGTATAGTGTAGTGTAGTGTAGTGTAGTATAGTGTAGTGTAGTGTAGTATAGTATAGCATAGCGTAGTGTAGTGTAGTGTAGTGTAGTATAGCATAGCGTAGTGTAGTATAGCATAGTGTAGTGTAGTATAGTATAGTGTAGTATAGTGTAGTGTAGTGTAGTATAGTGTAGTATAGCATAGTGTAGTGTAGTATAGTATAGTGTAGTGTAGTATAGCATGCGTAGTGTAGTATAGCATAGTGTAGTGTAGTGTAGTATAGTGTAGTGTAGTATAGCGTAGTGTAGTGTAGTATAGTATAGTGTAGTGTAGTGTAGTATAGCATAGTGTAGTGTAGTATAGCCTGCGTAGTGTAGTATAGCATAGTGTAGTGTAATATAGTGTAGTGTAGTATAGTGTAGTGTAGTATAGCGTAGTGTAGTGTAGTATAGTATAGTGTAGTGTAGTATAGTGTAGTGTAGTGTAGTGTAGTATAGCATAGTGTAGTGTAGTATAGTATAGTGTAGTGTAGTATAGCATAGCGTAGTGTAGTATAGCATAGTGTAGTGTAGTGTAGTATAGTGTAGTGTAGTGTAGTATAGTGTAGTATAGTATAGTGTAGTGTAGTGTAGTATAGCATAGTGTAGTGTAGTGTAGCCTAGCGTAGTGTAGTATAGCATAGTGTAGTATAGTATAGTGTAGTATAGCATAGTGTAGTGTAGTATAGCATGTGTAGTGTAGTATAGTGTAGTGTAGTGTAGTGTAGTGTAGTATAGCATGCGTAGTGTAGTATAGTATAGTGTAGTGTAGTATAGTGTAGTGTAGTGTAGCATAGTGTAGTGTAGTATAGCATAGTGTAGTGTAGTATAGCATGCGTAGTGTAGTATAGCATAGTGTAGTGTAGTATAGTGTAGTATAGCATAGTGTAGTGTAGTATAGTATAGTGTAGTGTAGTATAGCATGCGTAGTGTAGTATAGCATAGTGTAGTGTAGTGTAGTATAGTATAGTGTAGTGTAGTGTAGTGTAGTATAGCATAGTGTAGTGTAGTATAGTGTAGTGTAGTATAGTGTAGTGTAGTGTAGTATAGCATAGCGTAGTGTAGTATAGTATAGTGTAGTGTAGTATAGTGTAGTGTAGTGTAGTATAGTATAGTGTAGTGTAGTGTAGTATAGCATAGTGTAGTGTAGTATAGTGTAGTGTAGTATGCATAGTGTAGTATAGTATAGCATAGTGTAGTGTAGTATAGCATAGTGTAGTGTAGTATAGCATAGTGTATTATAGCATAGTGTAGTATAGTACAGTATAGCATAGTGTAGTATAGTACAGGATAGTGTAGAATAGTGTAGAATAATACAGTATAGTATAGTGTAGTGTAGTATAGTGTAGAATAGTACAGTATAGTATAGTGCATAGTACAGTATAGTGTAAAACAGTACAGTATATTATAGTGCATAGTACAGTATAGTGTAAAATAGTACAGTATATTATAGTGCATAGTACAGTATAGTGTAGAATAGTACAGTATAGTATAGTGCATAGTACAGTATAGTGTAGAATAGTACAGTATAGTATAGTGCATAGTACAGTATAGTGTAAAATAGTACAGTACAGTATAGTGCATAGTACAGTATAGTGTAGAATAGTACAGTACAGTATAGTGCATAGTACAGTATAGTGTAGAATAGTACAGTATAGTATAATGCATAGTACAGTATAGTGTAGAATAGTACAGTATAGTATAGCATAGTGTAGTATAGTACAGTATAGTATAGTGCATAGTACAGTATAGTATAGTGCATAGTACAGTATAGTACAGTATAGTATAGCATAGTGTAGTATAGTACAGTATAGTGTAGTATGGTGTAGAATAGTACAGTATAGTACATAGTACAGTATAGTGTAGAATAGTACAGTATAGTATAATGCATAGTACAGTATAGTGTAGAATAGTACTGTACAGTATAGTGCATAGTACAGTATAGTGTAGAATAGTACAGTATAGTATAGTGCATAGTACAGTATAGTACAGTATAGTGTAGAATAGTGTAAAATAGTACAGTATAGTATAGTGCATAGTACTGTATAGTATAGTGCATAGTACAGTATAGTGTAGAATAGTACAGTATAGCATAGTGTAGAATAGTACAGTATAGTGTAGTATGGTGTAGAATAGTACAGTATAGTATAGTGTAGAATAAATAGTATGGTGTAGAATAGTACAGTATAGTACAGTATATTGTAGTATGGTGTATAGTATAGTATAGTATAGTGTAGAATAATATGGTGTAGAATAGTACAGTATAGTATAGTGTAGTATAGTACAGTATATTTTAGTATGGTGTATAGTGTAGTATAGTACAGTATAGTGTAGTATGGTGTAGAATAGTACTGTATAGTGTAGAATAGCATAGTTTAGAATAGTACAGTATAGTGTAGTGTAGTATAGTACAGTATAGTATAGTGTAGTATGGTGTATAGTGTAGTATAGTACAGTATAGTGTAGTATAGTACAGTATAGTATAGTGCATAGTACAGTATAGTACAGTATAGTATAGTGTAGTATAGTACAGCATAGTGTAGTATAGTGTAGAATAGTATAGTATAGTGCATAGTACAGTATAGTACAGTATAGAATAGTGTAGAATAGTACAGTATAGTATAGTGTAGTATGGTGTAGAATAGTACAGTATAGTATAGTGCATAGTACGGTATAGTGTAGAATAGTACAGTATAGCATAGTGTAGAATAGTACAGTATAGTGTAGTATGGTGTAGAATTGTACAGTATAGTATAGTGTAGTATAGTATGGTGTAGAATAGTACAGTATAGTGTAGTATAGTACAGTATATTGTAGTATGGTGTGTAGTATAGTATAGTATAGTGTAGAATAGTATGGTGTAGTATAGTACAGTACAGTATAGTGCATAGTACAGTATAGTACAGTACAGTATAGTATAGTGTAGTATAGTACAGTATATTGTAGTATGGTGTATAGTGTAGTATAGTACAGTATAGTGTAGTATGGTGTAGAATAGTACAGTATAGTGTAGTATAGCATAGTTTAGAATAGTACAGTATAGTGTAGTGTAGTATAGTACAGTATAGTATAGTGTAGTATGGTGTATAGTGTAGTATAGTACAGTATAGTGTAGTATGGTGTAGAATAGTACAGTATAGTGTAGAATAGCATAGTTTAGAATAGTACAATATAGTGTAGTCTAGTATAGTACAGTATAGTATAGTGTAGTTTAGTATAGTACAGTATAGTGTAGTATGGTGTAGAATAGTACAGTATAGTATAGTGTAGTATGGTGTAGTATAGTACAGTCCAGTATAGTGTAGTATGGTTTAGAATAGTACAGTATAGTGTAGTATAGTACAGTATAGTGTAGAATAGTACAGTATAGTGTAGAATAGTACAGTATAGTGTAGTATGGTGTAGAATAGTACAGTATAGTAGTGTAGTATAGTACAGTATATTGTAGTATGGTGTATAGTGTAGTATAGTACAGTATAGTATAGTGTAGAATAGCATAGTGTAGAATAGTACAGTATAGTATAGTGCATAGTACAGTATAGTACAGTACAGTATAGTGTAGTATGGTGTAGAATAGTACAGTATAGTATAGTGCATAGTACAGTATATTGTAGTATGGTGTATAGTGTAGTATAATACAGTATATTATAGTGTAGAATAGCATAGTTTAGAATAGTACAGTATAGTGTAGTGTAGTATAGTACAGTATAGTATAGTGTAGTATAGTACAGTATAGTGTAGTATGGTGTAGTATAGTACAGTCCAGTATAGTGTAGTATGGTGTAGAATAGTACAGTATAGTATAGTGTAGTATAGTACAGTATATTGTAGTATGGTGTATAGTGTAGTATAGTACAGTATAGTATAGTGTAGAATAGTACAGTATATTGTAGTATGGTGTATATTGTAGTATAGTACAGTATAGTATAGTGTAGAATAGTACAGTATAGCATAGTGTAGTATAGTACAGTATAGTGTAGTATAGTGTAGAAAAGTACAGTATAGTGTAGAATAGTACAGTATAGTGTAGAACAGTATAGTATAGTGTAGTATGGTGTAGAATAGTACAGTATAGTATAGTGCATAGTACAGTATAGTACAGTATAGTGTAGAATAGTACAGTATAGTATAGTGTAGAATAGTACAGTATAGTGCATAGTACAGTACAGTATAGTGTAGTATGATGTAGAATAGTACAGTATAGTATCGTGCATAGTACAGTATAGTGTAGAACAGTATAGTATAGTGCAGTATGGTGTAGAATAGTATAGTGCATAGTGTAGAACAGTACAGTATAGTATAGTGCATAGTACAGTATATTGTAGTATGGTGTATAGTGTAGTATAGTACAGTATAGTATAGTGTAGAATAGTACAGTATAGCATAGTGTAGTATAGTACAGTATAGTGTAGTATAGTACACTATAGTGTAGAATAGTACAGTATAGTGTAGAACAGGATAGGATAGTGTAGTATGGTGTAGAATAGTACAGTATAGTATAGTGCATAGTACAGTATAGTGTAGAATAGTACAGTATAGTATAGTGTAGAATAGTACAGTATAGTGCATAGTACAGTACAGTATAGTGTAGTATGATGTAGAATAGTACAGTATAGTATAGTGCATAGTACAGTATAGTGTAGAATAGTACAGTATAGCATAGTGTAGTATAGTACAGTATAGTGTAGAATAGTACAGTATAGTATAGTGCATAGTACAGTATAGTGTAGTATAGTGTAGTTAGTATGCATAGTGTAGTATAGTACAGTATAGTGTAGTATGGTGTAGAATAGTACAGTATAGTATAGTGCATAGTACAGTATAGTGTAGAACAGTACAGTATAGTACAGTATAGTGCATAGTACAGTATAGTATAGCATAGTGTAGTATAGTACAGTATAGTATAGTGCATAGTACAGTATAGTGTAGAACAGTATAGTATAGTGTAGAACAGTATAGTATAGTGCAGTATGGTGTAGAATAGTATAGTATAGTATAGTGCATAGTGTAGAACAGTACAGTATAGTATAGTGCATAGTACAGTATATTGTAGTATGGTGTATAGTGTAGTATAGTACAGTATAGTATAGTGTAGAATAGTACAGTATAGTATAGTGTAGTATGGTGTAGTATAGTACAGTATAGTATAGTGTAGAATAGTACAGTATAGTATAGTGTAGTGTAGAATAGTGTAGTATAGTACAGTATAGTGTAGTATGGTGTAGAATAGTACAGTATAGTATAGTGTAAAATAGTACAGTATATTGTAGTATGGTGTATAGTGTAGTATAGTACAGTATAGTATAGTGTATAATAGCATAGTGTAGAATAGTACAGTATAGTGTAGTATGGTGTAGTGTAGTACAGTATAGTATAGTGCATAGCACAGTATAGTATAGTATAGTGCATAGTACAGTATAGTGTAGAACAGTACAGTATAGTGTAGTATGGTGTAGAATAGTATAGTGTAGTATAGTATAGTGTAGAATAGTACAGTATAGTGTAGAATAGCATAGTGTAGTATAGTACAGTATAGTATAGTCATAGTACAGTATAGTACAGTGTAGAATAGTACAGTATAGTGTAGTGTAGTATAGTACAGTATAGTATAGTGTAGTATGGTGTATAGTGTAGTATAGTACAGTATAGTGTAGTATAGTACAGTATAGTATAGTGCATAGTACAGTATAGTACAGTATAGAATAGTGTAGTATAGTACAGCATAGTGTAGTATAGTGTAGAATAGTATAGTATAGTGCATAGTACAGTATAGTATAGTACAGTATAGTACAGTATAGAATAGTGTAGAATAGTACAGTATAGTATAGTGTATAGTACAGTATAGTGTAGAATAGTACAGTATAGTATAGCATAGTGTAGTATAGTACAGTATAGTGTAGTATGGTGTAGAATAGTACAGTATAGTATAGTGCATAGTACAGTATAGTATAGTGCATAGTACAGTATAGTACAGTATAGTATAGTGCATAGTACAGTATAGTGTAGAATAGTACAGTATAGCATAGTGTAGTATAGTACAGTATAGTGTAGAATAGTACAGTATAGTATAGTGCATAGTACAGTATAGTATAGTGCATAGTACAGTATAGTACAGTATAGTATAGCATAGTGTAGTATAGTACAGTATAGTGTAGTATGGTGTAGAATAGTACAGTATATTATAGTGCATAGTACAGTATAGTGTAGAATAGTACAGTATAGCATAGTGTAGTATAGTACAGTATAGTGTAGTATGGTGTAGAATAGTACAGTATAGTATAGTGCATAGTACAATATAGTATAGTGCATAGTACAGTATAGTATAGTGCATAGTACAGTATAGTACAGTATATTATAGTGCATAGTACAGTATAGTGTAGAATAGTACAGTATAGCATAGTGTAGTATAGTACAGTATAGTGTAGAATAGTACAGTATAGTATAGTGCATAGTACAGTATAGTATAGTGCATAGTACAGTATAGTACAGTATAGTATAGCATAGTGTAGTATAGTACAGTATAGTGTAGTATGGTGTAGAATAGTACAGTATAGTATAGTGCATAGTACAGTATAGTATAGTGCATATTACAGTATAGTACAGTATAGTATAGCATAGTGTAGTATAGTACAGTATAGTGTAGTATGGTGTAGAATAGTACAGTATAGTATAGTGCATAGTACAGTATAGTGTCGAATAGTACAGTATAGTATAGCATAGTGTAGTATAGTACAGTATAGTGTAGTATGGTGTAGAATAGTACAGTATAGTATAGTGCATAGTACAGTATAGTATAGTGCATAGTACAGTATAGTGTAGAATAGTACAGTATAGCATAGTGTAGTATAGTACAGTATAGTGTAGAATAGTACAGTATAGTATAGTGCATAGTACAGTATAGTATAGTGCATAGTACAGTATAGTACAGTATAGTATAGCATAGTGTAGTATAGTACAGTATAGTGTAGTATGGTGTAGGATAGTACAGTATAGTATAGTGCATAGTACAGTATAGTATAGTGCATAGTACAGTATAGTGTAGAATAGTACAGTATAGCATAGTGTAGTATAGTACAGTATAGTGTAGAATAGTACAGTATAGTATAGTGCATAGTACAGTATAGTATAGTGCATAGTACAGTATAGTACAGTATAGTATAGCATAGTGTAGTATAGTACAGTATAGTGTAGTATGGTGTAGGATAGTACAGTATAGTGTAGAATAGTACAGTATAGTATAGTGCATAGTACAGTACAGTATAGTGCATAGTACAGTATAGTACAGTATAGTATAGTGCATAGTACAGTATAGTGTAGAATAGTACAGTATAGTATAGTGCATAGTACAGTATAGTACAGTATATTATAGTGCATAGTACAGTATAGTGTAGAATAGTACAGTATAGCATAGTGTAGTATAGTACAGTATAGTGTAGAATAGTACAGTATAGTATAGTGCATAGTACAGTATAGTACAGTATAGTATAGCATAGTGTAGTATAGTACAGTATAGTGTAGTATGGTGTAGAATAGTACAGTATAGTATAGTGCATAGTACAGTATAGTGTAGAATAGTACAGTATAGTATAGTGCATAGTACAGTACAGTATAGTGCATAGTACAGTATAGTATAGTGCATAGTACAGTATAGTGTAGAATAGTACAGTATAGCATAGTGTAGTAGTATGTAGTTGTGTGCTGTCAGTATAGTGTAGAATAGTACAGTATAGTATAGTGCATAGTACAGTATAGTACAGTATAGTATAGCATAGTGTAGTATAGTACAGTATAGTGTAGTATGGTGTAGAATAGTACAGTATAGTATAGTGCATAGTACAGTATAGTGTAGAATAGTACAGTATAGCATAGCGTAGTATAGTACAGTATAGTGTAGAATAGTGTAGAATAGTACAGTATAGTGCATAGTACAGTACAGTATAGCATAGTGTAGAATAGTACAGTATAGTGCATAGTACAGTACAGTATAGCATAGTATAGAATAGTACAGTATAGTGCATAGTACAGTATAGTATAGCATAGTGTAGTATAGTACAGTACAGTATAGTGCATAGTACAGTATAGTATAGTGTAGAATAGTACAGTATAGTACAGTACAGTATAGCATAGTGTAGTATAGTGTAACATTGTGTCCTGTAGCGCTAGTGCTTGTCTTGTTGTGTGTTACATCAGCTGCCACGTGTTGATCACTGTGTGTTGTGGCTGACAGGCCCCGCCTCTTGCACATGGCATGGAAAGTTACTGGGGACAGCAGTTCAGATCCTTCCCATAACACAGACCCCCAATACAACACAGCCCTCAGCCCCTGGATACCCAACACCCATGTTACAATCAAAGCAGCAACCCCCAGACTGCAAGCACCAGAGCCCAAAGATGTGACCTCCAGACTGCAAGCACCAGAGCCCAAAAAGGAGACCCCCAGATTGTGAGCACCACACCCCAAAGAGGAGACCCCCAGACTGTGAGCACCCCACCCCAAAGAGGAGACCCCAGACTGTGAGCACCCCACCCCAAAGAGGAGACCCCCAGACTGTGAGCACCCCACCCCAAAGAGGAGACCCCAGACTGTGAGCACCCCACCCCAAAGAGGAGACCCCCAGACTGTGAGCACCCCACCCCAAAGAGGAGACCCCAGACGGTGAGCACCCCACCCCAAAGAGGAGACCCCAGACTGTGAGCACCCCACCCCAAAGAGGAGACCCCAGACTGTGAGCACCCCACCCCAAAGAGGAGACCCCCAGACTGTGAGCACCCCCACCCCAAAGAGGAGACCCCAGACTGTGAGCACCCCCACCCCAAAGAGGAGACCCCCAGACTGTGAGCACCCCACCCCAAAGAGGAGACCCCAGACGGTGAGCACCCCACCCCAAAGAGGAGACCCCAGACTGTGAGCACCCCACCCCAAAGAGGAGACCCCAGACTGTGAGCACCCCACCCCAAAGAGGAGACCCCCAGACTGTGAGCACCCCACCCCAAAGAGGAGACCCCAGACTGTGAGCACCCCACCCCAAAGAGGAGACCCCCAGACTGTGAGCACCCCACCCCAAAGAGGAGACCCCAGACGGTGAGCACCCCACCCCAAAGAGGAGACCCCAGACTGTGAGCACCCCCACCCCAAAGAGGAGACCCCAGACTGTGAGCACCCCACCCAAAAGAGGAGACCCCAGACGGTGAGCACCCCACCCCAAAGAGGAGACCCCCAGATTGTGAGCACCCCACCCCAAAGAGGAGACCCCCAGATTGTGAGCACCCCACCCCAAAGAGGAGACCCCAGACTGTGAGCACCCCACCCCAAAGAGGAGACCCCCAGACTGTGAGCACCCCACCCCAAAGAGGAGACCCCCAGACACGAGCTGGCCCCGCCTATATCTCCTGTAACAGCTCTGTATACCCGGCACTCTGCACACATACTACACATTTTGCAGGGCAGAAAACTTTTCTATAGGTGCCAGACAATATATAGCCCCATGGCTGACAGTAATATACCGCACAAGTGTCCAACAGTGGATGAAGCTCCCTTACCATGCTGCAATAGTCCCTGGAGGATGTCAGCGGTCTGTGCAGGCGGTGAGTGGCCCCTGGCTCCTGGACTGTAGAAAGCTACTGTAATGAGATAGTGGCCCCTGGCTCCTGGACTGTAGAAAGCTACTGTAATCAGATAGTGGCCCCTGGCTCCTGGACTGTAGAAAGCTACTGTAATCAGATAGTGGCCCCTGGCTCCTGGACTGTAGAAAGCTACTGTAATCAGATAGTGGCCCCTGGCTCCTGGACTGTAGAAAGCTACTGTAATCAGATAGTGGCCCCTGGCTCCTGAACTATAGATCGTTCCTGCAGTCAGTGAGACTCTCCTGGTCTGTAGAAAGCTTCTGCAGTAAGTGAGGGGCCCCGACTCCTGGTGTATAGGTAGCTCCTGTAGTCGGTTAGTGGCCCCTGGCTCCGGGTGTGTAGACAGCTCCTACAGTCAGTACGTGGTCCTTAAGTGTATAGACAGCTCCTCCAGTCAGTAACTAGTCCTGGCTCTTGGTGTATAGACAGCTCCTGTAGTCAGTGACTAGTCCTGGCTCTTGGTGTATAGACAGCTCCTGTAGTCAGTGACTAGTCCTGGCTCTTGGTGTATAGACAGCTCCTGTAGTCAGTGACTAGTCCTGGCTCTTGGTGTATAGACAGCTCCTGTAGTCAGTGACTAGTCCTGGCTCTTGGTGTATAGACAGCTCCTGTAGTCGGATAGTGGCTCCTGGTGTGTATTTAGTGAGGGGCCCCTGGTCTGTAGACAGCTCGTGCAGTCAGTGAGTGGCCCCGGCTCCTGGGAGACGCTGCTCTCTCTCTAGCGACCAACTGTCATTGTCAGAGGGTTTTTCTTAAAGGCGAAGTTGCATCATCCTCGTTTTTCTGTGGAAGGAGGGCCCCAACCCTCAGCTCCTCCTGCTGATACCTCCCCCTGGATCTGACATGTACGGAGGGTGACTGCCTGTCCGTGCGGCGGTGTGGAGTGCAGCTCCGGGGGCAGACACGTGACCAAGCAGTGCAGCACTCACTACCTGTTACATGGAGGCGCCCTGGACTATGTGGGAGATATAAGCAGCATTAAATTCTTATTCCCATTGTTACTATTACCAGCGATTATTATGAATACTTATTGTTTGGGATTTTTTTCTGGATAATCATTGTTGGTATTTCTGGATATTGATTGTTACTTTCTAAACATTTATTGTTATTTCTGGATATTTTTACCCAGGGTATTTATTTGCTAATTTTTCTGAACATCTATTACTATTATTCGGAATATTTACTGTTATTTTTATAAATGTCTGTTATTATTCTGGATACATGTTGTTATTGTTCGTTTTCTCTCTCTCTATATATATATATATAAATATTGTTATTACTGTGAATATTTATTGCTATTATTCTGAATATTTACTGCTTTTTTTTTTTTCTTCTCGATATTGGTTGTTACTTTTCTGGATATTTATTGTTGTTACTCAGAATATTTTTTGTTCATTTTCTGAATATCTGTTGCCATTATTCTAAATAGTTGCTGTTATTTTATTGCATGCCCCTTGTTTATGATTCTAAATAGTTTTGTTTTTTTTCCCAAAGTTTTGTTTTGCCCTTCTGGATATATATTGGTACTAATCTGGATACCTGTTGTTATTGATCTGGTTATTTAATGATAATATTCTGGATATTTATTGACATTTTCCTGGATATCTGTTATTATTCTGTATATTTATTATTATTCTGGGTATTTATTGACATTATTCTGCATATCTGTTATTATTCTGGATATTTATTGATATTATTCTAGATATTTATTGGCATTTTGCTGGATATCTAATTATTTTGGATATTTATAGATATTATTCTGGATATTTCTTGACATTCTCCTGGATATTTGCTATTATTCTGGATATTTATTGTTGTTGTTCTTTATATTTATTGATATTATTCTGGATATCTGTTATTATTATAGATATTTCTTGAAAGTATTCTTGATATTCATTGTTATTATTCTGGATATTTATTGATATTATTCTGGATATCTGTTATTATTATAGATATTTTTTGAAAGTATTCTTGATATTTATTGCCATTTTGCTGGATATCTGTTATTATTCTGGGTATTTATTGACATTATCCTGGATATTTGCTGCTATTCTTTATATTTATTGATATTATTCTTTATATTTATTGTTATTCTGGATATTTATTAACATTTCCTGTATATCTGTTATTATTCTGGATATTTATTTATATTCTCCTGGAAATTTATTATTCTGGATATTTATTGATATTATTCTGTATATGTATTATTATTCTGGATATTTATTGGCATTTTTCTGGATATCTATTGTTATTATTATGGATATTTATTGATATTATTCTGGATATATTTATTGACATTTTTCTGGATATCTTGTTATTATTCTGAATATTTCTTATTATTGTTGAATCTTGTTCTGTTGTTTCCTGTTTTCTTAGTCCTGAGACTTGTAGCTTCATTTAGGGGTGGATTGGCAGAGACTTCATCCACCTGTAGTGATAGGGATAAGGGATACCTTTGTTCTGGGGCCCCTCTGCTCTGTGTACACCCCTAAGTAAGATTATAATAAAACAATTTGGCCACGGCCCCACAATCATCACAAGTGAACTGAGGACAGGGATAGCTGAAGAGCACTTCTTTGCGAGTCTGATCTTCCACTACTCCCATCATCCACAGTGATCACTGACTGCACCACAGACTGGAGAAGCAGCTGCAAAATGGGAGTTATGTTTCTTGTAGTATCACTGTACACAAATGCACCTGTATATGAGCTGCAGCTATACAGAATATACAGTATAGGATCTTATAGGGTTCAGTGACTCTCCATGATGGCTGCAGCTATCTGTGTGTACAGTATAGGAGCTGCTGGGGGTCAGTGACTCCCTATGGTGGCTGCAGCTATCTGTGTGTACATTATAGGAGCTGCTGGGGGTAAGTGACTCTATGGTGGCTGCAGTTATCTGTGTGTACAGTATAGGAGCTGCTGGGGGTAAGTGACTCTCTATGGTGGCTGCAGTTATCTGTGTGTACAGTATAGGAGCTGCTGGGGTAAGTGACTCTATATGGTGGCTGCAGCTATCTGTGTGTACAGTATAGGAGCTGCTGGGGGTAAGTGACTCTCTATGGTGGCTGCAGCTATCTGTGTGTACAGTATAGGAGCTGCTGGGGGTAAGTGACTCTATGGTGGCTGCAGCTATCTGTGTGTACAGTATAGGAGCTGCTGAGGTAAGTGACTCTCTATGGTGGCTGCAGCTATCTGTGTGTACAGTATAGGAGCTGCTGGGGGTAAGTGACTCTATGGTGGCTGCAGCTATCTATGTGTACAGTACAGGAGCTGCTGGGGGTAAGTGACTCTCTATGGTGGCTGCAGCTATCTGTGTGTACAGTATAGGAGCTGCTGGGGGTAAGTGACTCTATGGTGGCTGCAGCTATCTATGTGTACAGTACAGGAGCTGCTGGGGGTAAGTGACTCTCTATGGTGGCTGCAGCTATCTGTGTGTACAGTATAGGAGCTGCTGAGGTAAGTGACTCTCTATGGTGGCTGCAGCTGTCTGTGTGTACAGTATAGGAGCTGCTGGGGGTAAGTGACTCTATGGTGGCTGCAGCTATCTATGTGTACAGTAAAGGAGCTGCTGGGGGTAAGTGACTCTCTATGGTGGCTGCAGCTATCTGTGTGTACAGTATAGGAGCTGCTGGGGGTAAGTGACTCTATATGGTGGCTGCAGCTATCTGTGTGTACAGTATAGGAGCTACTGGGGGTAAGTGACTCTCTATGGTGGCTGCAGCTATCTGTGTGTACAGTACAGGAGCTGCTAGGGGTCAGTGACTCTCCATGGTGGCTGCAGCTTTCTGTGTGTACAGTATAGGAACTGCTAGGGGTCAGTGACTCTCTATGGTGGCTGTAGCTATCTGTGTGTACAGTACAGGAGCTGCTGGGGATAAGTGACTCTCTATGGTGGCTGCAGCTGTCTGTGTGTACAGTACAGGAACTGCTGGGGTCAGTGATTCTCCATGGTGACTGCAGCTATCTGTGTGTACAGTATAGACGCTGCTGGGGATAAGTGACTCTTTATGGTGGCTGCAGCTATCTTTGTGTACATTATAAGGGCTGCTGGGGGTCAGTGACTCTATGGTGGCTGCAGCTGTGTGTACAATACATGAGCTGCTTGGGGTCAGTGACTCTCTATTGTGGCTGCAGCTATATGTGTGTACAGTATAGACGCTGCTGAGGGTCAGTGGCTCTCTATGGTGGCTGCAGCTATCTGTGTGTACAGTACAGGAGCTGCTGGGAGTCAGTGACTCTCTATGGTGGCTGCAGCTATCTGTGTGTACAGTACAGGAGCTGCTGGGGTCAGTGACTCTCTATGGTGGCTGCAGCTATCTTTGTGTACAGTACACGAGCTCCTGGGGGTCAGTGACTCTCCATGGTGGCTGCAGTTATCTGTGTGTACAGTATAGGAGCTGCTGGGGGTCAGTGACTCCCTATGGTGGCTGCAGTTATCTGTGTATACAGTACAGGAGCTCCTAGGGGTCAGTGACTCTCTATGGTGGCTGCGGTTATCTGTGTGTACAGTATAGGAGCTGCTGGGGGTCAGTGACTCCCTATGGTGGCTGCAGCTATCTGTGTATACAGTACAGGAGCTGCTAGGGGTCAGTGACTCCCTATGTTGGCTGCAGCTATCTGTGTATATTATAGGGGCTGCTAGGGGTCAGTGACTCTCTATGGTGGCTGCAGCTGTGTGTACAGTACAGGAGCTGCTTGGGGTCAGTGACTCTCTATGGTGGCTGCAGCTATATGTGTGTACAGTATAGATGCTGCTGGGGGTCAGTGGCTCTCTGTGTGTACAGTACAGGAGCTGCTGGGGTCAGTGACTCTCTATGGTGGCTGCAGCTATCTTTGTGTACAGTACAGGAGTTCCTGGGGGTCAGTAACTCTCCATGGTGGCTGCAGTTATCTGTGTGTACAGTATAGGAGCTGCTGGGAGTCAGTGACTCCCTATGGTGGCTGCAGCTATCTGTGTATACAGTACAGGAGCTCCTAGGGGTCAGTGACTCTCTATGGTGGCTGCAGTTATCTGTGTGTACAGTATAGGAGCTGCTGGGGGTCAGTGACTCCCTATGGTGGCTGCAGCTATCTGTGTATACAGTACAGGAGCTGCTAGCGGTCAGTGACTCCCTATGTTGGCTGCAGCTGTGTACATTATAGGAGCTGCTGGGGGTAAGTGAATCTCTATGGTGGCTGTAGTTATCTGTGTACACTATAGGAGCTGCTGAGGGTCAGTGACTCTCTATGGTGGCTGCAGCTATCTGTGTACAGTACGGAAGCTGCTGGGGGTAATTGACTCTTTATGGTGGCTGCAGCTATCTTTGTGTACAGTACACGAGCTGCTAGGGGTCAGTGACTCTCCATGGTGGCTGCAGCTATCTGTGTGTCCAGTATAGGAACTGCTAGGGGTCACTGACTCTCTATGGTGGCTGTAGCTATCTATCCATACACTAAATTAGCTGCTAGGTGTGAGTGACTCTCCATGGTGGCTGCAGCTATATGTGTGTACATTATAGAAGCTGCTGGGGGTCAGTGACTCTTCATGGTTGCTGAAGCAATCTGTGTGTACAGTACAGGAACTTCTGGGGTAAGTGACTCTTCATGGTGACTGCAGTTATCTGTGTGTACAGTATAGGAGCTGATGGTGGTTAGTGGCTCTTCATGATGACTGCAGCTATCTTTTGTACAGTACAGGAGCTGCTGGGAGTCAGTGGCTCCCTATGGTGGCTGCAGTTATCTGTGTGTACAGTATAGGAGCTGCTGGGGGTAAGTGACTCTCTATGGTGGCTGCAGCTATCTGTGTGTACAGTACAGGAGCTGCTGGGGGTAAGTGACTCTCTATGGTGGCTGCAGCTATCTGTGTACACTATAGGAGCTGCTGTGGGTCAGTGACTCTCTATGGTGGCTGCAGCTATCTGTGTGTACAGTATAGGAGCTGTTGGGGTAAGTGACTCTCTTTGGTGGCTGCAGCTATCTGTGTGTACAGTACAGTAGCTGCTGGGGGTAATTGACTCTTACAGTACAGGAACTGCTGGGATCAGTGATTCTCCATGGTGGCTGCAGCTATCTTTGTGTACAGTACAGGAACTGCTGGGATCGGTGATTCTCCACGTTGGCTGCAGCTATCTGTGTGTACAGTACAGGAGCTGCTGGGGGTCATTGACTATGGTGGCTGCAGCTATCTATGTGTACAGTATAGGAGCTGCTGGGGTAAGTGACTCTCTATGGTGGCTGCAGCTATCTTTGTGTACAGTACAGGAGCTGCTTGGGGTCAGTGACTCTCTTTGTTGGCTGCTGTTATCTGTGTGTATACTATAGGAGCTACTTGGGGTCAGTGACTCTCTTTGTTGGCTGCAGTTATCTTTGTGTATACTATAGGAGCTGCTGGGGGTCAGTGACTCTCTATGGTGGCTGCAGCTATCTGTGTGTACAGTATAGGAGCTGCTGGGGGTAAGTGACTATGGTGGCTGCAGCTATCTGTGTGTACAGTACAGAAGCTGCTGGGGGTAATTGACTCTTTATGGTGGCTGCAGCTATCTTTGTGTACAGTACAGGAACTGCTGGGATCAGTGATTCTCCACGGTGGCTGCAGCTATCTTTGTGTACAGTACAGGAACTGCTGGGATCAGTGATTCTCCACGGTGGCTGCAGCTATCTGTGTGTACAGTACAGGAGCTGCTGGGGGTCATTGACTATGGTGGCTGCAGCTATTTGTGTGTACAGTACAGGAGCTGCTGGGAGTCATTGACTATGGTGGCTGCAGCTATCTTTGTGTACAGTACAGGAGCTGCTTGGGGTCTGTGACTCTCTTTGTTGGCTGCAGCTATCTGTGTGTATACTATAGGAGCTGCTTGGGGTCAGTGACTCTCTTTGTTGGCTGCAGTTATCTGTGTGTATACTATAGGAGCTGCTGTGGGTCAGTGACTCTCTATGGTGGCTGCAGCTATCTGTGTGTACAGTACAGGAGCTGCTGGCGATCAGTGACTCTCTATGGTGGCTGCAGCTATCTGTGTGTACACTATAGGAGCTGTTGGGGATCAGTGACTCTTCATGATGGCTGCAGATATCTGTGTGTGCAGTACAGGAGCTGCTGAGGGTCAGTGACTCTTCACCATGGCTGTAGCTATCTGTGTTTATACTATAGGAGCTGCTGGGGGTAAGTGACTCTCTATGGTGGCTGCAGATATCTGTGTGTATACTATAGGAGCTGCTGGGGGTCAGTGACTCTTCATGATGGCTGTAGCTATCTGTTTGTGCAGTACAGGAGCTTCTAGGGATCAGTGACTTTCTGTGATGGATGCAGCTATCTGTGTGTACAGTACAGGAGCTGCTGGGGGTAAGTGACTCTTCATGATGGCTGTAGCTATCTGTGTGTGCAGTACAGGAGCTGCTGGGGGTAAGTTACTCTCTATGGTGGCTGCAGCTATCTGTGTGTACACAATAGGAGCTGTTGGGGGTCAGTGACTCTTTATGGTGACTGCAGATATCTGTGTGTACAGTATAGGAACTGTTGGGGGTAAGTGACTCTCTATAGTGGCTGCAGATATCTGTGTATACACTATAGGAGCTGTTGGGGGTCAGTGACTCTTCATGATGGCTGTAGCTATCTGTGTGTGCAGTACAGGAGCTGCTGAGAGTCAGTGACTCTTCACCATGGCTGTAGCTATCTGTGTGTATACTATAGGAGCTCCTGGGGGTTAGTGACTCTTCACCATGGCTGCAGCTATCTGTGTGTACAGTACAGGAGCTGCTGGGGGTAAGTGACTCTTCATGATGGCTGTAGCTATCTGTGTGTGCAGTACAGGAGCTGCTGGGGGTAAATGACTCTATGGTGGCTGCAGCTATCTGTGTGTACAGTATAGGAGCTGCTGGGGGTAAGTGACTCTCTATGGCGGCTGCAGCTATCTGTGTGTACACTATAGGAGCTGTTGGGGGTAAGTGACTCTTCATGATGGCTGTAGCTATCTGTGTGTACAGTACAGGAGCTGCTGGGGGTAAGTGACTCTTCCTGATGGCTGTAGCTATCTGTGTGTACAGTATAGGAGCTGCTGGGGGTAATTGACTCTCTATGGTGGCTGCAGCTATCTGTGTGTACAGTACAGGAACTGCTGGGATCAGTGATTCTCCACGGTGGCTGCAGCTATCTGTGTGTACAGTACAGGAGCTGCTGGGGGTAAGCGACTCTTCATGATGGCTGTAGCTATCTGTGTGTGCAGTACAGGAGTTGCTGGGGGTAAGTGACTCTCTATGGTGGCTGCAGCTATCTGTGTGTACAGTATAGGAGCTGCTGGGGGTAAGTGACTCTCTATGGTGGCTGCAGCTATCTGTGTGTACAGTATAGGAGCTGCTGGGGTTCAGTGACTCTCTATGGTGGCTGCAGCTGTGTGTACAGTATAGGAGTTGCTGGGGGTAAGTGACTCTCTATGGTGGCTGCAGCTATCTGTGTACACTATAGGAGCTGCTGTGGATCAGTGACTCTCTATGGTGGCTGCAGCTATCTGTGTGTACACTATAGGAGCTGTTGGGGTAAGTGACTCTATGGTGGCTGCAGCTATCTGTGTGTACAGTACAGAAGCTGCTGAGGGTAATTGACTCTTTATGGTGGCTGTAGCTATCTGTGTGTACAGTACAGGAACTGCTGGGATCAGTGATTCTCCATGGTGGCTGCAGCTATCTGTGTGTACAGTACAGGAGCTGCTGGGGGTCATTGACTATGGTGGCTGCAGCTATCTGTGTGTACACAATAGGAGCTGTTGGGGGTCAGTGACTCTTTATGGTGACTGCAGATATCTGTGTGTACAGTATTGTGTACAGTATAGGAACTGCTGGGGGTAAGTGAATCTCTATGGTGGCTGTAGTTATCTGTGTACACTATAGGAGCTGCTGAGGGTCAGTGACTCTCTATGGTGGCTGCAGCTATCTGTGTACAGTACGGAAGCTGCTGGGGGTAATTGACTCTTTATGGTGGCTGCAGCTATCTTTGTGTACAGTACACGAGCTGCTGGGATCAGTGACTCTCTATGGTGGCTGCAGCTATCTGTGTGTACAGTACAGGAGCTGCTGGGGTCAGTGACTGTCTATGGTGGCTGCAGCTATCTTTGTGTACAGTACAGGAGCTGCTGGGGTCAGTGACTCTCTATGGTGGCTGCAGCTATCTGTGTGTACAGTATAGGAGCTGCTGGGGGTCAGTGACTTTTTGGTGGCTTCAGCTATTTTTGTGTCCAGTATAGGAACTGCTAGGGGTCACTGACTCTCTATGGTGGCGGTAGCTATCTATCCATACACTAAATTATCTGCTAGGTGTCAGTGACTCTCCATGGTGGCTGCAGCTATATGTGTGTACAGTACGGAAGCTGCTGGGGGTAATTGACTCTTTATGGTGGCTGCAGCTATCTTTGTGTACAGTACACGAGCTGCTGGGATCAGTGACTCTCTATGGTGGCTGCAGCTATCTGTGTGTACAGTACAGGAGCTGCTGGGTTCAGTGACTCTCCATGGTGGCTGATGTTATCTGTTTGTACAGTAAATGAGCTGCTGGGGATCAGTGACTCTATATGGTGGCTGCAGCTATCTGTGTGTACAGTACAGGAGCTGCTAGGGGTCAGTGACTCTCCATGGTGGCTGCAGCTATCTGTGTGTCCAGTATAGGAACTGCTAGGGGTCACTGACTCTCTATGGTGGCTGTAGCTATCTATCCATACACTAAATTAGCTGCTAGGTGTGAGTGACTCTCCATGGTGGCTGCAGCTATATGTGTGTACATTATAGAAGCTGCTGGGGGTCAGTGACTCTCTATGGTGGCTGCAGCTATCTGTGTGTACACTATAGGAGCTGTTGGGGTAAGTGACTCTATGGTGGCTGCAGCTATCTGTGTGTACAGTACAGAAGCTGCTGAGGGTAATTGACTCTTCATGGTTGCTGAAGCAATCTGTGTGTACAGTACAGGAACTTCTGGGGTAAGTGACTCTTCATGGTGACTGCAGTTATCTGTGTGTACAGTATAGGAGCTGATGGTGGTTAGTGGCTCTTCATGATGACTGCAGCTATCTTTTGTACAGTACAGGAGCTGCTGGGAGTCAGTGGCTCCCTATGGTGGCTGCAGTTATCTGTGTGTACAGTATAGGAGCTGCTGGGGGTAAGTGACTCTCTATGGTGGCTGCAGCTATCTGTGTGTACAGTACAGGAGCTGCTGGGGGTAAGTGACTCTCTATGGTGGCTGCAGCTATCTGTGTACACTATAGGAGCTGCTGTGGGTCAGTGACTCTCTATGGTGGCTGCAGCTATCTGTGTGTACAGTATAGGAGCTGTTGGGGTAAGTGACTCTCTTTGGTGGCTGCAGCTATCTGTGTGTACAGTACAGTAGCTGCTGGGGGTAATTGACTCTTACAGTACAGGAACTGCTGGGATCAGTGATTCTCCATGGTGGCTGCAGCTATCTTTGTGTACAGTACAGGAACTGCTGGGATCGGTGATTCTCCACGTTGGCTGCAGCTATCTGTGTGTACAGTACAGGAGCTGCTGGGGGTCATTGACTATGGTGGCTGCAGCTATCTATGTGTACAGTATAGGAGCTGCTGGGGTAAGTGACTCTCTATGGTGGCTGCAGCTATCTTTGTGTACAGTACAGGAGCTGCTTGGGGTCAGTGACTCTCTTTGTTGGCTGCGGTTATCTGTGTGTATACTATAGGAGCTACTTGGGGTCAGTGACTCTCTTTGTTGGCTGCAGTTATCTTTGTGTATACTATAGGAGCTGCTGGGGGTCAGTGACTCTCTATGGTGGCTGCAGCTATCTGTGTGTACAGTATAGGAGCTGCTGGGGGTAAGTGACTATGGTGGCTGCAGCTATCTGTGTGTACAGTACAGAAGCTGCTGGGGGTAATTGACTCTTTATGGTGGCTGCAGCTATCTTTGTGTACAGTACAGGAACTGCTGGGATCAGTGATTCTCCACGGTGGCTGCAGCTATCTTTGTGTACAGTACAGGAACTGCTGGGATCAGTGATTCTCCACAGTGGCTGCAGCTATCTGTGTGTACAGTACAGGAGCTGCTGGGGGTCATTGACTATGGTGGCTGCAGCTATTTGTGTGTACAGTACAGGAGCTGCTGGGAGTCATTGACTATGGTGGCTGCAGCTATCTTTGTGTACAGTACAGGAGCTGCTTGGGGTCAGTGACTCTCTTTGTTGGCTGCAGCTATCTGTGTGTATACTATAGGAGCTGCTTGGGGTCAGTGACTCTCTTTGTTGGCTGCAGTTATCTGTGTGTATACTATAGGAGCTGCTGTGGGTCAGTGACTCTCTATGGTGGCTGCAGCTATCTGTGTGTACAGTACAGGAGCTGCTGGCGATCAGTGACTCTCTATGGTGGCTGCAGCTATCTGTGTGTACACTATAGCAGCTGTTGGGGGTCAGTGACTCTTCATGATGGCTGCAGATATCTGTGTGTGCAGTACAGGAGCTGCTGAGGGTCAGTGACTCTTCACCATGGCTGTAGCTATCTGTGTTTATACTATAGGAGCTGCTGGGGGTTAGTGACTCTTCACCATTGCTGCAGCTATCTGTGTGTACAGTACAGGAGCTGCTGGGGGTAAGTGACTCTCTATGGTGGCTGCAGATATCTGTGTGTATACTATAGGAGCTGCTGGGGGTCAGTGACTCTTCATGATGGCTGTAGCTATCTGTTTGTGCAGTACAGGAGCTTCTAGGGATCAGTGACTTTCTGTGATGGATGCAGCTATCTGTGTGTACAGTACAGGAGCTGCTGGGGGTAAGTGACTCTTCATGATGGCTGTAGCTATCTGTGTGTGCAGTACAGGAGCTGCTGGGGGTAAGTTACTCTCTATGGTGGCTGCAGCTATCTGTGTGTACACAATAGGAGCTGTTGGGGGTCAGTGACTATGGTGACTGCAGATATCTGTGTGTACAGTATAGGAACTGCTGGAGGTAAGTGACTCTCTATAGTGGCTGCAGATATCTGTGTATACACTATAGGAGCTGTTGGGGGTCAGTGACTCTTCATGATGGCTGTAGCTATCTGTGTGTGCAGTACAGGAGCTGCTGAGAGTCAGTGACTCTTCACCATGGCTGTAGCTATCTGTGTGTATACTATAGGAGCTCCTGGGGGTTAGTGACTCTTCACCATGGCTGCAGCTATCTGTGTGTACAGTACAGGAGCTGCTGGGGGTAAGTGACTCTTCATGATGGCTGTAGCTATCTGTGTGTGCAGTACAGGAGCTGCTGGGGGTAAATGACTCTATGGTGGCTGCAGCTATCTGTGTGTACAGTATAGGAGCTGCTGGGGGTAAGTGACTCTATGGTGGCTGCAGCTATCTATGTGTACAGTATAGGAGCTGCTGGGGGTAAGTGACTCTCTATGGCGGCTGCAGCTATCTGTGTGTACACTATAGGAGCTGTTGGGGGTAAGTGACTCTTCATGATGGCTGTAGCTATCTGTGTGTACAGTACAGGAGCTGCTGGGGGTAAGTGACTCTTCATGATGGCTGTAGCTATCTGTGTGTACAGTATAGGAGCTGCTGGGGGTAAGTGACTCTCTATGGTGGCTGCAGCTATCTGTGTGTACAGTACAGGAACTGCTGGGATCAGTGATTCTCCACGGTGGCTGCAGCTATCTGTGTGTACAGTACAGGAGCTGCTGGGGGTAAGCGACTCTTCATGATGGCTGTAGCTATCTGTGTGTGCAGTACAGGAGTTGCTGGGGGTAAGTGACTCTCTATGGTGGCTGCAGCTATCTGTGTGTACAGTATAGGAGCTGCTGGGGGTAAGTGACTCTCTATGGTGGCTGCAGCTATCTGTGTGTACAGTATAGGAGCTGCTGGGGTTCAGTGACTCTCTATGGTGGCTGCAGCTGTGTGTACAGTATAGGAGTTGCTGGGGGTAAGTGACTCTCTATGGTGGCTGCAGCTATCTGTGTACACTATAGGAGCTGCTGTGGATCAGTGACTCTCTATGGTGGCTGCAGCTATCTGTGTGTACACTATAGGAGCTGTTGGGGTAAGTGACTCTCTATGGTGGCTGCAGCTATCTGTGTGTACAGTACAGAAGCTGCTGAGGGTAATTGACTCTTTATGGTGGCTATAGCTATCTGTGTGTACAGTACAGGAACAGCTGGGATCAGTGATTCTCCATGGTGGCTGCAGCTATCTGTGTGTACAGTACAGGAGCTGCTGGGGGTCATTGACTATGGTGGCTGCAGCTATCTGTGTGTACAGTATAGGAGCTGCTGGGGGTAAGTGACTCTTTATGGTGGCTGCAGCTATCTATGTGTACAGTACAGGAGCTGCTTGGGGTCAGTGACTCTCTTTGTTGGCTGCAGCTATCTGTGTGTATACTATAGGAGCCGCTTGGGGGCCGTGGCCCTCTTTGTTGGCTGCAGTATCTGTGTGTATACTATAGGAGCTGCTGGGGGTCAGTGACTCTCTATGGTGGCTGCAGCTATCTGTGTGTACAGTACAGGAACTGCTGGGGGTCAGTGACTCTCTATGGTGGCTGCAGCTATCTTTGTACACTATAGGAGCTGCTGTGGATTAGTGACTCTCTATGGTGGCTGCAGCTATCTGTGTGTACACTATAGGAGCTGTTGGGGGTAAGTGACTCTTCATGATGGCTGTAGCTATCTGTGTGTACAGTACAGGAGCTGCTGGGGGTAAGTGACTCTTCATGATGGCTGTAGCTATCTGTGTGTACAGTATAGGAGCTGCTGGGGGTCAGTGACTCTCTATGGTGGCTGCAGCTGTGTGTACAGTATAGGAGCTGCTGGGGGTAAGTGACTCTTTTTGGTGGCTGCAGCTATCTGTGTACACTATAGGAGCTGCTGTGGATCAGTGACTCTCTATGGTGGCTGCAGCTATCTGTGTGTATACTATAGGAGCTGTTGGGGTAAGTGACTCTCTATGGTGGCTGCAGCTATCAGTGTGTACTGTACAGAAGCTTCTGAGGGTAATTGACTCTCTATGGTGGCTGCAGCTATCTGTGTGTACAGTATAGGAGCTGCTGGTGGTCAGTGACTCTCTATGGTGGCTGCAGCTGTGTGTACAGTACAGGAGCTGCTTGGGGTAAGTGACTCTTTATGGTGGCTGCAGCTATCTTTGTGTACAGTACAGGAGCTGCTTGGGGTCAGTGACTCTCTTTGTTGGCTGCAGCTATCTGTGTGTATACTATAGGAGCTGCTTGGGGTCAGTGACTCTCTTTGTTGGCTGCAGTTATCTCTGTGTATACTATAGGAGCTGCTGGGGGTCAGTGACTCTCTATGGTGGCTGCAGCTATCTGTGTACACTATAGGAGCTGCTGTGGATCAGTGACTCTCTATGGTGGCTGCAGCTATCTGTGTGTACACTATAGGAGCTGTTGGGGGTCAGTGACTCTTCATGATTGCTGCTGCTATCTGTGTGTGCAGTACAGGAGCTGTTGGGGATCAGTGACTCTTCATGATGGCTGCTGCTATCTGTGTGTACAGTATAGGAGCTGCTGGGGGTAAGTGACTCTTCATGATGGCTGCAGCTATCTGTGTGTACAGTATAGGAGCTGCTGGGGGTAAGTGACTCTCTATGGTGGCTGCAGCTATCTGTGTGTACAGTATAGGAGCTGCTGGGGGTCAGTGACTCTCTATGGTGGCTGCAGCTATCTTTTTGTACAGTACAGGAGCTGCTAGGGGTCAGTGACTTTCTGTGATGGATGCAGCAGGCTGAACATAGGTTTAAATCATTGCAGACCTTTCTTCTTATTTGTCCTTAGATATAAGTTGAGTGTAATGAAGTTTATGCAAATTCTTGGCAAGCAGCTGCTCTGATGCCTTCTGCGGTCACGTTGTTGCTAGGCACATGCCACAGGGCATGGCTCAGGTCATTTGCATTGCATAAACCTCACATCATGTGCTTTATTGTGATCACACACGATGATCCACAGTGGTGAAGTGCAATGGTGACAGGTTCATACAGGGGAGACTGCCCAGGTGCCATCTGGGTAGAGTTAAAGCCCAACTCCACCTCTGACTCTAATGCATGCATGTAGAATCAACAGGGGGCGCTTGAGCTTCTCAGCTCCTTTTCCCATAATGCCTTGTGATATGTAGATGCTTAGTAGAGGGCAAAAAGGCAACTCCAAATTCTCCGCACCTTCACTGGTGCTCTCCTCAAGGAGAATGTAGAATGAGACTGCAGAACTGAGCTTGATTAAATCTATGATGGTGTCAGTCAGTATGACTGCAGGAGCTGACTACGGGGAGCTGCAGCTTTACAATGAGGAGAACTGTTTGACTTTAGTTATATTTGTTTCATTTTCTTTTGAAGAAGTTTTGCAACAAACTAAAGGTTGATAGTGAAAGTGGGATCATTCATAAAGCCAGTCCAGGCCCCTCCCCTTATTAAGGCCCCTCCCCTTTCCTCACTTCAGGTTCTTTTAGCTGTTCTTGCTGTAATGTGAGCATCTCTGTTTGCAGATATGGAAAGGAGCTGAAGTGTAAAGCATGGCGGACACAGCAGGAGCAGCCGAAACATGTAATAAGAGCAGAGGTTCAGCAACGTGCAGCACAATGATGGGGCACCTGAGCCCTCGCCCCCTACAGGTCCCCACCCCCTCTATGTGCTGCCAGTAAGACCCCATAGATGGCAGCACCCCCACTTCTCACAGAGGGATAAGAATGATGACTACTACCCCCATCCTCTAGTACATGGGGCAGGTGATGAGAAAATAATTTATCTGCATGAAAGTGAAATCAGAAACTAAATCTTCAGAATCCGGAGCCCAGGACGTCCGCCTGGACCCTCACACCCCTCACCCCTGTGTGTGGTAGGAGGATGGCAGGGGGCTGTAGGTTATTGGTAACTTACCCCCCTCCCCCCCAGGCCTGGACATGGCCATATAGGGGAGAGCTCCAGATGCTCATACCCCTGTGGACTCCAGGGCCTGAGGGTCACCACATTTCTGAGATTCCAGAAGGCAGTGATTGACATCTCAGGTAGAGTCCTGAGGGAAGGGGGGAGTGCAGGACTTGTCCTCCGATAGAAAGCCCTGCCCTGCAGCATAGTCACATAGCTTGTCTGTGAGGATG
Source organism: Leptodactylus fallax (assembly GCA_947044405.1). NCBI lineage: Eukaryota > Metazoa > Chordata > Amphibia > Anura > Leptodactylidae > Leptodactylus > Leptodactylus fallax. The sequence continues at coordinate 215,638 of CAMRHE010000751.1, read as the reverse complement.
GTGGGCAGAGTAGTACTGCAAGACATGAGCAGTCATCTGCACATACACAAGAGCAGCAGAGACGTACGAGCTGTGGACGGTCAAACCTTCATAAGGCAGCTGATCTGGACAAAGCAGACCCATCATCTCTATGAATTCTAGTATCTGCATGGACATCCAAAGCCATGATAAAATTATATACAGCCACCACTAGAGGGAGCTCAGGAGCTGACCGCAGACTGATTATATACAGCCACCACTAGAGGGAGCTCAGGAGCTGACCGCACACTGATTATATACAGCCACCACTAGAGGGAGCTCAGGAGCTGACCGCAGACTGATTATATACAGCCACGACTAGAGGGAGCTCAGGAGCTGACCGCACACTGATTATATACAGTCACCACTAGAGGGAGCTCAGGAGCTGACCGCAGACTGATTATATACAGCCACGACTAGAGGGAGCTCAGGAGCTGACCGCAGACTGACTATATACAGCCACCACTAGAGGGAGCTCAGGAGCTGACCGCATACTGATTATATACAGCCACCACTAGAGGGAGCTCAGGAGCTGACAGCAGACTGACTATATACAGCCACCACTAGAGGGAGCTCAGGAGCTGACCGCATACTGATTATATACAGCCACCACTAGAGGGAGCTCAGGAGCTGACCGCATACTGATTATATACAGCCACCACTAGAGGGAGCTCATAAGCTGACAGCAGACTGATTATATACAGCCACCACTAGAGGGAGCTCAGGAGCTGACCGCAGACTGACTATATACAGCCACCACTAGAGGGAGCTCAGGAGCTGACCGCAGACTGACTATATACAGCCACCACTAGAGGGAGCTCAGGAGCTGACCGCATACTGATTATATACAGCCACCACTAGAGGGAGCTCAGGAGCTGACCGCAGACTGATTATATACAGCCACCACTAGAGGGAGCTCAGGAGCTGACCGCACACTGATTATATACAGCCACCACTAGATTTGGGAGCTCAGGAGCTGACCGCAGACTGATTATATACAGCCACCACTAGAGGGAGCTCAGGAGCTGACCGCACACTGATTATATACAGTCACCACTAGAGGGAGCTCAGGAGCTGACCGCAGACTGATTATATACAGCCACCACTAGAGGGAGCTCAGGAGCTGACCGCAGACTGACTATATACAGCCACCACTAGAGGGAGCTCAGGAGCTGACCGCATACTGATTATATACAGCCACCACTAGAGGGAGCTCAGGAGCTGACCGCATACTGATTATATACAGCCACCACTAGAGGGAGCTCAGGAGCTGACAGCAGACTGACTATATACAGCCACCACTAGAGGGAGCTCAGGAGCTGACCGCATACTGATTATATACAGCCACCACTAGAGGGAGCTCAGGAGCTGACCGCATACTGATTATATACAGCCACCACTAGAGGGAGCTCAGGAGCTGACAGCAGACTGATTATATACAGCCACCACTAGAGGGAGCTCAGGAGCTGACCGCAGACTGATTATATACAGCCACCACTAGAGGGAGCTCAGGAGCTGACCGCAGACTGATTATATACAGCCACCACTAGAGGGAGCTCAGGAGCTGACCGCAGACTGACTATATACAGCCACCACTAGAGGGAGCTCAGGAGCTGACCGCAGACTGACTATATACAGCCACCACTAGAGGGAGCTCAGGAGCTGACCGCAGACTGACTATATACAGCCACCACTAGAGGGAGCTCAGGAGCTGACCGCAGACTGACTATATACAGCCACCACTAGAGGGAGCTCAGGAGCTGACCGCAGACTACCGCCCCGGGGGCGCCCCTGATTATATACAGCCACCACTAGAGGGAGCTCAGGAGCTGACCGCAGACTGATTATATACAGCCACCACTAGAGGGAGCTGAGAAGCTGACAGAAGACTGACTATATACAGCCACCACTAGAGGGAGCTCAGGAGCTGACAGCAGACTGATTATATACAGCCACCACTAGAGGGAGCTCAGGAGCTGACCGCATACTGATTATATACAGCCACCACTAGAGGGAGCTGGGGCGGGCTGCGCGCTCACTTTACAGCCACCACTGAGGGGGCTCGGAGCTGCCGCAGACTGTTTCAGCCACCCTGAGGGGGGCTCAGGAGCTGACCGCAGACTGACTATATATATACAGCCACCACTAGAGGGAGCTCAGGAGCTGACCGCAGACTGATTATATACAGCCACCACTAGAGGGAGCTCAGGAGCTGACCGCAGACTGATTATATACAGCCACCACTAGAGGGAGCTCAGGAGCTGACCGCAGACTGACTATATACAGCCACCACTAGAGGGAGCTCAGGAGCTGACCGCAGACTGACTATATACAGCCACCACTAGAGGGAGCTCAGGAGCTGACCGCATACTGATTATATACAGCCACCACTAGAGGGAGCTCAGGAGCTGACCGCAGACTGATTATATACAGCCACCACTAGAGGGAGCTGAGAAGCTGACAGAAGACTGACTATATACAGCCACCACTAGAGGGAGCTCAGAAGCTGACAGCAGACTGATTATATACAGCCACCACTAGAGGGAGCTCAGGAGCTGACAGCAGACTGATTATATACAGCCACCACTAGAGGGAGCTCAGGAGCTGACAGCAGACTGACTATATACAGCCACCACTAGAGGGAGCTCAGGAGCTGACAGCAGACTGATTATATACAGCCACCACTAGAGGGAGCTCAGGAGCTGACAGCAGACTGACTATATATCAGCCACCACTAGAGGGAGCTCAGGAGCTGACCGCAGACTGATTATATACAGCCACCACTAGAGGGAGCTCAGGAGCTGACCGCAGACTGACTATATACAGCCACCACTAGAGGGAGCTCAGGAGCTGACCGCAGACTGATTATATACAGCCACCACTAGAGGGAGCTCAGGAGCTGACCGCAGACTGACTATATACAGCCACCACTAGAGGGAGCTCAGGAGCTGACCGCAGACTGACTATATACAGCCACCACTAGAGGGAGCTCAGGAGCTGACCGCAGACTGATTTTCAGCCACCACTAGGGGGCTCAGGGCTGCCCAACTGACTATATACAGCCACCACTAGAGGGAGCTCAGGAGCTGACCGCAGACTGACTATATACAGCCACCACTAGAGGGAGCTCAGGAGCTGACCGCAGACTGACTATATACAGCCACCACTAGAGGGAGCTCAGGAGCTGACCGCAGACTGATTATATACAGCCACCACTAGAGGGAGCTCAGGAGCTGACAGCAGACTGATTATATACAGCCACCACTAGAGGGAGCTCAGGAGCTGACCGCAGACTGATTATATACAGCCACCACTAGAGGGAGCTCAGGAGCTGACCGCAGACTGATTATATACAGCCACCACTAGAGGGAGCTCAGGGGCTCCGCAACTATTTTACAGCCACCCTGGGGAGCTCGACTGGCCGCAGACTGATTATATACAGCCACCACTAGAGGGAGCTCAGGAGCTGACCGCAGACTGATTATATACAGCCACCACTAGAGGGAGCTCAGGAGCTGACCGCAGACTGACTATATACAGCCACCACTAGAGGGAGCTCAGGAGCTGACCGCAGACTGACTATATACAGCCACCACTAGAGGGAGCTCAGGAGCTGACCGCATACTGATTATATACAGCCACCACTAGAGGGAGCTCAGGAGCTGACCGCAGACTGATTATATACAGCCACCACTAGAGGGAGCTGAGAAGCTGACAGAAGACTGACTATATACAGCCACCACTAGAGGGAGCTCAGGAGCTGACAGCAGACTGATTATATACAGCCACCACTAGAGGGAGCTCAGGAGCTGACAGCAGACTGATTATATACAGCCACCACTAGAGGGAGCTCAGGAGCTGACAGCAGACTGACTATATACAGCCACCACTAGAGGGAGCTCAGGAGCTGACCGCAGACTGACTATATACAGCCACCACTAGAGGGAGCTCAGGAGCTGACCGCAGACTGACTATATACAGCCACCACTAGAGGGAGCTCAGGAGCTGACCGCATACTGATTATATACAGCCACCACTAGAGGGAGCTCAGGAGCTGACCGCAGACTGATTATATACAGCCACCACTAGAGGGAGCTGAGAAGCTGACAGAAGACTGACTATATACAGCCACCACTAGAGGGAGCTCAGAAGCTGACAGCAGACTGATTATATACAGCCACCACTAGAGGGAGCTCAGGAGCTGACAGCAGACTGATTATATACAGCCACCACTAGAGGGAGCTCAGGAGCTGACAGCAGACTGACTATATACAGCCACCACTAGAGGGAGCTCAGGAGCTGACAGCAGACTGATTATATACAGCCACCACTAGAGGGAGCTCAGGAGCTGACAGCAGACTGACTATATACAGCCACCACTAGAGGGAGCTCAGGAGCTGACCGCAGACTGATTATATACAGCCACCACTAGAGGGAGCTGCGGGGCTGCCGCAGCTGATTTATACAGCCACCACTGGGGAGCTCAGGAGCTGACCGCAGACTGACTATATACAGCCACCACTAGAGGGAGCTCAGGAGCTGACCGCAGACTGACTATATACAGCCACCACTAGAGGGAGCTCAGGAGCTGACCGCACGACTGACTATATACAGCCACCACTAGAGGGAGCTCAGGAGCTGACCGCAGACTGACTATATACAGCCACCACTAGAGGGAGCTCAGGAGCTGACCGCAGACTGATTATATACAGCCACCACTAGAGGGAGCTCAGGAGCTGACCGCAGACTGATTATATACAGCCACCACTACGAGGGAGCTCAGGAGCTGACCGCAGACTGATTATATACAGCCACCACTAGAGGGAGCTCAGGAGCTGACCGCAGACTGATTATATACAGCCACCACTAGAGGGAGCTCAGGAGCTGACCGCAGACTGACTATATACAGCCACCACTAGAGGGAGCTCAGGAGCTGACCGCATACTGATTATATACAGCCACCACTAGAGGGAGCTCAGGAGCTGACCGCAGACTGATTATATACAGCCACCACTAGAGGGAGCTCAGGAGCTGACCGCAGACTGATTTTCGCCACCACTATAGGGAGCTGGGGGAGCTGACAGAAGACTGACTATATACAGCCACCACTAGAGGGAGCTCAGAAGCTGACAGCAGACTGATTATATACAGCCACCACTAGAGGGAGCTCAGGAGCTGACAGCAGACTGATTATATACAGCCACCACTAGAGGGAGCTCAGGAGCTGACAGCAGACTGACTATATACAGCCACCACTAGAGGGAGCTCAGGAGCTGACCGCAGACTGACTATATACAGCCACCACTAGAGGGAGCTCAGGAGCTGACCGCAGACTGCCTATATACAGCCACCACTAGAGGGAGCTCAGGAGCTGACCGCATACTGATTATATACAGCCACCACTAGAGGGAGCTCAGGAGCTGACCGCAGACTGATTATATACAGCCACCACTAGAGGGAGCTGAGAAGCTGACAGAAGACTGACTATATACAGCCACCACTAGAGGGAGCTCAGAAGCTGACAGCAGACTGATTACATACAGCCACCACTAGAGGGAGCTCAGGAGCTGACAGCAGACTGATTATATACAGCCACCACTAGAGGGAGCTCAGGAGCTGACAGCAGACTGACTATATACAGCCACCACTAGAGGGAGCTCAGGAGCTGACAGCAGACTGATTATATACAGCCACCACTAGAGGGAGCTCAGGAGCTGACAGCAGACTGACTATATATAGCCACCACTAGAGGGAGCTCAGGAGCTGACCGCAGACTGACTATATACAGCCACCACTAGAGGGAGCTCAGGAGCTGACCGCAGACTGACTATATACAGCCAGCACTAGAGGGAGCTCAGGAGCTGACCGCAGACTGATTATATACAGCCACCACTAGAGGGAGCTCAGGAGCTGACCGCAGACTGATTATATACAGCCACCACTAGAGGGAGCTCAGGAGCTGACCGCAGACTGACTATATACAGCCACCACTAGAGGGAGCTCAGGAGCTGACCGCAGACTGATTATATACAGCCACCACTAGAGGGAGCTCAGGAGCTGACCGCAGACTGATTATATACAGTCACCACTAGAGGGAGCTCAGGAGCTGACTGCAAACTGATTATATACAGCCACCACTAGAGGGAGCTCAGGAGCTGACCACAGACTGATTATATACAGTCACCACTAGAGGGAGCTCAGGAGCTGACCGCAGACTGATTATATACAGCCACCACTAGAGGGAGCTCAGGAGCTGACAGCAGACTGATTATATACAGCCACCACTAGAGGGAGCTCAGGAGCTGACCGCAGACTGATTATATACAGCCACCACTAGAGGGAGCTCAGGAGCTGACCGCAGACTGACTATATACAGCCACCACTAGAGGGAGCTCAGGAGCTGACCGCAGACTGACTATATACAGCCACCACTAGAGGGAGCTCAGGAGCTGACCGCATACTGATTATATACAGCCACCACTAGAGGGAGCTCAGGAGCTGACCGCAGACTGATTATATACAGCCACCACTAGAGGGAGCTGAGAAGCTGACAGAAGACTGACTATATACAGCCACCACTAGAGGGAGCTCAGAAGCTGACAGCAGACTGATTATATACAGCCACCACTAGAGGGAGCTCAGGTGCTGACAGCAGACTGATTATATACAGCCACCACTAGAGGGAGCTCAGGAGCTGACAGCAGACTGACTATATACAGCCACCACTAGAGGGAGCTCAGGAGCTGACAGCAGACTGATTATATACAGCCACCACTAGAGGGAGCTCAGGAGCTGACAGCAGACTGACTATATACAGCCACCACTAGAGGGAGCTCAGGAGCTGACCGCAGACTGACTATATACAGCCACCACTAGAGGGAGCTCAGGAGCTGACCGCAGACTGACTATATACAGCCACCACTAGAGGGAGCTCAGGAGCTGACCGCAGACTGATTATATACAGCCACCACTAGAGGGAGCTCAGGAGCTGACCGCAGACTGATTATATACAGCCACCACTAGAGGGAGCTCAGGAGCTGACCGCAGACTGACTATATACAGCCACCACTAGAGGGAGCTCAGGAGCTGACCGCAGACTGACTATATACAGCCACCACTAGAGGGAGCTCAGAAGCTGACCGCAGACTGATTATATACAGCCACCACTAGAGGGAGCTCAGGAGCTGACAGCAGACTGATTATATACAGCCACCACTAGAGGGAGCTCAGGAGCTGACCGCAGACTGATTATATACAGCCACCACTAGAGGGAGCTCAGGAGCTGACCGCAGACTGATTATATACAGCCACCACTAGAGGGAGCTCAGGAGCTGACCGCAGACTGACTATATACAGCCACCACTAGAGGGAGCTCAGGAGCTGACCGCAGACTGACTATATACAGCCACCACTAGAGGGAGCTCAGGAGCTGACCGCATACTGATTATATACAGCCACCACTAGAGGGAGCTCAGGAGCTGACCGCAGACTGATTATATACAGCCACCACTAGAGGGAGCTGAGAAGCTGACAGAAGACTGACTATATACAGCCACCACTAGAGGGAGCTCAGAAGCTGACAGCAGACTGATTATATACAGCCACCACTAGAGGGAGCTCAGGAGCTGACAGCAGACTGATTATATACAGCCACCACTAGAGGGAGCTCAGGAGCTGACAGCAGACTGACTATATACAGCCACCACTAGAGGGAGCTCAGGAGCTGACCGCAGACTGACTATATACAGCCACCACTAGAGGGAGCTCAGGAGCTGACCGCAGACTGACTATATACAGCCACCACTAGAGGGAGCTCAGGAGCTGACCGCAGACTGACTATATACAGCCACCACAAGAGGGAGCTCAGGAGCTGACCGCAGACTGACTATATACAGCCACCACTAGAGGGAGCTCAGGAGCTGACCGCAGACTGATTATATACAGTCACCACTAGAGGGAGCTCAGGAGCTGACCGCAGACTGATTACATACAGTCACCACTAGAGGGAGCTCAGGAGCTGATTGCAAACTGATTATATACAGACACCACTAGAGGGAGCTCAGGAGCTGACCGCACACTGATTATGTACAGCCACCACTAGAGGGAGCTCAGGAGCTGACCGCACAGTGATTATATACAGTCACCACTCGGAGCTCAGGAGCTAACCGCAGACTGACTATATACAGTCACCACTAAAGGGAGCTCAGGAGCTGACCGCACACTGATTATATACAGTCACCACTAGAGGGAGCTCAGGAGCTGACAGCAGACTGACTATATACAGCCACCACTAGAGGGAGCTCAGAAGCTGACAGCAGACTGACTATATACAGCCACCACTAGAGGGAGCTCAGGAGCTGACCGCAGACTGACTATATACAGCCACCACTAGAGGGAGCTCAGGAGCTGACCGCAGACTGACTATATACAGTCACCACTAGAGGGAGCTCAGGAGCTGACTGCAAACTGATTATTTACAGCCACCACTAGAGGGAGCTCAGGAGCTGACCACAGACTGATTATATACAGTCACCACTAGAGGGAGCTCAGGAGCTGACTGCAGACTGATTATATACAGACACCACTAGAGGGAGCTCAGGAGCTGACCGCACACTGATTATGTACAGTCACCACTAGAGGGAGCTCAGGAGCTGACCGCAGACTGACTATATACAGTCACCGCTAGAGGGAGCTCAGGAGCTGACTGCACACTGATTATATACAGCCACCACTAGAGGGAGCTCAGGAGCTGACCGCAGACTGATTATATACAGCCACCACTAGAGGGAGCTCAGGAGCTGACCACAGACTGATTATATACAGTCACCACTAGAGGGAGCTCAGGAGCTGACCGCACACTGATTATGTACAGTCACCACTCGGAGCTCAGGAGCTGACCGCAGACTGATTATATACAATCAACACTAGAGGGAGCTCAGGAGCTGACCGCAGGATGATTATATACAGTCACCACTAGAGGGAGCTCAGGAGCTGACCACAGACTGATTATATACAGCCACCACTAGAGGGAGCTCAGGAGCTGACCGCAGACTGACTATATACAGTCACCACTAGAGGGAGCTCAGGAGCTGACTGCACACTGATTATATACAGCCACCACTAGAGGGAGCTCAGGAGCTGACCGCAGACTGACTATATACAGCCACCACTAGAGGGAGCTCAGGAGCTGACAGCAGACTGACTATATACAGTCACCACTAGAGGGAGCTCAGGAGCTGACCGCACACTGATTATATACAGTCACCACTAGAGGGAGCTCAGGAGCTGACAGCAGACTGACTATATACAGACACCACTAGAGGGAGCTCAGGAGCTGACCGCAGACTGACTATATACAGCCACCACTAGAGGGAGCTCAGGAGCTGACAGCAGACTGACTATATACAGCCACCACTAGAGGGAGCTCAGGAGCTGACAGCAGACTGACTATATACAGTCACCACTAGAGGGAGCTCAGGAGCTGACCGCACACTGATTATATACAGTCACCACTAGAGGGAGCTCAGGAGCTGACAGCAGACTGACTATATACAGCCACCACTAGAGGGAGCTCAGGAGCTGACCGCAGACTGACTATATACAGTCACCACTAGAGGGAGCTCAGGAGCTGACCGCAGACTGATTATATACAGACACCACTAGAGGGAGCTCAGGAGCTGACCGCACACTGATTATGTACAGTCACCACTCGGAGCTCAGGAGCTGACCGCAGACTGACTATATACAGCCACCACTAGAGGGAGCTCAGGAGCTGACAGCATACTGACTATATACAGCCACCACTAGAGGGAGCTCAGGAGCTGACAGCAGACTGACTATATACAGCCACCACTAGAGGGAGCTCAGGAGCTGACAGTAGACTGACTATATACAGCCACCACTAGAGGGAGCTCAGAAGCTGACAGCAGACTGACTATATACAGCCACCACTAGAGGGAGCTCAGGAGCTGACCGCAGACTGATTATATACAGCCACCACTAGAGGGAGCTCAGGAGCTGACCGCAGACTGATTATATACAGTCACCACTAGAGGGAGCTCAGGAGCTGACAGTAGACTGACTATATACAGTCACCACTAGAGGGAGCTCAGGAGCTGACCGCAGACTGATTATATACAGCCACCACTAGAGGGAGCTCAGGAGCTGAATGCAGACATTATATACAGTCACCACTAGAGGGAGCTCAGAAGCTGACTGCAGAATGACTATATACAGCCACCACTAGAGGGAGCTCAGGAGCTGACCGCAGACTGATTATATACAGTCACCACTAGAGGGAGCTCAGGAGCTGACCGCAGACTGATTATATACAGTTACTACTAGAGGGAGCTCAGGAGCTGACAGCAGACTGACTATATACAGCCACCACTAGAGGGAGCTCAGGAGCTGACCGCAGACTGACTATATACAGCCACTACTAGAGGGAGCTGAGAAGCTGACAGAAGACTGACTATATACAGCCACCACTAGAGGGAGCTCAGGAGCTGACAGCAAACTGATTATATACAGCCACCACTAGAGGGAGCTCAGGAGCTGACAGCAGACTGACTATATACAGCCACCACTAGAGGGAGCTCAGGAGCTGACCGCAGACTGACTATATACAGCCACCACTAGAGGGAGCTCAGGACCTGACCACAGACTGATTATATACAGCCACCACTAGAGGGAGCTCAGGAGCTTACCGCAGACTGATTATATACAGTCACCACTAGAGGGAGCTCAGGAGCTGACCGCAGACTGATTATATACAGTTACTACTAGAGGGAGCTCAGGAGCTGACAGCAGACTGACTATATACAGTCACCACTAGAGGGAGCTCAGGACAGAAGAGGAGGTCCCAGGACTGGGATGTGCTGGATGAAGAAATATCTCATGGATAGAAGTGACATCTCATCTGTTCTTGTGGCTGCCAAAAAATAGACAGAAATAGAAAATAACATGAGAAGATGAAAACAGGTCGCGTGCAGCGCAGAATCAGCACAGGGCCCCGGGCCCCGCCATCAGATACTATACATAGGGTACATAACAACCATGTCACATGACATAACAAAGGCCATTATGGAGGCTGAGAGGGATCTCCAGCTAAAAGGTCACATGATCACGTCTAAGACCTCCTGCTGGGCGACTAAAATAAGTGACCATCAAATATAACACTCATGTACCAGCAGAATAGTGAGCGCAGCTCTGGAGTATAATACAGGATAAGTAATGTAATGTATGTACACAGTGACTGTACCAGCAGAATAGTGAGCGCAGATCTGGAGTATAATACAGGATGTAACTCAGGATCAGTACAGGATAAGTAATGTAATGTATGTACACAGTGACTGTATCAGCAGAATAGTGAGCGCAGCTCTGGAGTATAATACAGGATAAGTAATGTAATGTATGTACACAGTGACTGCACCAGCAGAATAGTGAGCGCAGCTCTGGAGTATAATACAGGATAAGTAATGCAATATATGTACACAGTGACTGTACCAGCAGAATAGTGAGCGCAGCTCTGGAGTATAATACAGGATGTAACTCAGGATCAGTACAGGATAAGTAATGTAATGTATGTACACAGTGACTGCACCAGCAGAATAGTGAGTGCAGCTCTGGAGTATAATACAGGATAAGTAATGTAATGTATGTACACAGTGACTGCACCAGCAGAATAGTGAGTGCAGCTCTGGAGTATAATACAGGAGTAACTCAGGATCAGTACAGGATAAGTAATGTAATGTATGTACACAGTGACTGCACCAGCAGAATAGTGAGTGCAGCTCTGGAGTTAATACAGGATGTAACTCAGGATCACTACAGGATGAGTAATGTAATGTATGTACACAGTGACTGCACCAGCAGAATAGTGAGTGCAGCTCTGGAGTATAATACAGGATGTAACTCAGGATCAGTACAGGATAAGTAATGTAATGTATGTACACAGTGACTGTACCAGCAGAATAGTGAGCGCAGCTCTGGAGTATAATACAGTATAAGTAATGTAATGTATGTACACAGTGACTGTACCAGCAGAATAGTGAGTGCAGCTCTGGAGTATAATACAGGATGTAACTCAGGATCAGTACAGGATAAGTAATGTAATGTATGTACACAGTGACTGTACCAGCAGAATAGTGAGTGCAGCTCTGGAGTATAATACAGGATGTAACTCCGGATCAGTACAGGATAAGTAATGTAATGTATGTACACAGTGACTGTACCAGCAGAATAGTGAGCGCAGCTCTGGAGTATAATACAGGATAAGTAATGTAATGTATGTACACAGTGACTGCACCAGCAGAATAGTGAGCGCAGCTCTGGAGTACAATACAGGATAAGTAATGTAATGTATGTACACAGTGACTGTACCAGCAGAATAGTGAGCGCAGCTCTGGAGTATAATACAGGATGTAACTCAGGATCAGTACAGGATAAGTAATGTAATGTATGTACACAGTGACTGTACCAGCAGAATAGTGAGCGCAGCTCTGGAGTATAATACAGGATAAGTAATGTAATGTATGTACACAGTGACTGTACCAGCAGAATAGTGAGCGCAGCTCTGGAGTATAATACAGGATAAGTAATGTAATGTATGTACACAGTGACTGTACCAGCAGAATAGTGAGCACAGCTCTGGAGTATAATACAGGATGTAACTCAGGATCAGAACAGATATCATGTATGTACATGGATAGTTGGATTTCGCGCTCCTTGTGCTGTATCTGGGGTGTGCACTTTTATACTTGCTATATACGTGAGTTCTTCCTCTATATCAGTAAATATTGGGGCAGTGTCATGTCATGTATGTGACAGGGGTATATTTTGTCACATTCAATCCACCATCACAGTCATTAGTAAATGGCCAGGTCACTCTTCAGGCTCCTCCCTCTTGCTGAGGCCCCTCCCCTCAGACCCGGTGGTCCAGTATCTTGTAGTTGTTAATCTTCCCTCCTTGTAATGACTTGTGTGTATAGATAGCAGCCAACCTCAGCAAGAGCTGCAGTGTAAAGCATGGGGGATAGACTGGTAACTGGGAGATGAAGGATGAATTGGAGACTCTGCACTCGAAATGAAAAGGACTCATGACTGTACATAAAACATCATAGTAATACTACATACAGATTACAGGGCTCCATAGAAGGACAGCTGCGGGTTCCTGGGGCTGGGATGATCTGTAGCCATAGCCTGGGGGGCAGTGGTCACATAGCGAAGGTCAGAGGTCATGAGGTTAGGTAACTACTCCAAGTAACCTGACCTCTGGGGCTTGTTTCAGCGGTTACTTGTGGACCTGACACCTGCAGGGCGCTCAAAATATGGTTACCGTACATAGGAAGTATTCACACTGGGGGAAGAAGACATAGGACATCCCAGGCCGCAGCAGAGTGACCACACTGGACATCCCAGGCCGCAGCAAAGTGATCACACTGGACATCCCAGGCCGCAGCAGAGTGACCACACTGGACATCCCAGACCGCGGCAGAGTGACCACACTGAACATCCCAGACCGCGACAGAGTTACCACACTGGACATCCCAGGCCACAGCAGAGTGACCACACTGGACATCCCAGACCGCGGCAGAGTGACCACACTGGACATCCCAGACCGCGGCAGAGTTACCACACTGGACATCCCAGGCCACAGCAGAGTGACCACACTGGACATCCCAGACCGCGGTAGAGTGACCACACTGGACATCCCAGGCCGCAGCAGAGTGACCACAATGGACATCCCAGACCGTGGCAGTGTGACCACACTGGACATCCCAGGCCGCAGCAAAGTGACCACATTGGACATCCCAGACCGCAGCAGAGTGGCCACACTGGACATCCCAGACCGCAGCAGAGTGACCACACTGGACATCCCAGACCGCGGCAGAGTTACCACACTGGACATCCCAGACCGCAGCAGAGTGACCACACTGAACATCCCAGACCGCGGCAGAGTTACCACACTGGACATCCCAGGCCACAGCAGAGTGACCACACTGGACATCCGAGACCGCGGCAGAGTGACCACACTGGACATCCCAGACCGTGGCAGAGTTACCACACTGGACATCCCAGGCCACAGCAGAGTGACCACACTGGACATCCCAGACCGCGGCAGAGTGACCACACTGGACATCCCAGACCGCAGCAGAGTGACCACACTGGACATCCCAGACCGCGGCAGAGTTACCACACTGGACATCCCAGACCGCAGCAGAGTGACCACACTGAACATCCCAGACCGCGGCAGAGTTACCACACTGGACATCCCAGGCCACAGCAGAGTGACCACACTGGACATCCGAGACCGCGGCAGAGTGACCACACTGGACATCCCAGACTGTGGCAGAGTTACCACACTGGACATCCCAGGCCACAGCAGAGTGACCACACTGGACATCCCAGACCGCGGCAGAGTGACCACACTGGACATCCCAGGCCGCAGCAGAGTGACCACACTGGACATCCCAGACCGTGGCAGTGTGACCACACTGGACATCCCAGGCCGCAGCAAAGTGACCTCATTGGACATCCCAGACCGCAGCAAAGTGACCACACTGGACATCCCAGGCCGCAGCAAAGTGACCACACTGGACATCCCAGGTCACACCAGACTGACCACACTGGACATCCCAGGTCACACCAGACTGACCACACTGGACATCCCAGACCGCAGCAAAGTGACCACACTGGACATCCCAGGTCACACCAGACTGACCACACTGGACATCCCAGACCGCGGCAGAGTGACCACACTGGACATCCCAGACCGCGGCAGAGTGACCACACTGGACATCCCAGGTCACACCAGACTGACCACACTGGACATCCCAGGTCACACCAGACTGACCACACTGGACATCCCAGACCGCAGCAGAGTGACCACACTGGACATCCCAGACCGCAGCAGAGTGACCACACTGGACATCCCAGACCGTGGCAGAGTGACCACACTGGACATCCCAGACTGCGGCAGAGTGACCACACTGGACATCCCAGGCCACACCAGACTGACCACACTGGACATCCCAGACCGCAGCAGAGTGACCACACTGGACATCCCAGACCGCAGCAGAGTGACCACACTGGACATCCCAGACCGCAGCAGAGTGACCACACTGGACATCCCAGACCGTGGCAGAGTGACCACACTGGACATCCCAAACTGCGGCAGAGTGACCACACTGGACATCCCAGGTCACACCAGACTGACCACACTGGACATCCCAGACCGCAGCAGAGTGACCACACTGGACATCCCAGACCGCAGCAGAGTGACCACACTGGACATCCCAGACCGTGGCAGAGTGACCACACTGGACATCCCAGACTGCGGCAGAGTGACCACACTGGACATCCCAGACCGCGGCAGAGTGACCACACTGGACATCCCAGACCGCAGCAGAGTGACCACACTGGACATCCCAGACCGCAGCAGAGTGACCACACTGGACATCCCAGACCGTGGCAGAGTGACCACACTGGACATCCCAGACTGCGGCAGAGTGACCACACTGGACATCCCAGACCGTGGCAGAGTGACCACACTGGACATCCCAGACCGTGGCAGAGTGACCACACTGGACATCCCAGACTGCGGCAGAGTGACCACACTGGACATCCCAGACCGCGGCAGAGTGACCACACTGGACATCCCAGACCGCAGTAGAGTGACCACACTGGACATCCCAGACCGCAGCAGAGTGACCACACTGGACATCCCAGACCGTGGCAGAGTGACCACACTGGACATCCCAGACTGCGGCAGAGTGACCACACTGGACATCCCAGACCGCGGCAGAGTGACCACACTGGACATCCCAGACCGCAGCAGAGTGACCACACTGGACATCCCAGACCGCGGCAGAGTGACCACACTGGACATCCCAGACCATGGCAGAGTGACCACACTGGACATCCCAGACCGCGGCAGGCAGGTCACATTCCTCTCCTATAACTAGTGTGGGATTGGTCCCCAGAGTCTAAGATGATCAGGCCCAGGGGCTGACACAGTGATGGGGTGAGAGGAGCGGGTCACAGGTTGGCATCCTAGGAGACCAGCGCCCCCTTCAGCACACACAGCATACCATGCCTCCAACCCTGCCCCGTTTAGCCCCACTATGTCCCTGTGTGGCTCCACACAGTATAACACCCCTTTATTGTACCCAACATAGTATCATATCCTCTTATGTCCCCCATGCAGTATAACGTCCCCTACATTGTGGCCCCCACAGTCAGAGGCTTAACTTGAAGATTGTGGGCCCCAATGTAAAGTTATAATGGGGCCCCTACCAACTATGTGCCATTTCGAATAATTATACATTTTTCATGGCAGAGGGACGTTTGGGTCCCATCATGCTTTAGGACCTGTAGTGATTGTTACTATTGCCACGTCCCTTCCTACAGTATAACGCCTCCTCCTCCCGGCCTCCTCCTCCCCTCTCCCGTTTCGTGGCAGTCCTCTGCTGTCTCTGCTGCCAGTGACTTCAGGGGGCAGCCAGCATCATGTAATGACATCACTGGTGCCGGACGACTCCAGAGGACCCCCCTTCTACTGCTCAGGAAAGTGCTCAAAATCTGCGCCTGCCCCGTTGAATCCACAAGAGTTGGGATCAGGGCAGGATGATGGAGGAGGCAGAGGAGGAGGCTAGGATGCTATATGATCCAGAAGATCTCAATGTATTATTGCTGTGTGCAGGGCCTAAAACCTAATTCACATGATTGTCTAGAACCTTTTAGAGTATTTCTAACAGGCTGCAGTAACTTCAGGCATTTCTAGGGGCCTGTTCACATGTCCTATTTTTGACTCTGTTCACTCAAGTCTATGTTAGGTGCTGCATGCATGCAAATCAGAAAACTGGCCAATTTGCATGATGGTGGTGTGAACAGGGTTGAACTCCTTCACTTCCCTGCCAGGACCTCCCATGATGATCAGCTGCATTTATTTTTATCCCTTTGCTGTTTCCAATGTCTTCTCCCTCTTATTGGTTCATGTCATCCTTCAGGTTTCCTGTGGCCCCTCGTGATAATGTTAAATTTGGGGGTCACAGCCCAAAACATCTCTCACTCCTGTTCCTCATGGTCAGGAGAGTCCAATGTGGACAAATAGAATGTGATGCCGGAGGAATAGAAGGAGATTATATAGTCAGTATACAATGTGTATATATCATCAGGCAATGTCTGCTCAACAGTATCATACAGTGTTACATTGTATTATATAGTGTTACATTGTACAGTATTATACAGTGTTACATTGTATTATATAGTGTTACATTGTACAGTATCATACAGTGCTACATATTATATAGTGTTACATTGTACAGTATCGTACAGTGTTACATTGTATTATATAGTGTTACATTGTACAGTATCATACAGTGTTACATTGTATTATATAGTGTTACATTGTACAGTATCATACAGTGTTACATTGTATTACATAGTGTTACATTGTACAGTATCATACAGTGTTACATTGTACAGTATCATACAGTGTTACATTGTATTACATAGTGTTACATTATATATATAATATAATATATAATAGTCCTTTAATAGTCCCACAATGGGGAAATTCAGTGTGTTACAGCAGCAAAGATAAGATAAGATAAGCAGATACAAATACAAATACAACATGTACAGGAATGTTCCAAGGTGAGAGGCATTACATTGATAGCAGACAGACAGATAGGGCGTAGCAGGGGGGGGGGGGGGATATAACAGGCAGAGAGATATTTCAGTTCTCTGTGTGTAATGATCTCCGCTTAGGTCGGTGTTGGTTGTACAGCCTAACCGCGGTGGGGAGGAAAGACTTCCGATAGCGCTCCTTCTCACACCTAGGGTGGAGCAGTCGGTCACTGACAGTACTGCTCAGCGCGATCACAGTCTCATGCATGGGATGGGAGTTATTCTTCTGCATGGAGCTCACCACGGACAGTATCCTTCTGTCACCCACCACCTGCACTGGGTCCAGTGGGCTCCCCAGGACAGAGCTGGCCCTTCTAATCAGCTTGTCGAGTCTATTTCTATCCCTGGTTGATATACTGCTCCCCCAGCAGGCCACTCCAAAGAAGATGGCTGATGCCACTACCGAGTTGAAGAAAGTTCTAAGAAGTGCCCCCCGGATTCCAAAGGCTCTCAGCTTCCTAAGCAGGTAGAGCCTGCTGTGGCCCTTCCTGTACAGGGCCTCCATATGATCTGCCCAGTCCAGCTTATTATTAAGGAGCAGACCCAGGTACTTATAGGTGTTCACAATCTCGATGCCCGTCCCCAGGATGTCCACTGGTTTAGGAGGGCTTCTGCCTTTGCGGAAGTCCACCACCATCTCATTGGTCTTCCCCGCGTTAATCTTCAGGTGGTTCCGGTGGCACCAGTCCACAAAATCCTGGTTCAGTTCTCTGTACTCCCTGTCATCATCATCTGTGATGAGACCCACTATTGCAGAGTCATCAGAATACTTCTGTAGGTAGCAGCTGGATGAGAGCACCTAAAATCAGCAGTGTACAGTGTGAAGAGGAAAGGGGCGAGAACCGTACCCTGAGGTGCCCCCCGTATTACAGATCACGGTACCTGACACACAGTCTTGGGCTCTCACGTATTGAGGTCGATTTGTGAGGAAGTCTAGGATCCAGTTGGAGAGGTGGTGGTCCACTCCAGCAAGGCCCAGCTTGTCCCTCAATAACCTGGGCTGTATGGTGTTAAAAGCACTGGAGAAGTCAAAGAACATTATTCTCACCGTGTTCCCTGGTTTCTCCAGGTGAGACAGAGCCCTGTGCAGAAGATGGATGATGGCATCATCTACTCCAATGCCCGGCCGATAAGCAAACTGGAGGGGGTCCATAGCGGGGCTCACTAGAGGGCGGAGATGTGTGAGAACCAATCTCTCCAAGATCTTCATCAGGTGGGATGTCAGTGCTACAGGTCTGTAGTCATTGAGGTCCATAGGGTGGGGTTTCTTTGGAACTGGTACCACACAAGAAGATTTCCATAATTCAGGGACTATTTCCTGCCTCAGGCTCATATTATAGATATATGTAATTATACCACACAGCTGGTCCCCGCAAGTCTTAATTAGCCTTGCACTGATGTCATCTGGCCCTGCGGCTTTCCTCGCCTTGATCTTTTTCATCTCCTTCCTCACCTGGGCCCGTGTGAAGGTCAGACTGTGGCCAGATAAAGACCGATTTCTGGATTTACTGGTCTGTTGGGAAGTAGCCACATGGGGTGAATGGGGAGAAGTCATTGTGGTGGGGGGAGCTGAAGGACAGGCTGGGGTGGGAGGAGCTGGTGTGTGATCAAATCTGTTGAAGAATAGGTTTAGTTCATTAAGACAATTAACATCTGCCTCAATCTGGCAGACAGACTGTTTATGACCCGAAATTGACTTAAGCCCCTCCCAGACCCCCCCTTATGTCTTTTCTTTCCATTTGCTTTTCCATTTTTTCTTTATAACTGGCTTTTCCCTGCCTGATTTGATGCCTCAGCTCCTTTTGTACTTCCCTCAACCCCTCCTTATCTCTTGTCCTGAATGCCATCTTTTTCTCCTTAAGTAGTGTTTTTATATCAGAGTTAATCCATGGTTTGTTGTTGGAGAAGCACCTCACCACTTTTGTGGGTACTGTGTTGTCCACACAAAAATTAATGTAGTCCGTTATGCAGTGTGTGAGTCCTTCTATATCTTCTCCATAAGAATCCTGCAGCACTTCCCATGCGGTTGTGTCAAAACAATCCCTCAGAGCCTCATCACTGTCCTCGGACCATATCCTCACTGTGCGGGTGACAGCTGGTTCTCTACGTACAAGTGGCTTGTACACAGGTCGGAGATGTACTAGGTTGTGATCCGATCTTCCCAGGGGCGGTAGGGCTGATGAGTTATATGCCTCCCTCGCGTTGGCAAAGAACAAGTCCAGTGTTTTGTTGTCTCTTGTGTGGCAGGTTACATACTGTGTGAAACTGGGAAGTGTGGATGATGGAGAGGCATGGTTGAAATCACCCGACAGAAGAAAGAGGGCCTGGGGATGTTTTAACTGTAAAAGGCTCAGCGTGGCTTGTAGGACCTCGCAGGCAGTGTCAGCTTTCGCAGAGGGGGGGACATATGCAGCTATCACGATGACATGTGATAGTTCCCTTGGTAGGTAGAAAGGTCTCATGCTCACAGCTAATAGTTCAATGTCCTTACAGCAAGTTTGCTCCTTAATCACAATGTGCCTAGGATTACACCATCTATTATTCACAAACATTGCCAGCCCTCGTCCTTTCCTCTTACCGCTCTCCCTTGTCCTGTCTGCCCGAAGGAGTTTAAAACCATCCAAGGAGACCAGAGGGTCAGGAGTAACTTCAGTGAGCCAAGTCTCTGTAAGTAGCATCATGCTGCACGCCCGAAACTCCTGATGATGCCTGGTGAGCGCTGTTAGTTCATCCATCTTGTTTGCAAGAGATCTCACATTGCCCATGATGATGGAGGGAACAGCTGGTCGGTAACGCCTCTTTTTAATCCTCTGAAGAGTACCAGCTCTGCAGCCCCTCCCCCCGCTTTTTCTTTCTCCAAAGCTCGCGGGGGATGTGTGGGCAAATGGTATGCAATCCTGCTGTGTCACTAAGCTTCAAAAGTTCCTCTCTTGTATAGACAAAGGAATTGTCTGCATACACAAAAGATCCCATTTTCAAGCAGAACAAAAAGACAGTTAAAAACAAAAAAAAAGTATCACAAGGGTCCAAGTCTTTGTGTGTGTTTCTTCATAGTGCAAAGTCCTTAAGTAGAGAGGTAAAAAACGAGACAAAGAAAGAAAAATAAGATAGAGAGTCTCAGAGCTGCTGTAGCTGGCAGCCACTCCAGCGGCGCCATCTTGGAAAAAAAAAACAAAAAAAAACGTGTTACATTGTACAGTATCATACAGTGTTACATTGTATTACATAGTGTTACATTGTATAGTATCATACAGTGTTACATTGTATTACATAGTGTTACATTGTACAGTATCATACAGTGTTACATTGTATTACATAGTGTTACATTGTACAGTATGATAGTGTACATTGTATTATATAGTGTTACATTGTACAGTATCATACAGTGTTACATTGTATACATAGTGTTACATTGTACAGTATCATACAGTGCTACATATTATATAGTGTTACATTGTACAGTATCATACAGTGTTACATTGTATTACATAGTGTTACATTGTATAGTATCATACAGTGTTACATTGTATTACATAGTTTACATTGTACAGTATGATAGTGTTATATTGTATTACATAGTGTTACATTGTACAGTATCATACAGTGTTACATTGTATTACATAGTGTTACATTGTATAGTATCATACAGTGTTACATTGTATTATATAGTGTTACATTGTATAGTATCATACAGTGTTACATTGTATTACATAGTGTTATATTGTACAGTATGATAGTGTTACATTGTATTACATAGTGTTACATTGTACAGTATCATACAGTGTTATATTGTACAGTATCATACAGTGTTATATTGTATTATATATTGTTACATTGTACAGTATCATAAAGTGTTATATTGTATTATATAGTGTTACATTGTACAGTATCATACAGTGCTACATATTATATAGTGTTACATTGTACAGTATGATAGTGTTACATTGTCTTACATAGTGTTACATTGTACAGTGTCATACAGTGTTACATTGTATTACATAGTGTTATATTGTACAGCATCATACAGTGTTACATTGTATTATATAGTGTTACATTGTACAGTATCATACAGTGTTACATTGTATTATATAGTGTTACATTGTACAGTATCATACAGTATTACATTGTATGATATAGTGTTACATTGTACAGTATCATACAGTGTTACTAATATTCTATTGTGTTATTGTATTATATAGTGATATAATGTAATATACTGTGTTATAATGTTACATTGTGTTATGATACAGAGTTCTATAAGATTATGTCCTATTATATTGTATAATGTATTTCCTTGTGTTATAAGGTATTATATTGTATGGTGGGGGGGGGGGGTCACTGGAGAACTTTACTTCTGGACCCCTGGGTGGGCAGTCAGATCAGTTGTCACAGTGTAACGTGAGTGTCACAGCTATTAATACCCTCGCTACAGGGAGGCCTCTGAAGATTTTTTAAAATTTTCAACTATGAACCTGATCCCATCACATGTGCCGCGTTTTACACGTTTTCTACCAAATTTTCAAAGTTTTATTTAGTGAAATTCTGCAGGATCCTTTTTGGCCTCTAATTCTCTGGGACAATGAATGATGTGATTTCAGCTCAATAGCCCAGCTGTAGCCAGCATGCACTGCAGATACACAATGGACTCTGCTACATCAGCCAAGACAGACCTACCAGATAAAATGAATATCATCACCTGAAGATCATGGGCATCACCTAGAGGCCGAACAAGATCTTGCAAGACATCACAAAAGAAAACTTCCTTAGTAATACTACCTGATAATTATTACCATCTCCTGAGTATTAGTAATACTACCTGATAATTATTACCATCCTGAGTATTAGTAATACTACCTGATAATTATTACCATCACCTGAGTATTAGTAATACTACCTGATAATTATTACCATCCTGAGTATTAGTAATACTATCTGATAATTATTACCATCCCCTGAGTATTAGTAATACTACCTGGTAATTATTACCATCCTGAGTATTAGTAATACTACCTGATAATTATTACCATCCCCTGAGTATTAGTAATACTACCTGATAATTATTACCATCCCCTGAGTATTAGTAATACTACCTGGTAATTATTACCATCCTGAGTATTAGTAATACTACCTGATAATTATTACCATCCCCTGAGTATTAGTAATACTGCCTGATAATTATTACTATCTCCTGAGTATTAGTAATACTACCTGGTAATTATTACCATCCTCTGAGTATTAGTAATACTACTTGATAATTATTACCATCCCCTGAGTATTAGTAATACTACCTGATAATTATTACCATCTCCTGAGTATTAGTAATACTACCTGGTAATTATTACCATCTCCTGAGTATTAGTAATACTACCTGATAATTATTACCATCCCCTGAGTATTAGTAATACTGCCTGATAATTATTACCATCCACTGAGTATTAGTAATACTACCTGGTAATTATTACCATCCTCTCAGTATTAGTAATACTACCTGATAATTATTACCATCCCCTGAGTATTAGTAATACTACCTGATAATTATTACCATCCCCTGAGTATTAGTAATACTACCTGATAATTATTACCATCCCCTGAGTATTAGTAATACTACCTGATAATTATTACCATCCTGAGTATTAGTAATACTACCTGATAATTATTACCATCCCCTGAGTATTAGTAATACTACCTGATAATTATTACCATCCTGAGTATTAGTAATACTACCTGATAATTATTACCATCTCCTGAGTATTAGTAATACTGCCTGATAATTATTACTATCTCCTGAGTATTAGTAATACTACCTGGTAATTATTACCATCCTCTGAGTATTAGTAATACTACTTGATAATTATTACCATCCCCTGAGTATTAGTAATACTACCTGATAATTATTACCATCCCCTGAGTATTAGTAATACTACCTGATAATTATTACCATCTCCTGAGTATTAGTAATACTACCTGGTAATTATTACCATCTCCTGAGTATTAGTAATACTACCTGATAATTATTACCATCCCCTGAGTATTAGTAATACTGCCTGATAATTATTACCATCTACTGAGCTTGGTATTAGTAATACTACCTGGTAATTATTACCATCCTCTCAGTATTAGTAATACTACCTGATAATTATTACCATCCCCTGAGTATTAGTAATACTACCTGATAATTATTACCATCCCCTGAGTATTAGTAATACTATCTGGTAATTATTACAATCCCCCGAGTATTAATAATACTACCTGATAATTATTATCATCCCCTGAGTATTAGTAATACTGCCTGATAATTATTACCATCTCCTGAGTATTAGTAATACTACCTGATATTATTACCATCCCCTGAGTATTAGTAATACTGCCTGATAAATATTACCATCCTGAGTATTAGTAATACTGCCTGATAATTATTACCATCTCGTGAGTATTAATAATACTACCTGATAATTATTACCATCTCCTGAGTATTAGTAATACTACTTGATAATTATTACCATCTTTTGAGTATTAGTAATTGTGAAGATTATCGCCTTGCCAAGCCTCTTGGCCTACCTGCGATCACCCTTCTTAACCTTCCACTCACAACCCGTGAGCAGACCGAGTTCGTAGGATAGAATGAAACAAGCTGTATAAATTTTATAAATTTAATAAACCAAGTGGGTCGGTACTAATTAATAGCATATACAGAAATATACAATATTAATATGATCAAGCAGAAATATACGAGCAAAATGCGATGATACAGCACATAAAACAAAAATGGGAATAAAGTATAGAGTAATACTTGAGCCCAATTGCTCTTAGCTGTCTCTCTTTCAGGTTCCACACCAAGACAAAAGACCTCACCCCAGCCAGCCCTCCTCCTCCCTCCTTTGCAGAATCCTCGGAGAGATGGGTACCTTCCTAGGTGCTGGGAGGGATGGGTGAAGTTAAGGTCACTGGCCTAAAAACCAGTGAAGCGTACCGTCCAGCAGTGTAAACCCAACTTAAGCACAACATTCCAACAAGTAGGGGGAGGACTGACATGAGCAAGTAAAAACACACTACCAAGAAAGATATAAAACTGAGGGTCGGTTCATCACAGTAATATTACCTGATAATTATTACCATCCCCTAAGTATTAGTAATACTACCTGATAATTATTACCATCCCCTAAGTATTAGTAATACTACCTGATAATTATTACCATCCCCTGAGTATTAGTAATAATAATAATAATAGTCCTTTAATAGTCCCACAATGGGGAAATTCAGTGTGTTACAGCAGCAAAGATAAGCAGATACAAATACAAATACAACATGTACAGGAATGTTCCAAGGTAAGAGGCATTACTTTGATAGCCGACAGACATATAGGAAGTAGCGGGGGGGGGGGATAGATTTAACAGGCAGAGAGATATTTCAGTTCTCTGTGTGTAATGATCTCCGCTTAGGTCGGTGTTGGTTGTACAGCCTAACCGCGGTGGGGAGGAAAGACTTCCGATAGCGCTCCTTCTCACACCTAGGGTGGAGCAGTCGGTCACTGACAGTACTGCTCAGCGCGATCACAGTCTCATGCATGGGATGGGACTTCTTCTCCCGAATGGAGCTCACCACGGACAGTATCCTTCTGTCACCCACCACCTGCACTGGGTCCAGGGGGCTCCCCAGGACAGAGCTGGCCTTTCTAATCAGCTTGTCAAGTTTATTTCTGTCCCTGGATGATATACTGCTCCCCCAGCAGGCCACTCCAAAGAAGATGGCTGATGCCACTACCGAGTTGAAGAAAGTTCTAAGAAGTGCCCCCCCGGATTCCAAAGGCTCTCAGCTTCCTAAGCAGGTAGAGCCTGCTGTGGCCCTTCCTGTACAGGGCCTCCATATGATCTGCCCAGTCCAGCTTATTATTAAGGAGCAAACCCAGGTACTTATAGGTGTTCACAATCTCGATGCCCGTCCCCAGGATGTCCACTGGTTTTGGAGGGCATCTGCCTTTGCGGAAGTCCACCACCATCTCCTTGGTCTTCCCCGCGTTAATCTTCAGGTGGTTCCGGTGGCACCAGTCCACAAAATCCTGGTTCAGTTCTCTGTACTCCCTGTCATCATCATCTGTGATGAGACCCACTATTGCAGAGTCGTCAGAATACTTCTGTAGGTAGCAGCTGGATGAGTTGCACCTAAAATCTGCAGTGTACAGTGTGAAGAGGAAAGGGGCGAGAACCGTACCCTGAGGTGCCCCCCGTATTACAGATCACTGTACTTGACACACAGTCTCGGGCTCTCACTTATAATTATTACCATCTCCTGAGTATTAGTAATACTACCTGATAATTATTACCATCTCCTGAGCATTAGTAATACTACCTGATAATTTTTACCATCCCCTGAGAAGTAATAATACTACCTGACAATTATTACCATCTCCTGAGTATTAGTAATACTACCTGATAATTATTACCATCTCCTAAGTATTAGTAATACTACCTGATTATTACCATCTCTTGAGTATTAGTAATACTGCCTGATAATTATTACCATCCTGAGTATTAGTAATACTACCTGATAGTTATTACCATCTCCTGAGTATTAGTAATACTACCTGATAATTATTACCATCTCCCGAGTATTAGTAATACTGCCTGATAATTATTACCATCTCCTGAGTATTAGTAATACTACCTGATAATTATTACCATCTCCTGAGTATTAGTAATACTACCTGATAATTATTACCATCCTGAGTATTAGTAATACTACCTGATAATTATTACCATTTCCTGAGTATTAGTAATACTACCTGATAATTATTACCATCCCCTGAGTATTAGTAATACTACCTGATAATTATTACCATCCCCTGAGTATTAGTAATACTACCTGATAATTATTACCATGCCATGAGTATTAGTAATACTACTCGATAATTATTACCATCTCCTGAGTATTAGTAATACTACCTGATAATTATTACCATCCCCTGAGTATTAGTAATACTACCTGATAATTATTACCATGCCATGAGTATTAGTAATACTACTCGATAATTATTACCATCTCCTGAGTATTAGTAATACTACCTGATAATTATTACCATCCCCTGAGTATTAGTAATACTACCTGATAATTATTACCATATCCTGAGTATTAGTAATACTACCTGATAATTATTACCATCTCCTGAGTATTAGTAATACTGCCTGATAATTATTACCATCTCCTGAGAATTAGTAATACTACCTGATAATTATTACCATCCCCTGAGTATTAGTAATACTGCCTGATAATTATTACCATCTCCTGAGTATTAGTAATACTGCCTGTGATGATTCTGCCTAAATATGGCCATAACTCAGAGAGGTATTTTGGTCTCTGGGTAGCGTATTTCTCTCTAGTTCCATTTATTCATACTGTGTGCAGCTATAAGCCTAGGTGTATATTGGCAGTAGTGGCAACACTGGAACAATAGGGCTCCATTGAATTCATACACAGTCCTGGCTGATCAAACAAACATGCATTGTCCAGCTGCACTGGTTGACCAGATATGGCTGATAACATTGTATCAGGTCATTTGGTCTCATCTACATACAAACGATCTGGACTTGATTGCATTAACTCATCAGACATGCTGTTGCCGGTGACCTCATTCTGGGAGGTGGCATAAAGGGTATAAAAGATGAGGTAAGAGTCAGTGGGAGGAGTTGATACTAAGGAGATTATGCTATGGAGATTATGTTACGGAGTTGAGACAGACCATCACAGACTTCCACTGAGAGAGACTTTGACTGAGATGCTACTATGAGCAGGCAGGTTGGAATGCTGCTGCTGATGATGATGAGCCTACAAGAGACTGAGAGAGACTATTGGACTAATGCTGAGAGACTGTGAAAAGAGCATGCAGGCTGGATTACGATTGTTGATGTCACATGCTGAAAAGCCTCCACTGGTGATCTCACACATACCAGAGCATGTGTGAGTGTTGGACTACAGAACCACATCAAGGACATGTGGGGTAAAGTAATTATTTCACCTTTAATCCCTTTTATTTTATTTGTACTGTATCTTGTAACTAGTAACTGTTAATGCTTGCATATATCTGCATATCTGTTCTGAACTGTATGTGTTAGATTTTAATACCGACCCATTTAGGGGTTAATAAATATATAAAATTTAGAAGGCTTGTCTTGTATTTATCTGGAGAACCCGACATTCACTGGCGTTGAGTGTGGTTTTTATATGAAAGAGGACTCAGGGTGTGGCCAAAGCGGTTTGGCGCACTGAGGATCTTTCACACTGCCTGATAATTATTACCATCCCCTGAGTATTAGTAATACTACCTGATAATTATTACCATCTCCTAAGCATTAGTAATACAGCCTGATAATTATTACCATCCTGAGTATTAGTAATACTGCCTGATAATTATTACCATCCTGAGTATTAGTAATACTGCCTGATAATTATTACCATCTCGTGAGTAATAATAATACTACCTGATAATTATTACCATCCTCTGAGTATTAGTAATACTGCCTGATAATTATTACCATCCTGAGTATTAGTAATACTGCCTGATAATTATTACCTTCTCGTGAGTATTAATAATACTACCTGATAATTATTACCATCTCGTGAGTATTAGTAATACTACCTGATAATTATTACCATCTCCTGAGTATTAGTAATACTGCCTGATAATTATTACCATCTCTTGAGTATTAGTAATACTACCTGATAATTATTACCATCTCCTGAGTATTAGTAATACTACCTGATAATTATTACCATCCTGAGTATTAGTAATACTACCTGATAATTATTACCATTTCCTGAGTACTAGTAATACTACCTGATAATTATTACCATCCCCTGAGTATTAGTAATACTACCTGATAATTATTACCATCCCCTGAGTATTAGTAATACTACCTGTTAATTATTACCATGCCCTGAGTATTAGTAATACTTCCTGATAATTATTACCATCCCCTGAGTATTAATAATACTACCCGATAATTATTACCATCTCCTGAGTATTAGTAATACTACCTGATAATTATTACCATCCCCTGAGTATTATTAATACTACCTGATAATTATTACCATCTCCTGAGTATTAGTAATACTACCTGATAATTATTACCATCCCCTGAGTATTAGTAATACTACCTGATAATTATTACCATCCCCTCAGTATTAGTAATACTACCTGATAATTATTACCATCCCCTGAGTATTATTAATACTACCTGATAATTATTACCATCCCCTGAGTATTATTAATACTACCTGATACTTATTACCATCCCCTGAGTATTATTAATACTACCTGATAATTATTACCATCCCCTCAGTATTAGTAATACTGCCTGATAATTATTACCATCTCCTGAGTATTAGTAATACTACCTGATAATTATTACCATCTCCTGAGTATTAGTAATACTACCTGATAATTATTACCATCTCCTAAGTATTAGTAATACTACCTGATAATTATTACCATCCTGAGTATTAGTAATACTACCTGATAATTATTA
This sequence comes from Leptodactylus fallax, assembly GCA_947044405.1. Taxonomy (NCBI): domain Eukaryota; kingdom Metazoa; phylum Chordata; class Amphibia; order Anura; family Leptodactylidae; genus Leptodactylus; species Leptodactylus fallax. The sequence continues at coordinate 186,410 of CAMRHE010000751.1, read as the reverse complement.
CCATACCCTGAGTATTAGTAATACTGCCTGATAATTATTACCTTCTCGTGAGTATTAGTAATACTACCTGATAATTATTACCATCTCCTGAGTATTAGTAATACTGCCTGATAATTATTACCATCTCTTGAGTATTAGTAATACTACCTGATAATTATTACCATCTCCTGAGTATTAGTAATACTACCTGATAATTATTACCATCCTGAGTATTAGTAATACTACCTGATAATTATTACCATTTCCTGAGTACTAGTAATACTACCTGATAATTATTACCATCCCCTGAGTATTAGTAATACTACCTGATAATTATTACCATCCCCTGAGTATTAGTAATACTACCTGATAATTATTACCATGCCCTGAGTATTAGTAATACTTCCTGATAATTATTACCATCCCCTGAGTATTAATAATACTACCCGATAATTATTACCATCTCCTGAGTATTAGTAATACTACCTGATAATTATTACCATCCCCTGAGTATTAGTAATACTACCTGATAATTATTACCATGCCCTGAGTATTAGTAATACTTCCTGATAATTATTACCATCCCCTGAGTATTAATAATACTACCCGATAATTATTACCATCTCCTGAGTATTAGTAATACTACCTGATAATTATTACCATCCCCTGAGTATTATTAATACTACCTGATAATTATTACCATCTCCTGAGTATTAGTAATACTACCTGATAATTATTACCATCCCCTGAGTATTAGTAATACTACCTGATAATTATTACCATCCCCTCAGTATTAGTAATACTACCTGATAATTATTACCATCCCCTGAGTATTATTAATACTACCTGATAATTATTACCATCCCCTGAGTATTATTAATACTACCTGATACTTATTACCATCCCCTGAGTATTATTAATACTACCTGATAATTATTACCATCCCCTCAGTATTAGTAATACTGCCTGATAATTATTACCATCTCCTGAGTATTAGTAATACTACCTGATAATTATTACCATCTCCTAAGTATTAGTAATACTACCTGATAATTATTACCATCCTGAGTATTAGTAATACTACCTGATAATTATTACCATACCCTGAGTATTAGTAATACTGCCTGATAATTATTACCTTCTCGTGAGTATTAGTAATACTACCTGATAATTATTACCATCTCCTGAGTATTAGTAATACTGCCTGATAATTATTACCATCTCTTGAGTATTAGTAATACTACCTGATAATTATTACCATCTCCTGAGTATTAGTAATACTACCTGATAATTATTACCATCCTGAGTATTAGTAATACTACCTGATAATTATTACCATTTCCTGAGTACTAGTAATACTACCTGATAATTATTACCATCCCCTGAGTATTAGTAATACTACCTGATAATTATTACCATCCCCTGAGTATTAGTAATACTACCTGATAATTATTACCATGCCCTGAGTATTAGTAATACTTCCTGATAATTATTACCATCCCCTGAGTATTAATAATACTACCCGATAATTATTACCATCTCCTGAGTATTAGTAATACTACCTGATAATTATTACCATCCCCTGAGTATTATTAATACTACCTGATAATTATTACCATCTCCTGAGTATTAGTAATACTACCTGATAATTATTACCATCCCCTGAGTATTAGTAATACTACCTGATAATTATTACCATCCCCTCAGTATTAGTAATACTACCTGATAATTATTACCATCCCCTGAGTATTATTAATACTACCTGATAATTATTACCATCCCCTGAGTATTATTAATACTACCTGATACTTATTACCATCCCCTGAGTATTATTAATACTACCTGATAATTATTACCATCCCCTCAGTATTAGTAATACTGCCTGATAATTATTACCATCTCCTGAGTATTAGTAATACTACCTGATAATTATTACCATCTCCTAAGTATTAGTAATACTACCTGATAATTATTACCATCCTGAGTATTAGTAATACTACCTGATAATTATTACCATACCCTGAGTATTAGTAATACTACCTGATAATTATTACCATCTCCTGAGTATTAGTAATACTACCTGATATTATTACCATCCCCTGAGTATTAGTAATACTGCCTGATAAATATTACCATCCTGAGTATTAGTAATACTGCCTGATAATTATTACCATCTCATGAGTATTAATAATACTACCTGATAATTATTACCATCTCCTGAGTATTAGTAATACTACTTGATAATTATTACCATCTTTTGAGTATTAGTAATTGTGAAGAATATCGCCTTGCCAAGCCTCTTGGCCTACCTGCGATCACCCTTCTTAACCTTCCACTCACAACCCGTGAGCAGACCGAGTTCATAGGATAGAATGAAACAAGCTGTATAAATTTTATATATTTAATAACCCAAGTGGGTCGGTACTAATTAATAGCATATACAGAAATATACAATATTAATATGATCAAGCACAAATATACGAGCAAAATTGCGATGATACAGCTCATAAAACAAAAATGGGAACAAAGTATAGAGTAATACTTGAGCCCAACTGCTCTTAGCTGTCTCTCTTTCAGGTTCCACACCAAGACAAAAGACCTCACCCCAGCCAGTGTGAAGACCCTTTTCAGCTACACCCTTCACCTCCCCCAGCCAGCCCTCCTCCTCCCTCCTTTGCAGAATCCTCAGAGAGATGGGTACCTTCCTAGGTGCTGGGAGGGATGGGTGAAGTTAAGGTCACTGGCCTAAAAACCAGTGAAGCGTACCGTCCAGCAGTGTAAACCCAACTTAAGCACAACATTCCAACAAGTAGGGAGAGGACTGACATGAACAAATAAAAACACACTACCAAGAAAGATATAAAACGGAGGGTCGGTTCATCACAGTAATACTACCTGATAATTATTACCATCCCCTAACTATTAGTAATACTACCTGATAATTATTACCATCCCCTAAGTATTAGTAATACTACCTGATAATTATTACCATCTCCTGAGTATTAGTAATACTGCCTGATAATTATTACCATCTCCTGAGTATTAGTAATACTACTTGATAATTATTACCATCCTGAGTATTAGTAATACTACCTGATAATTATTACCATCTCCTGAGTATTAGTAATACTACCTGATAATTATTACCATCTCCTGAGTATTAGTAATACTACCTGATAATTATTACCATCCGCTGAGTATTAGTAATACTACCTGATAATTATTACCATCTCCTGAGCATTAGTAATACTACCTGATAATTTTTACCATCCCCTGAGAAGTAATAATACTGCCTGATAATTATTACCATCTCCTGAGTATTAGTAATACTACTTGATAATTATTACCATCCTGAGTATTAGTAATACTACCTGATAATTATTACCATCTCCTGAGTATTAGTAATACTGCCTGATAATTATTACCATCTCCTGAGTATTAGTAATACTGCCTGATAATTATTACCATCTCCTGAGTATTAGAAATACTACTTGATAATTATTACCATCCTGAGTATTAGTAATACTACCTGATAATTATTACCATCTCCTGAGTATTAGTAATACTACCTGATAATTATTACCATCTCCTGAGTATTAGTAATACTGCCTGATAATTATTACCATCTCCTGAGTATTAGTAATACTGCCTGATAATTATTACCATCTCCTGAGTATTAGTAATACTACCTGAGAATTATTACCATCTCCTGAGTATTAGTAATACTACCTGATAATTATTACCATCTCCTGAGTATTAGTAATACTACCTGATAATTATTACCATCCCCTGAGTATTAGTAATACTACCTGATAATTATTACCATCCCCTAAGTATTAGTAATACTACCTGATAATTATTACCATCCCCTAAGTATTAGTAATACTACCTGATAATTATTACCATCCCCTGAGTATTATTAATACTACCTGATAATTATTACCATCCCCTCAGTATTAGTAATACTGCCTGATAATTATTACCATCTCCTGAGTATTAGTAATACTACCTGATAATTATTACCATCTCCTAAGTATTAGTAATACTACCTGATAATTATTACCATCCTGAGTATTAGTAATACTACCTGATAATTATTACCATACCCTGAGTATTAGTAATACTACCTGATAATTATTACCATCTCCTGAGTATTAGTAATACTACCTGATATTATTACCATCCCCTGAGTATTAGTAATACTGCCTGATAAATATTACCATCCTGAGTATTAGTAATACTGCCTGATAATTATTACCATCTCATGAGTATTAATAATACTACCTGATAATTATTACCATCTCCTGAGTATTAGTAATACTACTTGATAATTATTACCATCTTTTGAGTATTAGTAATTGTGAAGAATATCGCCTTGCCAAGCCTCTTGGCCTACCTGCGATCACCCTTCTTAACCTTCCACTCACAACCCGTGAGCAGACCGAGTTCATAGGATAGAATGAAACAAGCTGTATAAATTTTATATATTTAATAACCCAAGTGGGTCGGTACTAATTAATAGCATATACAGAAATATACAATATTAATATGATCAAGCACAAATATACGAGCAAAATTGCGATGATACAGCACATAAAACAAAAATGGGAACAAAGTATAGAGTAATACTTGAGCCCAACTGCTCTTAGCTGTCTCTCTTTCAGGTTCCACACCAAGACAAAAGACCTCACCCCAGCCAGTGTGAAGACCCTTTTCAGCTACACCCTTCACCTCCCCCAGCCAGCCCTCCTCCTCCCTCCTTTGCAGAATCCTCGGAGAGATGGGTACCTTCCTAGGTGCTGGGAGGGATGGGTGAAGTTAAGGTCACTGGCCTAAAAACCAGTGAAGCGTACCGTCCAGCAGTGTAAACCCAACTTAAGCACAACATTCCAACAAGTAGGGAGAGGACTGACATGAACAAATAAAAACACACTACCAAGAAAGATATAAAACGGAGGGTCGGTTCATCACAGTAATACTACCTGATAATTATTACCATCCCCTAACTATTAGTAATACTACCTGATAATTATTACCATCCCCTAAGTATTAGTAATACTACCTGATAATTATTACCATCCCCTGAGTATTAGTAATACTACCTGATAATTATTACCATCCCCTGAGTATTAGTAATACTACCTTATAATTATTACCATCTCCTGAGTATTAGTAATACTACCTGATAATTATTACCATCCGCTGAGTATTAGTAATACTACCTGATAATTATTACCATCTCCTGAGCATTAGTAATACTACCTGATAATTTTTTACCATCCCCTGAGAAGTAATAATACTACCTGATAATTATTACCATCTCCTGAGTATTAGTAATACTACTTGATAATTATTACCATCCTGAGTATTAGTAATACTACCTGATAATTATTACCATCTCCTGAGTATTAGTAATACTACCTGATAATTATTACCATCTCCTGAGTATTAGTAATACTGCCTGATAATTATTACCATCTCCTGAGTATTAGTAATACTGCCTGATAATTATTACCATCTCCTGAGTATTAGTAATACTACTTGATAATTATTACCATCCTGAGTATTAGTAATACTACCTGATAATTATTACCATCTCCTGAGTATTAGTAATACTACCTGATAATTATTACCATCTCCTGAGTATTAGTAATACTGCCTGATAATTATTACCATCTCCTGAGTATTAGTAATACTACTTGAGAATTATTACCATCTCCTGAGTATTAGTAATACTACCTGATAATTATTACCATCTCCTGAGTATTAGTAATACTACCTGATAATTATTACCATCCCGAGGATTAGTAATACTACCTGATAATTATTACCATCCCCTAAGTATTAGTAATACTACCTGATAATTATTACCATCCCCTAAGTATTAGTAATACTACCTGATAATTATTACCATCCCCTGAGTATTAGTAATACTACCTGATAATTATTACCATCCCCTAAGTATTAGTAATACTACCTGATAATTATTACCATCCCCTGAGTATTAGTAATACTACCTTATAATTATTGCCATCTCCTGAGTATTAGTAATACTACCTGATAATTATTACCATCCGCTGAGTATTAGTTATACTACCTGATAATTATTACCATCTCCTGAGCATTAGTAATACTACCTGATAATTTTTACCATCCCCTGAGAAGTAATAATACTACCTGATAATTATTACCATCTCCTGAGTATTAGTAATACTACTTGATAATTATTACCATCCTGAGTATTAGTAATACTACCTGATAATTATTACCATATCCTGAGTATTAGTAATACTACCTGATAATTATTACCATCTCCTGAGTATTAGTAATACTGCCTGATAATTATTACCATCTCCTGAGTATTAGTAATACTGCCTGATAATTATTACCATCTCCTGAGTATTAGTAATACTACCTGATAATTATTACCATCTCCTGAGTATTAGTAATACTACCTGATAATTATTACCATCTCCTGAGTATTAGTAATACTACCTGATAATTATTACCATCTCTTGAGTATTAGTAATACTGCCTGATAATTTTTACCATCTCCTGAGTATTAGTAATACTGCCTGATAATTATAACCATCTCCTGAGTATTAGTTATACTACCTGATAATTATTACCATCCCCTGAGTATTAGTAATACTACCTGATAATTATTACCATCTCCTGAGTATTAGTAATACTGCCTGATAATTATTACCATCTCTTGAGTATTAGTAATACTACCTGATAATTATTACCATCTCCTGTGTATTAGTAATACTACCTGATAATTATTACCATCCTGAGTATTAGTAATACTACCTGATAATTATTTCCATTTCCTGAGTATTAGTAATATTACCTGATAATTATTACCATCCCCTGAGTATTAGTAATACTACCTGATAATTATTACCATCCCCTGAGTATTAGTAATACTACCTGATAATTATTACCATGCCCTGAGTATTAGTAATACTTCCTGATAATTATTACCATCCCCTGAGTATTATTAATACTACCTGATAATTATTACCATCTCCTGAGTATTAGTAATACTACCTGATAATTATTACCATCCCCTGAGTATTAGTAATACTACCTGATAATTATTACCATCCCCTCAGTATTAGTAATACTACCTGATAATTATTACCATCCCCTGAGTATTATTAATACTACCTGATAATTATTACCATGCCCTGAGTATTAGTAATACTACCTGATAATTATTACCATCTCCTGAGTATTAGTAATACTATTTGATAATTATTACCATCCCCTCAGTATTAGTAATACTACCTGGTAATTATTACCATCCGCTGAGTATTAGGTATACTACCTGATAATTGTTACCATCCTCTGAGTATTAATAATACTACCTGATAATTATTACCATCTCCTGAGTATTAGTAATAATACCTGATAATTATTACCATCCCCTGAGTATTAGTAATACTACCTGATAATTATTACCATCCCCTGAGTATTAGTTATACTACCTGATAATTATTACCATCTCTTGAGTATTAGTAATAATGTCTGATAATTATTTCCATCCCCTGAGTATTAATAATACTACCTGGTAATGATTACCATCCTGAGTATTAGTAATACTACCTAATAATTATGACCATCTCCTGAGTATTAGTAATACTACCTGATAATTATTATCATCCCCTGAGTATTAGTAATACTACCTGATAATTATTACCATCTCCTGAGTATTAGTAATACTACCTGATAATTATTATCATCCCCTGAGTATTAGTAATACTACCTGATAATTATTACCATCCCCTGAGTATTAGTACTACTACCTGATAATTATTACCATCCCCTGAGTATTAGTAATACTGCCTGATAATTATTACCATCTCCTGAGTATTAGTAATACTGCCTGATAATTATTACTATCTCCTGAGTATTAGTAATACTGCCTGATAATTATTACCATCTCCTGAGTATTAGTAATACTGCCTGATAATTATTACCATCCCCTGAGTATTAGTTATACTACCTGATAATTATTACCATCCTGAGTATTAGTAATACTACCTGATAATTATTACCATCTCCTAAGCATTAGTAATACAGCCTGATAATTATTACCATCCTGAGTATTAGTAATACTTCCTGATAATTATTACCATCCTGAGTATTAGTAATACTACCTGATAATTATTACCATCCCCTGAGTATTAGTAATACTACCTGGTAATTATTACCATCCTGAGTATTAGTAATACTACCTGATAATTATTACCATCTCCTAAGCATTAGTAATACAGCCTGATAATTATTACCATCCTGAGTATTAGTAATACTGCCTGATAATTATTACCATCCTGAGTATTAGTAATACTACCTGATAATTATTACCATCCCCTGAGTATTAGTAATACTACCTGATAATTATTACCATCTCGTGAGTATTAATAATACTGCCTGATAATTATTACCATCTCGTGAGTATTAGTAATACTACCTGATAGTTATTACCATCCCCTGAGTATTAGTAATACTACCTGATAATTATTACCATCCCCTGAGTATTTGTTATACTACCTGATAATTATTACCATCTCTTGAGTATTAGTAATAATGCCTGATAATTATTACCATCCCCTGAGTATTAATAATACTACCTGGTAATGATTACCATTCTGAGTATTAGTAATACTACCTAATAATTATGACCATCTCCTGAGTATTAGTAATACTACCTGATAATTATTACATCCTGAGTATTAGTAATACTACCTGATAATTATTACCATCCCCTCAGTATTAGTAATACTACCTGATAATTATTACCATCCCCTGAGTATTATTAATACTACCTGATAATTATTACCATGCCCTGAGTATTAGTAATACTACCTGATAATTATTACCATCTCCTGAGTATTAGTAATACTACTTGATAATTATTACCATCCCCTCAGTATTAGTAATACTACCTGGTAATTATTACCATCCGCTGAGTATTAGGTATACTACCTGATAATTGTTACCATCCTCTGAGTATTAATAATACTACCTGATAATTATTACCATCTCCTGAGTATTAGTAATAATACCTGATAATTATTACCATCCCCTGAGTATTAGTAATACTACCTGATAATTATTACCATCCCCTGAGTATTAGTTATACTACCTGATAATTATTACCATCTCTTGAGTATTAGTAATAATGTCTGATAATTATTACCATCCCCTGCGTATTAATAATACTACCTGGTAATGATTACCATCCTGAGTATTAGTAATACTACCTAATAATTATGACCATCTCCTGAGTATTAGTAAAACTACCTGATAATTATTACCATCCCCTGAGTATTAGTAATACTACCTGATAATTATTACCATCCCCTGAGTATTAGTTATACTACCTGATAATTATTACCATCTCTTGAGTATTAGTAGTAATGCCTGATAATTATTACCATCCCCTGAGTATTAGTAATACTACCTGATAATTATTATCATCCCCTGAGTATTAGTAATACTACCTGATAATTATTACCATCTCCTGAGTATTAGTAATACTACCTGATAATTATTACCATCCCCTGAGTATTAGTACTACTACCTGATAATTATTACCATCCCCTGAGTATTAGTACTACTACCTGATAATTATTGCCATCCCCTGAGTATTAGTAATACTGCCTGATAATTATTACCATCTCATGAGTATTAGTAATACTGCCTGATAATTATTACTATCTCCTGAGTATTAGTAATACTGGCTGATAATTATTACCATCCCCTGAGTATTAGTTATACTACCTGATAATTATTACCATCCTGAGTATTAGTAATACTGCCTGATAATTATTACCATCCTGAGTATTAGTAATACTACCTGATAATTATTACCATCCCCTGAGTATTAGTAATACCACCTGATAATTATTACCATCCTGCGTATTAGTAATACTACCTGATAATTATTACCATCCCCTTAGTATTAGTAATACTACCTGATAATTATTACCATCCTGAGTATTAGTAATACTGCCTGATAATTATTACCATCCTGAGTATTAGTAATACTACCTGATAATTATTACATCCTGAGTATTAGTAATACTACCTGATAATTATTACCATCCCCTGAGTATTAGTACTACTACCTGATAATTATTACCATCCTGAGTATTAGTAATACTGCCTGATAATTATTACCATCTCGTGAGTATTAATAATACTGCCTGATAATTATTACCATCTCGTGAGTATTAGTAATACTACCTGATAATTATTACCATCCCCTGAGTATTAGTAATACTACCTGATAATTATTACCATCTCTTGAGTATTAGTAATAATGCCTGATAATTATTACCATCCCCTGAGTATTAATAATACTACCTGGTAATGATTACCATCCTGAGTATTAGTAATACTACCTAATAATTATTATCATCCCCTGAGTATTAGTAATACTACCTGATAATTATTACCATCTCCTGAGTATTAGTAATACTACCTGATAATTATTATCATCCCCTGAGTATTAGTAATACTACCTGATAATTATTACCATCTCCTGAGTATTAGTAATACTACCTGATAATTATTACTATCTCCTGAGTATTAGTAATACTGCCTGATAATTATTACCATCCTGAGTATTAGTAATACTACCTGATAATTATTACCATCCTGAGTATTAGTAATACTTCCTGATAATTATTACCATCCCCTGAGTATTAGTACTACTACCTTATAATTATTACCATCCTGAGTATTAGTAATACTGCCTGATAATTATTACCATCTCGTGAGTATTAATAATACTGCCTGATAATTATTACCATCTCGTGAGTATTAGTAATACTACCTGATAATTATTACCATCCTCTGACTATTAGTTATACTACCTGATAATTATTACCATCCTCTGAGTATTAATAATACTACCTGATAATTATTACCATCTCCTGAGTATTAGTAATACTACCTGATAATTATTACCATCCCCTGAGTATTAGTAATACTACCTTATAATTATTACCATCCCCTGAGTATTAGTTATACTACCTGATAATTATTACCATCTCTTGAGTATTAGTAATAATGCCTGATAATTATTACCATCCCCTGAGTATTAATAATACTACCTGGTAATGATTACCATCCTGAGTATTAGTAATACTACCTAATAATTATGACCATCTCCTGAGTATTAGTAATACTACCTGATAATTATTATCATCCCCTGAGTATTAGTAATACTACCTGATAATTATTACCATCTCCTGAGTATTAGTAATACTACCTGATAATTATTACCATCCCCTGAGTATTAGTAATACTACCTGATAATTATTACCATCCCCTGAGTATTAGTAATACTACCATCTCTGTAGACTGTATTGGAGATGTTAGCATTAGGTACATAGCTCAGCAGACAATATCACATATTATTGGATTAGATACATGGCTCTGCAGACAGTATGACACGTGATTGGATTAGATACACAACTCAGTAGACATTATCAGAGGTGATAGGATTAGATACAGTAGTATCTGATCGTTGGTATGAGATACTGCCAGGTTTAGTTTCTGCTTTGATCAAATTTCTATTGGAAATAATAATCTGATTTCGCCCTCTGCTGGACAAGAAAGTAAGTGCAGCTGGTACCGATATAAAGTCCCTGTTAGTGACAGAGGTGAGGAGTATAACTCCTATCATCTACAAATATATCAGTAAACCAGAAACATAAAATATACCCCTATTCTAAATGGTATAATGTAGGTAGGTAAAGCTCCATTATAGATTTTGCTTTAGGATACTCAGGAGCTTGAGTTTTTCCATCTTTAGGCTGAGACCCCATGTTGTGGAAACACAGCTTTTTTTGTTGCAGATATTGCTGCGGTTTTTTGAGCCAAAGTCAGGAGTGGTCTGAGCAGAAGGGAAAAGTACAAGAAGAATAAGAATTTCCTAGATATTTCCCTTTCCTTTTGTAGCTGTTCTTGGCTTTGGCTCAAAAAATTGCAATAAAATCTGCAACAAAAAAAGCCGCATCTCCGCAACGTGGAGTTTTAACCTTATAGAGATACTCCTTGTACAGCGTCATAGCAAGGCCAAGTGTCAGTATAATATACTGTATAGGGGATATAAGAGACTAATAGTTATACATTATATAAAGATGAGCTGGGCAGATCAGACATTATACCTGGATTATCCTTATATACTGTATAGATTATATAAGGAGAGAATCTCCTCTGTGTACATTGTATAATGTCTGAGATATAGCTGTATATAGTGACCCCCCCCATTCTCTATATATTACACGGCCCCGTCCTCCATGCACAGTAACATCAGTACAGAAGACGGAGGAGAGTGAGAAATGCCGGATGTCACAGAAAGGAGACAAAATGTGCTAATAAAGTTATTACAAAGTGTATTAATGACACAAATCCTCCGAATGTTTAGTTACACTTTAAAACAGGTGTGTCGTGGATCCAGTAGGCGGCGCTGCCACAGCCCATCACACCTGGAGCCTCAGCATTTGCGTTGTTGCAGTAGAGACTAACTCTGCCCCTTCTATAGGTAACCCTAACTATACAGTGGGGAAAACAAGTATTTAGTCAGCCCCCAATTGTGCAAGTTCTCCCACTTATAAAGATGAGGCCAGCCTGTAATTGTCATCATAGGTAGACCTCAACTATGGGAGACAAAATGAGAAAACTAATCCAGAAAATCACATTGTCTGATTTTTAACACCACGAGTTCTACCAAACAGTTCTACTTTGGTTTCATCTGACCATATGACATTCTCCCAATACTCTTCTGGAACATCCAAATGCTCTCTAGCAAACTTCAGACGGGCCCGGATATGTACTGGCTTAAGCAGGGGGACACGTCTGGCACTGCAGGATCTGAGTCCCTGGCGGCGTAGTGTGTTACTGACGGTAGCCTTTGTTACGTTAGTCCCAGCTTTCTGCAGGTCACTCACTAGGTCCCCCCGTGGGGTTCTGGGATTTTTGTGATCATTTTGACCCCACGGGGTGAGATCTTGCGTGGAGCCCCTGATGGAGGGAGATTATCAGTGGTCTTGTATGTCTTCCATTTTCTAATTATTGCTCCCACAGGTGATTTCTTCACACCAAGCTGCTTGCCTATTGCAGATTCAGTCTTCCCCGCCTGGTGCAGGGCTACCATTTTGTTTCTGGTCCTTCCACAGCTCTTTGGTCTTCACCATAGTGGAGTTTGGAGTGTGACTGAGGTTGTGGACAGGAGTCTTTTATACTGATAACAATGTCACACAGGAGCCATTACTACAGGTAATGAGTGGAGGACAGAGGAGCCTCTTAAAGGAGAAGTTACAGGGCTGTGAGAGACAGAAATCTTGCTTGTTTATAGGTGACCAAATACTTATTTTCCACCATAATTTGCAAATAAATTCTTTAAAAATCAGACAATGTGATTTTTTGGATTAGTTTTTTCATTTTGTCTCTCATAGTTGAGGTCTACCTATGATGACAATTACAGGCCAGCCTCATCTTTATAAGTGGGAGAACTTGCACAATTGGTCGCTGACTAAATACTTTTTTCCCCACTGTACATGTTCTATAGGTAACCTTAGCTATATCTCTCCTATAGGTAACCCTAACTTTACCTGTCTTATAAGTAACCCTATCTATTCCTCATCCTATATATATACCTGCACTTGTACATTATATACATACAGGATACGGGGCCCCTGTACTATGTAGGTCAGGTGATGTCAGCTTGGCATAGTTGGCATTCCAGCCATTCCCTCATATTACGGTATACGGCGACGATCATTATGTAATTTTCTGATTATAATTAATATTCCACCATCAGGGGAGTTATGTAACCACCAGCACATCCACACCCAGCTTTCCACAGACCCCGAACAGTATATACATATATCCCTGCCACATTGCTCTCACTGCGCTGCCTGTGTGCCAGTCTGCCTGTGTGCTGATGAACCATAAGGCTCAGGATGAACAGAGATCTCTCTCCTGTGGGCTCAGTGGTTATGGTGTCGGTGGTGGCACCTGAGCGCGGTGGATCTCGGTGACTCAATCTTCCCATTTGATGATACTCAGAACTTGATTCCTTTGATCTTCAGGTTTTGGCTGTAATAAAATAAAATCCAACCACAGAAAATTTCCCATTGAATGGCCGAGGAGACGACGCGACTGCTCATCCCTCAGGTATGTATGTCACCTGCTGTGCCCGCCGCAACGCAACCTGCTGCACCTGTGCCTGGAAGGATCCTGCTTATAGGGGTACAGGATAATGACAGGCTGACACTCGGGGTACGGGATAATGACAGGCTGACACTCGGGGTACAGGATAATGACAGGCTGACACTGGGGGTACAGGATAATGACAGGCTGACACTCGGGGTACGGGATAATGACAGGCTGACACTCGGGGTATGGGATGATGACAGGCAGACACTGGGGGTACAGGATAATGACAGGCTGACACTCGGGGTACAGGGTAATGACAGGCTGACACTCGGGGTACAGGATAATGACAGGCTGACACTGGGGGTACAGGATAATGACAGGCTGACACTGGGGGTACTGGATAATGACAGGCTGACACTGGGGGTACTGGATAATGACAGGCTGACACTCGGGGTACAGGATAATGACACGCTGACACTCGGGGTACTGGATAATGACAGGCTGACACTCGGGGTACTGGATAATGACAGGTTGACACTCAGGGTACATGATAATGACAGGCTGACACTCGGGGTTCAGGATAATGACAGACTGACACTGGGGGTACAGGATAATGACAGGCTGACACTCGGGGTACAGGATAATGACAGGCTGACACTGGGGGTACAGGATAATGACAGGCTGACACTGGGGGTACAGGATAGTGACAGGCTGACACTGGGGGTACAGGATAATGACAGACTGACACTGGGGGTACAGGATAATGACAGGCTGACACTGGGGGTACAGGATAATGACAGGCTGACACTGGGGGTTCAGGATAATGACAGGCTGACACTTGGGGTACGGGATAATGACAGGCTGACACTGGGGGTACAGGATAATGACAGGCTGACACTGGGGGTACAGGATAATGACAGGCTGACACTCGGGGTACAGGATAATGACAGGCTGACACTGGGGGTACAGGATAATGACAGGCTGACACTGGGGGTACAGGATAGTGACAGGCTGACACTGGGAGTACAGGATAATGACAGACTGACACTGGGGGTACAGGATAATGACAGGCTG
Source organism: Leptodactylus fallax (assembly GCA_947044405.1). Taxonomy (NCBI): domain Eukaryota; kingdom Metazoa; phylum Chordata; class Amphibia; order Anura; family Leptodactylidae; genus Leptodactylus; species Leptodactylus fallax. The sequence goes on along the minus strand of CAMRHE010000751.1, from coordinate 171,176 downwards.
ACACTGGGGGTACAGGATAATGACAGGCTGACACTGGGGGTTCAGGATAATGACAGGCTGACACTTGGGGTACGGGATAATGACAGGCTGACACTGGGGGTACAGGATAATGACAGGCTGACACTGGGGGTACAGGATAATGACAGGCTGACACTGGGGGTACAGGATAATGACAGGCTGACACTCAGGGTACAGGATAATGACAGGCTGACACTGGGGGTACAGGATAGTGACAGGCTGACACTCGGGGTACAGGATAGTGACAGGCTGACACTCGGGTACAGGATAATGACAGGCTGACACTGGGGGTACAGGATAATGACAGGCTGACACTGGGGGTACAGGATAATGACAGGCTGACACTGGGGGTACAGGATAATGACAGGCTGACACTGGGGGTACAGGATAGTGACAGGCTGACACTTGGGGTACAGGATAGTGACAGGCTGACACTCGGGGTACAGGATAGTGACAGGCTGACACTCGGGTACAGGATAATGACAGGCTGACACTGGGGGTACAGGATAATGACAGGCTGACACTGGGGGTACAGGATAGTGACAGACTGACACTGGGGGTACAGGATAATGACAGGCTGACACTCGGGGTACAGGATAATGACAGGCTGACACTGGGGGTACAGGATAATGACAGGCTGACACTCAGGGTACAGGATAAGGACAGGCTGACACTCGGGGTACAGGATAATGACAGGCTGACACTGGGGGTACAGGATAATGACAGGCTGACACTCAGGGTACAGGATAAGGACAGGCTGACACTCGGGGGAAAGGATAATGACAGGCTGACACTCGGGGGACAGGATAATGACAGGTTGACACTCGGGGGGTACAGGATAATGACAGGCTGACACTGGGGGTACAGGATAATGACAGGCTGACACTGGGGGTACAGGATAATGACAGGCTGACACTGGGGGTACAGGATAATGACAGGCTGACACTGGGGGTACAGGATAATGACGGGCTGACACTGGGGGTACAGGATAATGACAGGCTGACACTGGGGGTACAGGATAATGACAGGCTGACACTGGGTGTACAGGATAATGACAGGCTGACACTGGGGGTACAGGATAATGACAGGCTGACACTCGGGGTACAGGATAATGAAAGGCTGACACGGGGTACAGGATAATGACAGGCTGACACTGGGGGTACAGGATAATGACAGGCTGACACTGGGGGTACAGGATAATGACAGGCTGACACTCGGGGGTACAGGATAGTGACAGGCTGACACTCAGGGTACAGGATAGTGACAGCCTGACACTGGGGGTACAGGATAGTGACAGGCTGACACTCGGGGTACAAGATAGTGACAGGCTGACACTCGGGGTACAGGATAGTGACAGGCTGACACTGGGGGTACAGGATAATGACAGGCTGACACTCTGGGTACAGGATAGTGACAGGCTGACACTGGGGGTACAGGGCAATGACAGGCTGACACTGGGGGTACAGGATAGTGACAGGCTGACACTCGGGGGTACAGGATAGTGACAGGCTGACACTCGGGGTACAGGATAGTGACAGGCTGACACTGGGGGTACAGGACAATGACAGGCTGACACTCGGGGTACAGGATAATGACAGGCTGACACTCGAGGGACAGGATAATGACAGGCTGACACTTGGGGGACAGGATAATGACAGGCTGACACTGGGGGTACAGGATAATGACATGCTGACACTGGGGGTACAGGATAATGACAGGCTGACACTCGGGGTACAGGATAATGACAGGCTGACACTGGGGGTACAGGATAATGACAGGCTGACACTGGGGGTACAGGATAATGACAGGCTGACACTCGGGGTACAGGATAATGACAGGCTGACACTCGGGGGTTCAGGATAATGACAGGCTGACAATTGGGGTACAGGATAATGACAGGCTGACACTGGGGGTACAGGATAATGACAGGCTGACACTCGGGGTACAGGATAATGACAGGCTGACACTGGGGGTACAGGATAATGACAAGCTGACACTGGGGGTACAGGATAGTGACAGGCTGACACTGGGGGTACAGGATAATGACAGGCTGACACTGGGGATACAGGATAGTGACAGGCTGACACTTGGGGTACAGGTTAATGACAGGCTGACACTGGGGGTACAGGATAATGACAGGTGGACACTGGGGGTACAGGATAATGACAGGCTGACACTGGGGGTACAGGATAATGACAGGCTGACACTCGGGGTACAGGATAATGACAGGCTGGACACTGGGGGTACAGGATAATGACAGGCTGACACTGGGGGTACAGGATAATGACAGGCTGACACTGGGGGTACAGGATAATGACAGGCTGACACTCGAGGGACAGGATAATGACAGGCTGACACTCGGGGGACAGGATAATGACAGGCTGACACTCGGGGGACAGGATAATAACAGGTTGACACTCGGGGGTACAGGATAATGACAGGCTGACACTGGGGGTACAGGATAATGACAGGCTGACACTCGGGGTACAGGATAATGACACGCTGACACTCGGGGTACAGGATAGTGACAGGCTGACACTCAGGGGTACAGGATAGTGACAGGCTGACACTGGGGGTACAGGATAATGACAGTCTGACACTCGGGGTACAGTATAATGACAGGCTGACACTGGGGGTACAGGATAATGACAGGCTGACACTGGGGGTACAGGATAATGACAGGCTGACACTCGGGGTACTGGATAATGACAGGCTGACACTGGGGGTACAGGATAATGACAGGCTGACACTCGGGGGTGTACAGGAAAATGACAGGCTGACACTGGGGGTACAGGATAATGACAGACTGACACTGGGGGTACAGGATAATGACAGGCTGACACTGGGGGTACAGGATAATGACAGGTGGACACTTGGGGTACAGGATAATGACAGGCTGACACTGGGGGTACAGGATAATGACAGGCTGACACTGGGGGTACAGGATAATGACAGGCTGACACTGGGGGTACGGGATAATGACAGGCTGACACTTGGGGTACGGGATAATGACAGGCTGACACTGGGGGTACAGGATAATGACAGGCTGACACTGGGGGTACAGGATAATGACAGGCTGACACTGGGGGTACAGGATAATGACAGGTGGACACTTGGGGTACATCTAGCACCATCTAGTCACGCGATTGTCCTTACACGGGTCACGCTCTCCATAAGGTCCTACTGACCGCTCACTTCTGTCCATAGGTAGTGAGTGAGCAGAGAGAGTCAACATGTAAATAATATTTTGTGTACTTAAATTGTGTATGTAAATAACATTTTGTGTATACAGCTCCTGTGCAGAGCTCGGTGTCTCCATGGCAACAGACTACAAAAACAACTTGTATAGTCAGACCCTGCAGTCATGATTTACTCCCTCTGTCTATCTTCTAGTTATGTTGTAGAAGACTTGGCTCCTGGGGATGTGACCTTAGGGCCCTGGTGAGAACATACCTCTGAAGGCATCAAAACTATGAATTACCACATGTGGAATTATATACTTACCAAAAAAGTGTGAAACAACTGAAAATATGTCTTATATTCTAGGTTCTTCTAAGTAGCCACCTTTTGCTTTGATTACTGCTTTGCACACTCTTGGCATTCTCTTGATGAGCTTCAAGAGGTAGTCACCTGAAATGGTCTTCCAACAGTCTTGAAGGAGTTCCCAGAGATGCTTAGCACTTGTTGGCCCTTTTGCCTTCACTCTGCGGTCCAGCTCACCCCAAACCATCTGGATTGGGTTCAGGTCTGGTGACTGTGGAGGCCAGGTCATCTGGCGTAGCACCCCATCACTCTACTTCTTGGTCACATAGCCCTTACACAGTCTGGAGGTGTTTGGGGTCATTGTCCTGTTGGTCCAACTAAACGCAAACCGGATGGAATAGCATGCCGCTGCAAGATGCTGTGGTAACCATGCTGGTTCAGAATAAATCCCCAACAGTGTCCCCAGCAAAGCGCCCCCACACCATCACACCTCCTCCTCCATGCTTCACGGTGGGATCCAGGCATGTAGAGTCCATTCCTTCACCTTTTCTGCGTCGCACAAAAACACGGTGGTTGGAACCAAAGATCTCAAATTTGGACTCATCAGACCAAAGCCCAGATTTCCACAGGTCTAATGTCCATTCCTTGTGTTCTTCTTGTGCTTGTTGCCTGTCCTTAGCAGCGGTTTCCTAGCAGCTATTTTACCATGAAGGCCTGCTGCACACAGTCTCCTCTTACCAGTTGTTGTAGAGATGTGTCTGCTGCTAGAACTCTGTGTGGCATTGACCTGGTCTCTAATCTGAGCTGCTGTTAACCTGCGATTTCTGAGGCTGGTGACTCGGATGAACTTATCCTCCGCAGCAGAGGTGACTCTTGGTCTTCCTTTCCTGGGGCGGTCCTCATGTGAGCCAGTTTCTTTGTAGTGCTTGATGGTTTTGGCCACTGCACTTGGGGACACTTTCAAAGTTTTCCCAATTTTTCGGACTGACTGACCTTCATTTCTTAAAGTAATGATGGCCACTCGTTTTTCTTTACTTAGCTGCTTTTTTCTTGCCATAATACAAATTCTAACACTCCATTCAGTAGGACTATCAGCTGTGTATCCACCTGACTTCTGAACAACACAACTGATGGTCCCAACCCCATTTATAAGGCAAGAAATCCCACTTATTAAACCTGACAGGGCACACCTGTGAAGTGAAAACCATTTCAGGTGACTACCTCTTGAAGCTCATCAAGAGAATGCCAAGAGTGTGCAAAGCAGTAATCAAAGCAAAAGGTGGCTACTTTGAAGAACCTAGAATATAAGACATATTTTCAGTTGTTTCACACTTTTTTGGTAAGTATATAATTCCACATGTGGTAATTCATAGTTTTGATGCCTTCAGTGTGAATCTACAATTTGTATAGTCATGAAAATACAGAAAACTCTTGGAATGAGAAGGTGTGTCCAAACTTTTGGTCTGTACTGTATATATATATATATATATATATATATAGTGTCAAGTAATAACGCGGCTGCCTCAGACAGGGTCTGGACCCCAGGGCTGATATTACATGGAGCTGCCACCTTGCCTGCAGGTTGGTGTATGTCCCGGTGTGACCCCCCTCCCCCACACACACGCCAACATATCTCTGGTTTTCTGGTTTGTTATGTACAGTATGTCGCTCTCTCTGGGTGCAGCGCGTTCTCACATTATTATACAGAGAGCAAATAATCAGTTTTCCATGGAACTGCGATCAAGCAGGAACTGGCAATGTCCGGGAGGATCTCAGACTGTCCACCCCAAAGCCCAGTGTACTGCAGACTCCAGAGCTGCGCTCACTATCCTGCTGGTGCTTATGGACTAAAGCGCTATAATACAGGGGAGAAAGAGGACTGTAGAGAGACAGGGCAAAGAATGGACAGAGAGAGAGCAAGCAGGGGATGCATGTGCAGAGAGAGAGCAGAGGACAGAGAGAGAGAGCAGAGGACAGAAAGAGCAGAGGACAGCACAGAGAGAGCAGAGGACAGAGAGAGAGCAGAGGACAGAGAGAGAGAGAGAGACAGAGGACAGCACAGAGAGAGCAGAGGACAGAGAGAGAGAGAGCAGAGGACAGAGAGAGAGAGAGCAGAGGACAGAGAGAGAGAGAGGGAGAGGGACAGAGAGAGAGAGAGGGCCAGAGAGAGAGAGCAGAGGACAGAGATAGCGCAGAGGACATAGAGAGCAGAGGACAGAGAGAGAGAGAGCAGAGGACAGAGAGAGCGCAGAGGACAGAGAGAGCAGAGGACAGAGAGAGAGAGAGCAGAGGACAGAAAGAGCAGAGGACAGCACAGAGAGAGCAAAGGACAGAGAGAGAGCAGAGGACAGAGAGAGAGAGCGAGAGGACAGCACAGAGAGAGCAGAGGACAGAGAGAGAGCAGAGGACAGAGAGAGCAGAGGACAGAGAGAGAGCAGAGGACAGAGAGAGAGAGCAGAGGACAGAGAGAGAGCAGAGGACAGAGAGAGCAGAGGACAGAGAGAGCAGAGGACAGAGAGAGAGAGAGGGACAGAAAGAGCAGAGGACAGCACAGAGAGAGCAAAGGACAGAGAGAGAGCAGAGGACAGAGAGAGAGAGAGCGAGAGGACAGCACAGAGAGAGCAGAGGACAGAGAGAGAGAGCGAGAAGACAGAGAGAGAGAGAGCAGAGAGAGGACAGAGAGAGAGAGAGACAGAGAGAGAGAGAGAGAGAGGACAGAGAGAGAGCAGAGGACAGAGAGAGCGAGAGGACAGAGAGAGAGAGCAGAGGACAGAGAGAGAGAGAGGGACAGAGGACAGAGAGAGAGCAGAGGACAGAGAGAGAGCAGAGGACAGAGAGAGAGAGAGAGAGGGGACAGAGATAGCGCAGAGGACATAGAGAGCAGAGGACAGAGAGAGAGAGAGAGAGAGGACAGAGAGAGGCGCAGAGGACAGAGAGAGCAGAGGACAGAGAGAGAGAGAGCGAGAGGACAGAAAGAGCAGAGGACAGCACAGAGAGAGCAAAGGACAGAGAGAGAGCAGAGGACAGAGAGAGAGAGCAGAGGACAGCACAGAGAGAGCAGAGGACAGAGAGAGAGCGAGAGGACAGAGAGAGCAGAGGACAGAGAGAGAGCAGAGGACAGAGAGAGAGAGCAGAGGACAGAGAGAGAGCAGAGGACAGAGAGAGCAGAGGACAGAGAGAGAGAGCAGAGGACAGAAAGAGCAGAGGACAGCACAGAGAGAGCAAAGGACAGAGAGAGAGCGAGAGGACAGAGAGAGAGAGAGCAGAGGACAGCACAGAGAGAGCAGAGGACAGAGAGAGAGAGCAGAAGACAGAGAGAGAGAGAGAGAGAGAGAGAGAGAGAGAGAGAGGACAGAGAGAGAGAGAGCGAGAGGACAGAGAGAGAGCAGAGGACAGAGAGAGAGCAGAGGACAGAGAGAGAGAGCAGAGGACAGAGAGAAAGAGCAGAGGACAGCACAGAGAGAGAGAGAGAGGACAGCACACAGAGAGAGAGAGCAGAGGACAGAGAGAGAGCGAGAGGGACAGAGAGAGAGCAGAGGACAGAGAGAGTTGAGGACAGAGAGAGAGAGAGAGAGAGAGACAGAGAGAGAGAGAGCAGAGGGACAGAGAGAGCAGAGGACAGCACAGAGAGAGCAGAGGACAGAGAGAGAGAGCAGAGGACAGAGAGAGCAGAGGACAGAGAGAGAGCAGAGGACAGCACAGAGAGAGAGAGCAGAGGGACAGCACAGAGAGAGAGAGCAGAGGGACAGCACAGAGAGAGCAGAGGACAGCACAGAGAGAGAGCGAGAGGACAGAGAGAGCAGAGGACAGAGAGAGAGCAGAGGACAGAGAGAGGTTGAGGACAGAGAGAGAGAGAGCAGAGGACAGAGAGAGAGAGCAGAGGACAGAGAGAGCAGAGGACAGCACAGAGAGAGCAGAGGACAGAGAGAGAGAGCAGAGGACAGAGAGAGCAGAGGACAGAGAGAGAGCGAGAGGACAGCACAGAGAGAGAGAGCAGAGGACAGCACAGAGAGAGAGAGCAGAGGACAGCACAGAGAGAGCAGAGGACAGCACAGAGAGAGAGCAGAGGACAGAGAGAGCAGAGGACAGCACAGAGAGAGAGAGCAGAGGACAGAGAGAGAGCAGAGGACAGCACAGACAGAGCAGAGGACAGAGAGAGAGCGAGAGGACAGAGAGAGCAGAGTACAGCACAGAGAGAGCAGAGGACAGAGAGAGAGCAGAGGACAGCAGAGAGAGAGCAGAGGACAGAGAGAGAGAGCAGAGAACAGAGAGAGAGCAGAGCACAGAGAGAGAGAGAGAGAGAGAGAGAGAGGACAGAGAGAGAGCAGAGGACAGAGAGAGAGAGCAGATGACAGAGATAGCGCAGAGGGACATAGAGAGCAGAGGACAGAGAGAGAGAGCAGAGGACAGAGAGAGCGCAGAGGACAGAGAGAGCAGAGGACAGAGAGAGAGAGGCAGGGACAGAGAGAGAGCAGAGGACAGAGAGAGAGAGCAGAGGACAGAGAGAGAGAGCAGAGGACAGAGAGAGAGAGCAGAGGACAGAGAGAAAGAGCAGAGGACAGCACAGAGAGAGAGCAGAGGACAGCACACAGAGAGAGAGAGCAGAGGGACAGAGAGAGAGAACAGAGGACAGAGAGAGCAGAGGACAGAGAGAGAGAGCAGAAGAGCACAGAGAGAGAAGAGGACAGAGAGAGAGCAGAGGATAGAGAGAGAGAGCAGAGGACAGAGAGAGAGCAGAGGACAGAGAGAGAGAGAGAGGACAGAGAGAGAGCAGAGGACAGAGAGAGCAGAGGACAGAGAGAGAGAGAGCAGAGACAGAGAGAGAGAGCAGACGACAGAGAGAGCAGAGGACAGCACAGAGAGAGAGAGCAGAGGACAGCACAGAGAGAGAGCAGAGGACAGAGAGAGCAGAGGACAGCACAGAGAGAGAGAGAGCGAGAGAGGACAGAGAGAGCAGAGGACAGCACAGAGAGAGAGCAGAGGAAAGAGAGAGCAGAGGACAGAGAGAGAGAGAGCAGGACAGAGAGAGCAGAGGACAGAGAGAGAGCAGAGGACAGCACAGAGAGAGAGCAGAGGACAGCACAGAAAGAGAGCAGAGGACAGAGAGAGAGAGCAGAGGACAGAGAGAGAGCAGAAGACAGAGAGAGCAGAGGACAGAGAGAGAGAGAGAGCAGAAGACAGAGAGAACAGAGGACAGAGAGAGAGAGAGCGAGAGGACAGCACAGAGAGAGCAGAGGACAGAGAGAGAGAGCAGAGTACAGAGAGAGAGAGAGAGAGCGAGAGGAGACAGAGAGAGCAGAGGACTGAGAGAGAGCAGAGGACAGCACAGAGAGAGAGCAGAGGACAGAGAGAGAGCAGAGGACAGAGAGAGAGCAGAGGACAGAGAGAGCAGAGGACAGAGAGAGCAGAGGACAGAGAGAGAGAGCGAGAGGACAGAGAGAGAGCAGAAGACAGAGAGAGAGAGCAGAGGACAGCACAGAGAGAGCAGAGGACAGAGAGAGAGCAGAGGACAGAGAGAGCAGAGGACAGAGAGAGAGCAGAGGACAGCACAGAGAGAGAGAGCAGAGGACAGCACAGAGAGAGAGAGCAGAGGACAGCACACAGAGAGCAGAAGACAGCACAGAGAGAGAGCAGAGGACAGAGAGAGCAGAGGGGACAGCACAGAGAGAGAGAGAGCCAGAGGGACAGAGAGAGCAGAGGACAGCACAGAGAGAGAGCAGAGGACAGAGAGAGCAGAGGACAGCACACAGAGAGAGAGCAGAGGACAGAGAGAGCAGAGGACAGCACACAGAGAGAGAGAGCAGAGGACAGAGAGAGCAGAGGACAGCACAGAGAGAGAGCAGAGGACAGAGAGAGCAGAGGACAGAGAGAGCAGAGGACAGAGAGAGCAGAGGACAGAGAGAGAGCAGAGGACAGCACAGAGAGAGAGCAGAGGACAGAGAGAGCAGAGGACAGAGAGAGAGCAGAGGACAGAGAGAGAGAGAGAAGACAGAGAGAGAGCAGAGGACAGAGAGAGCAGAGGACAGAGAGAGAGCAGAGGACAGAGAGAGCAGAGGACAGCACAGAGAGAGAGAGAGAGCAGGGGACAGAACAGAGAGAGAGAGAGCGAGAGGACAGAGAGAGAGAGAGCAGAGGACAGAGAGAGAGAGAGAGAGGACAGAGAGAGCAGAGGACAGAGAGAGAGCAGAGGACAGAAAGAGAGCAGAGGACAGCACAGAGAGAGAGAGCAGAGGACAAAGAGAGCAGAAGACAGCACAGAGAGAGAGCAAAAGACAGCACAGAGAGAGAGCAGAGGACAGAGAGAGAGGCAGAGGACAGCACAGAGAGAGAGAGAGAGCAGAGGACCTGCACAGAGAGAGAGAGCAGAGGACAGAGAGAGAGCAGAAGACAGCACAGAGAGAGAGCAAAAGACAGCACAGAGAGAGAGAGCAGAGGACACAGAGAGAGAACAGAGGACAGCACAGAGAGAGAGAGAGAACAGAGGACAGCACAGAGAGAGCAGAGGACAGAGAGAGAGAACAGTGGACAGCACAGAGAGAGAGAGAGCAGAAGACAGCACAGAGAGAGAGAGAGAGAGCAGAGGACAGCACAGAGAGAGAGAGAGAGCAGAGGACAGCACAGAGAGAGAGAGACAGAAGACAGCACAGAGAGAGAGAGAGCAGAGGACAGCACACAGAGAGAGAGAGCAGAGGACAGCACAGAGAGAGAGAGAGCTGAGGACAGCACAGAGAGAGAGCAGAGGACAGCACACAGAGAGAGAGAGAGAGAGAGAGCGAGAAGACAGCACAGAGAGAGAGCAGAGGACAGCACAGAGAGAGAGCAGAGGACAGCACACAGAGAGAGAGAGAGAGAGAGAGCAGAAGACAGCACAGAGAGAGAGCAGAGGACAGAGAGAGCAGAGGACAGCACAGAGAGAGAGAGCAGAGGACAGCACACAGAGAGAGAGAGAGCAGAGAGACAGAGAGAGAGCAGAGAAGAGACAGAGAGAGAGAGAGAGCAGAGGACAGAGAGAGCAGAGGACAGAGAGAGAGAGAGAGCAGAGGACAGAGAGAGAGCAGAGGACAGAGAGAGAGAGCGAGAGGGAGAGAGAGACAGAGAGCAGAGGACAGAGAGAGAACAGTGGACAGCACAGAGAGAGAGAGAGCAGAGGACAGCACAGAGAGAGAGAGCGAGAGGACAGCACACAGAGAGAGAGAGAGAGAGAGAGACACAGAGAGAGAGAGCAGAGGAGAGAGAGACAGAGAGCAGAGGACAGAGAGAGAGAACAGTGGACAGCACAGAGAGAGAGAGCAGAAGACAGCACAGAGAGAGAGATCAGAGGACAGCACACAGAGAGAGAGAGAGCAGAGGACAGCACACAGAGAGAGAGAGCTGAGGACAGCACAGAGAAAGAGAGAGCGAGAGGACAGAGAGAGCAGAGGACAGAGAGAGAGCAGAGGACAGCACAGAGAGAGAGAGCAGAGGACAGCACAGAGAGAGAGAGCAGAGGACAGAGAGAGAGCAGAGGACAGAGAGAGAGCAGAGGACAGAGAGAGCAGAGGACAGAGAGAGAGAGCGAGAGGGCAGAGAGAGAGAGCGACAGGACAGAGAGAGAGAGCAGAGGACAGCACAGAGAGAGCAGAGGACAGAGAGAGAGAGAGAGAGGACAGAGAGAGCAGAGGACAGAGAGAGAGCAGAGGACAGCACAGAGAGAGAGAGAGCGAGAGGACAGCACAGAGAGAGAGAGCAGAGGACAGCACAGAGAGAGCAGAGGACAGCACAGAGAGAGAGCAGAGGACAGAGAGAGCAGAGGACAGCACAGAGAGAGAGCAGAGGACAGAGAGAGCAGAGGACAGCACAGAGAGAGAGCAGAGGACAGAGAGAGCAGAGGACAGCACAGAGAGAGAGAGAGCAGAGGACAGAGAGAGCAGAGGACAGCACACAGAGAGAGAGCAGAGGACAGAGAGAGCAGAGGACAGCACACAGAGAACCTTATATTCTAGGTTCTTCTAAGTAGCCACCTTTTGCTTTGATTACTGCTTTGCACACTCTTGGCATTCTCTTGATGAGCTTCAAGAGGTAGTCACCTGAAATGGTCTTCCAACAGTCTTGAAGGAGTTCCCAGAGATGCTTAGCACTTGTTGGCCCTTTTGCCTTCACTCTGCGGTCCAGCTCACCCCAAACCATCTGGATTGGGTTCAGGTCTGGTGACTGTGGAGGCCAGGTCATCTGGCGTAGCACCCCATCACTCTACTTCTTGGTCACATAGCCCTTACACAGTCTGGAGGTGTTTGGGGTCATTGTCCTGTTGGTCCAACTAAACGCAAACCGGATGGAATAGCATGCCGCTGCAAGATGCTGTGGTAACCATGCTGGTTCAGAATAAATCCCCAACAGTGTCCCCAGCAAAGCGCCCCCACACCATCACACCTCCTCCTCCATGCTTCATGGTGGGATCCAGGCATGTAGAGTCCATTCCTTCACCTTTTCTGCGTCGCACAAAAACACGGTGGTTGGAACCAAAGATCTCAAATTTGGACTCATCAGACCAAAGCCCAGATTTCCACAGGTCTAATGTCCATTCCTTGTGTTCTTCTTGTGCTTGTTGCCTGTCCTTAGCAGCGGTTTCCTAGCAGCTATTTTACCATGAAGGCCTGCTGCACACAGTCTCCTCTTACCAGTTGTTGTAGAGATGTGTCTGCTGCTAGAACTCTGTGTGGCATTGACCTGGTCTCTAATCTGAGCTGCTGTTAACCTGCGATTTCTGAGGCTGGTGACTCGGATGAACTTATCCTCCGCAGCAGAGGTGACTCTTGGTCTTCCTTTCCTGGGGCGGTCCTCATGTGAGCCAGTTTCTTTGTAGTGCTTGATGGTTTTGGCCACTGCACTTGGGGACACTTTCAAAGTTTTCCCCAATTTTTCGGACTGACTGACCTTCATTTCTTAAAGTAATGATGGCCACTCGTTTTTCTTTACTTAGCTGCTTTTTTCTTGCCATAATACAAATTCTAACACTCCATTCAGTAGGACTATCAGCTGTGTATCCACCTGACTTCTGAACAACACAACTGATGGTCCCAACCCCATTTATAAGGCAAGAAATCCCACTTATTAAACCTGACAGGGCACACCTGTGAAGTGAAAACCATTTCAGGTGACTACCTCTTGAAGCTCATCAAGAGAATGCCAAGAGTGTGCAAAGCAGTAATCAAAGCAAAAGGTGGCTACTTTGAAGAACCTAGAATATAAGACATATTTTCAGTTGTTTCACACTTTTTTGGTAAGTATATAATTCCACATGTGGTAATTCATAGTTTTGATGCCTTCAGTGTGAATCTACAATTTGTATAGTCATGAAAATACAGAAAACTCTTGGAATGAGAAGGTGTGTCCAAACTTTTGGTCTGTACTGTATATATATATATATATATATATATATATATATAAGTGTCAAGTAATAACGCGGCTGCCTCAGACAGGGTCTGGACCCCAGGGCTGATATTACATGGAGCTGCCACCTTGCCTGCAGGTTGGTGTATGTCCCGGTGTGACCCCCCTCCCCCACACACACGCCAACATATCTCTGGTTTTCTGGTTTGTTATGTACAGTATGTCGCTCTCTCTGGGTGCAGCGCGTTCTCACTGCTATTGAGCCCAAGGCCACACAAACTTGGCAGCTGCCACTGACAGTGCTGCAGTGCCTCTTCTCACCAGCAGGGGGCACTGCACACTCATAGAATACACCCTGGGAATGGCTGGGCTGAAGGGTGTGCATAGGGCTCCAAGCAAGTTGTGCATCACAAACCACCCAAAAGTGCCCCCCACTTCCTGCCCTCCAGCATCACCAAATACACCCCACTCAACTGTGTGCACCTCAGTAGGAGTCAGTGACCCAGGGGCCACATGTGGCCCTCCAAACCAAACACCTGGCCCATAGCAGAGAAGAGCTCCTGTGCTGTAACCATTGCCGGCCGCTTCCTCATAATCTCGCTGTCATATATCCAATTACATTATTATACAGAGAGCAAATAATCAGTTTTCCATGGAACTGCGATCAAGCAGGAACTGGCAATGTCCGGGAGGATCTCAGACTGTCCACCCCAAAGCCCAGTGTACTGCAGACTCCAGAGCTGCGCTCACTATCCTGCTGGTGCTTATGGACTAAAGCGCTATAATACAGGGGAGAAAGAGGACTGTAGAGAGACAGGGCAAAGAATGGACAGAGAGAGAGCAAGCAGGGGATGCATGTGCAGAGAGAGAGCAGAGGACAGAGAGAGAGAGCAGAGGACAGAAAGAGCAGAGGACAGCACAGAGAGAGCAGAGGACAGAGAGAGAGCAGAGGACAGAGAGAGAGAGAGAGCGAGAGGACAGCACAGAGAGAGCAGAGGACAGAGAGAGAGAGAGCAGAGGACAGAGAGAGAGAGAGCGAGAGGACAGAGAGAGAGAGAGGGGCAGAGGGCAGAGAGAGAGCAGAGGACAGAGAGAGAGAGCAGAGGACAGAGATAGCGCAGAGGACATAGAGAGCAGAGGACAGAGAGAGAGAGAGCAGAGGACAGAGAGAGCGCAGAGGACAGAGAGAGCAGAGGACAGAGAGAGAGAGAGCAGAGGACAGAAAGAGCAGAGGACAGCACAGAGAGAGCAAAGGACAGAGAGAGAGCAGAGGACAGAGAGAGAGAGGCAGAGGACAGCACAGAGAGAGCAAGAGGACAGAGAGAGAGCAGAGGCAGAGAGAGCGAGAGGGGACAGAGAGAGAGCAGAGGACAGAGAGAGAGAGCAGAGGACAGAGAGAGAGGCAGAGGACAGAGAGAGAGAGAGGACAGAGAGAGAGAGCAGAGGACAGAAAGAGCAGAGGACAGCACAGAGAGAGCAAAGCAGAGAGAGAGCAGAGGACAGAGAGAGAGAGAGGGCAGAGGACAGCAGAGAGAGCAGAGGACAGAGAGAGAGAGCAGAAGACAGAGAGAGAGAGAGCAGAGGACAGAGAGAGAGAGAGCAGAGGACAGAGAGAGAGAGAGGCAGAGGACAGAGAGAGAGCAGAGGACAGAGAGAGCAGAGGACAGAGAGAGAGAGAGAGGACAGAGAGAGAGAGAGGGCAGAGGACAGAGAGAGAGCAGAGGACAGAGAGAGAGCAGAGGACAGAGAGAGAGAGCAGAGGACAGAGAGAGCGCAGAGGACATAGAGAGCAGAGGACAGAGAGAGAGAGAGCAGAGGACAGAGAGAGCGCAGAGACAGAGAGAGCAGAGGACAGAGAGAGAGAGAGCAGAGGACAGAAAGAGCAGAGGACAGCACAGAGAGAGCAAAGGACAGAGAGAGAGCAGAGGACAGAGAGAGAGAGCAGAGGACAGCACAGAGAGAGCAGAGGACAGAGAGAGAGCAGAGGACAGAGAGAGCAGAGGACAGAGAGAGAGCAGAGGACAGAGAGAGAGAGCAGAGGACAGAGAGAGAGCAGAGGACAGAGAGAGCAGAGGACAGAGAGAGAGAGCAGAGGACAGAAAGAGCAGAGGACAGCACAGAGAGAGCAAAGGACAGAGAGAGAGCAGAGGACAGAGAGAGAGAGAGCAGAGGACAGCACAGAGAGAGCAGAGGACAGAGAGAGAGAGCAGAAGACAGAGAGAGAGAGAGAGAGAGAGAGAGAGAGAGGCAGAGGACAGAGAGAGAGAGAGAGAGGACAGAGAGAGAGCAGAGGACAGAGAGAGAGCAGAGGACAGAGAGAGAGAGCAGAGGACAGAGAGAAAGAGCAGAGGACAGCACAGAGAGAGAGCAGAGGACAGCACACAGAGAGAGAGAGCAGAGAGAGAGAGAGCAGAGGACAGAGAGAGAGCGGGACAGAGAGAGTTGAGGACAGAGAGAGAGAGAGCGGGGGACAGGAGAGGGGGAGGGGGGGCAGGGGGCGGCACAGAGAGAGAGCGGGACAGAGAGAGAGAGAGGACAGAGAGAGCAGAGACAGAGAGAGAGCAGAGACAGAGAGAGAGAGCAGAGGACAGAGAGAGAGAGAGCAGAGGACAGAGAGAGAGAGAGAGCACAGAGAGAGAGAGAGAGAGAGACAGACAGAGAGAGAGAGCGACAGCACAGAGAGAGAGGCAGAGAGACAGCACAGAGAGAGAGAAGAGGACAGAGAGAGCAGAGGACAGCACAGAGAGAGAGAGAGGGACAGAGAGAGAGCAGAGGACAGAGAGAGCAGAGGAAGCACAGAGAGAGCAGAGGACAGAGAGAGGCAGAGGACAGAGAGAGCAGAGGACAGCACAGAGAGAGCAGAGGACAGAGAGAGCAGAGGACAGAGAGAGCAGAGGACAGCACAGAGAGAGAGAGAGAGGACAGAGAGAGAGAGACAGCCAGAGAGAGAGCAGAGGACAGAGAGAGAGCAGAGGACAGAGAGAGCAGAGGACAGAGAGAGCAGAGGACAGAGAGAGAGAGCAGAGGACAGAGAGAGAGAGGCAGAGACAGAGAGCAGAGGACAGAGAGAGCAGAGGACAGAGAGAGAGCAGAGGACAGAGAGAGAGAGCAGAGGACAGAGAGAGAGCAGAGGACAGAGAGAGCAGAGGACAGAGAGAGAGAGAGGACAGCACAGAGAGAGCAGAGGACAGAGATAGCAGAGGACAGCACAGAGAGAGAGCAGAGGACAGCACAGAGAGAGAGAGCAGAGGACAGCACAGAGAGAGAGCAGAGGACAGAGAGAGCAGAGGACAGCACAGAGAGAGCAGAGGACAGAGAGAGCAGAGGACAGCAAGAGAGAGAGCAGAGGACAGAGAGAGCAGAGGACAGCACAGAGAGAGAGCAGAGGACAGAGAGAGAGCAGAGGACAGAGAGAGAGAGAGAGAGCAGAGAGACAGAGAGAGCAGAAGACAGAGAGCAGAGGACAGAGAGAGAGCAGAGGACAGCACAGAGAGAGCAGAGGACAGAGAGAGAGCAGAGGACAGAGAGAGCAGAGTACAGCACAGAGAGAGCAGAGGACAGAGAGAGAGCAGAGGACAGCAGAGAGAGAGCAGAGGAGAGAGAGAGCAGAGGACAGCACACAGAGAGAGAGAGGGGACAGAGAGAGCAGAGGACAGAGAGAGTAGAGGACAGAGAGAGAGAGCAGAGGACAGAGAGAGCAGAGGACAGAGAGAGAGAGCAGAAGACAGCACAGAGAGAGAAAGAGGCAGAGAGAGAGCAGAGGATAGAGAGAGAGAGCAGAGGACAGAGAGAGAGCAGAGGACAGAGAGAGAGAGCAGAGGACAGAGAGAGAGCAGAGGACAGAGAGAGCAGAGGACAGAGAGAGAGAAGAGGACAGAGAGAGAGAGCAGAGGACAGAGAGAGCAGAGGACAGCAGAGAGAGAGAGCAGAGGACAGCACAGAGAGAGAGCAGAGGACAGAGAGAGCAGAGGACAGCACAGAGAGAGAGCAGAGGACAGCACAGAGAGAGAGAGCAGAGGACAGCACAGAGAGAGAGCAGAGGACAGAGAGAGAGAGGACAGAGAGAGCAGAGGACAGCCAGAGAGAGCAGAGGACAGAGAGAGCAGAGGACAGCACAGAGAGAGAGCAGAGGACAGAGAGAGCAGAGGACAGCACAGAGAGAGAGCAGAGGACAGAGAGAGCAGAGGACAGAGAGAGAGCAGAGGACAGAGAGAGAGAGCAGAGGACAGAGAGAGAGAGAGAGAGAGCAGAGGACAGAGAGAGCAGAGGACAGAGAGAGAGCAGAGGACAGAGAGAGAGAGAGAGAGAACAGAGAGAGAGAAGAGGACAGAGAGAGGAGAGGACAGAGAGAGAGCAGAGGACAGCACAGAGAGAGAGCAGAGGACAGAGAGAGGCAGAGGACAGCACAGAGAGAGAGCAGAGGACAGCACAGAGAGAGAGAGACAGAGGACAGCACAGAGAGAGAGCAGAGGACAGAGAGAGCAGAGGAAGCACAGAGAGAGCAGAGGACAGAGAGCAGAGGACAGCACAGAGAGAGAGCAGAGGACAGAGAGAGAGGAGGACAGAGAGAGAGAGAGAGCAGAGGACAGAGAGAGAGAGCAGAAGACAGAGAGAGAGGACAGAGAGAGAGAGCAGAGAGAGAGAGAGCAGAGGACAGCACAGAGAGAGAGAGACAGAGAGAGAGCAGAGGAAGAGAGAGAGAGTACAGCACAGAGAGAGCAGAGGAGAGAGAGAGCAGAGGACAGCAGAGAGAGAGCAGAGGACAGAGAGAGAGAGAGAGCACAGAGAGAGAGAGAGAGAAGAGAGAGAGAGAGCAGAGGACAGAGAGAGAGCAGAGGACAGAGAGAGAGAGAGACAGAGAGAGAGAGCAGAGCAGAGAAGCGAGAGACATAGAGAGCAGAGGACAGAGAGAGAGAGCAGAGAGAGAGAGAGAGAGGACAGAGAGAGAGAGAGAGAGGACAGAGAGAGCGCAGAGGACAGAGAGAGCAGAGGACAGATAGAGAGAGAGGACAGAGAGAGAGAGAGGACAGCACAGAGAGAGCAGAGGAAGAGAGAGAGAAAGACAGAGAGAGAGCAGAGGACAGAGAGAGAGCAGAGGACAGCACACAGAGAGAGAGCGGGACAGAGAGAGAAGGGACAGAGAGAGTAGAGGGACAGAGAGAGAGAGAGAGGACAGAGAGAGCAGAGGACAGAGAGAGAGAGAGAAGACAGCACAGAGAGAGAGAGAGGACAGAGAGAGAGAGAGAGAGAGAGAGAGAGAGCAGAGACACAGAGAGAGCAGAGGACAGAGAGAGAGAGACAGAGGACAGAGAGAGCAGACAGAGAGAGAGCAGAGGACAGAGAGAGAGAGAGCAGAGAGAGAGAGCAGAGGACAGCAGAGAGAGAGAGCAGACAGAGAGAGAGCAGAGGACAGAGAGAGAGACAGAGGACAGAGAGAGAGAGAGAGGACAGAGAGAGCAGAGGACAGACAGAGAGAGAGAGAGAGAGACAGCACAGAGAGAGAGCAGAGGACAGAGAGAGCAGAGGACAGCACAGAGAGAGAGCAGAGAGACAGCACAGAGAGAGAGAGCAGAGGAGCACAGAGAGAGAGAGAGAGGACAGAGAGAGCAGAGGACAGAGAGAGCAGAGGACAGCACAGAGAGAGCAGAGAGACAGAGAGAGCAGAGGACAGCACAGAGAGAGAGCAGAGGACAGAGAGAGCAGAGGACAGCACAGAGAGAGAGAGAGACAGAGAGAGCAGAGAGGACAGCACACAGAGAGAGAGCAGAGGACAGCACAGAGAGAGAGAGCAGAGGACAGCACAGAGAGAGAGACCAGAGACAGAGAGAGAGCAGAGAGAGAGCAGAGGGACAGAGAGAGAGAGACAGCACAGAGAGAGAGCAGAGGACAGAGAGAGCAGAGGACAGTACAGAGAGAGAGCAGAGGACAGAGAGAGAGGCAGAGAGACAGAGAGAGCAGAGGACAGAGAGAGCAGAGGACAGAGAGAGAGAGAGAGAAGAGGACAGAGAGAGAGAGCAGAAGACAGAGAGCAGAGGACAGAGAGAGAGAGAGAGACAGAGACAGAGAGAGAGCACAGACAGAGAGACAGAGAGAGAGCAGAGGACAGAGAGAGCAGAGTACAGCACACAGAGAGCCAGAGGACAGAGAGAGAGAGAGGACACCAGAGAGAGAGCAGAGACAGAGAGAGAGAGCGAGAGAACAGAGAGAGAGCAGAGCACAGAGAGAGAGAGAGGGACAGAGAGAGCAGAGGACAGAGAGAGAGCACAGACAGAGAGAGAGAGCAGATGACAGAGATAGCGCAGAGGACATAGAGAGCAGGACAGAGAGAGAGAGAGAGAGAGGACAGAGAGAGCGCGGGACAGAGAGAGCAGAGGACAGAGAGAGAGAGCAGAGAGACAGAGAGAGAGCAGAGGACAGAGAGAGAGCAGAGGACAGAGAGAGAGAGAGGGACAGAGAGAGAGAGAGAGCACAGAGCACAGAGAGAGAGAGCAGAGGACAGAGAGAAAGAGCAGAGAGACAGCACAGAGAGAGCAGAGGACAGCACACAGAGAGAGAGAGAGAGAGGGACAGAGAGAGAGCAGAGAGACACAGAGAGAGAGACACAGAGAGAGAGACAGAGGACAGAGAGAGCAGAGGACAGAGAGAGAGAGAGAGAGAGACACAGAGAGAGAGAGGACAGAGAGAGAGCGAGGGAGAGAGAGAGAGAGCAGAGGACAGAGAGAGAGAGCAGAGGACAGAGAGAGAGAGCAGAGGACAGAGAGAGCAGAGACAGAGAGAGAGCAGAGGACAGAGAGAGAGAGCAGACGACAGAGAGAGCAGAGGACAGCACAGAGAGAGAGAGCAGAGGACAGCACAGAGAGAGAGCAGAGGACAGAGAGAGCAGAGGACAGCACACAGAGAGAGAGAGAGAGCACAGAGAGAGCAGAGGACAGCACAGAGAGAGAGAGAGAAAGAGAGAGCGAGAGGACAGAGAGAGAGAGAGCAGAGGACAGAGAGAGCAGAGACAGAGAGAGAGCAGAGGACAGACAGAGAGAGAGAGCAGAGGACAGCACAGAGAGAGAGCAGAGGACAGAGAGAGAGAGAGAGACAGAGAGAGAGAGAGAAGACGAGAGAGCAGAGGACAGAGAGAGAGAGAGACAGAAGACAGAGAGAACAGAGGACAGAGAGAGAGAGAGCAGAGGACAGCACAGAGAGAGCAGAGGACAGAGAGAGAGAGCAGAGTACACAGAGAGAGAGAGAGAGCAGAGGACAGAGAGAGCAGAGGACAGAGAGAGCAGAGGACAGCACAGAGAGAGAGCAGAGGACAGAGAGAGAGAGCAGAGGACAGAGAGAGAGCAGAGGACAGAGAGAGCAGAGACAGAGAGAGCAGAGGACAGAGAGAGAGAGCAGAGGACAGAGAGAGAGCAGAGAGGACAGAGAGAGAGAGCAGAGGACAGCACAGAGAGAGCAGAGGCAGAGAGAGAGAGCAGAGGACAGAGAGAGCAGAGGACAGAGAGAGAGCAGAGGACAGCACAGAGAGAGAGAGCAGAGGACAGCACAGAGAGAGAGAGCATAGGACAGCACAGAGAGAGCAGAGGACAGCACAGAGAGAGAGCAGAGGACAGAGAGAGCAGAGGACAGCACAGAGAGAGAGAGCAGAGGACAGAGAGAGCAGAGGACAGCACAGAGAGAGAGCAGAGACAGAGAGAGCAGAGGACAGCACAGAGAGAGAGGCAGAGGACAGAGAGAGCAGAGGACAGCACACAGAGAGAGAGCAGAGGACAGAGAGAGCAGAGGACAGCACACAGAGATAGAGCAGAGGACAGAGAGAGCAGAGGACAGCACAGAGAGAGAGAGAGAGAGACAGAGAGAGCAGAGGACAGAGAGAGCAGAGAGAGAGAGCAGGACAGCACAGAGAGAGCAGAGGACAGAGAGAGCAGAGACAGAGAGAGAGCAGAGGACAGAGAGAGAGAGCGAGAAGACAGAGAGAGCAGAGCAGAGAGAGCAGAGGACAGAGAGAGAGCAGAGACAGAGAGAGAGAGAGAGAGAGAGCAGGGGACAGACAGAGAGAGAGAGAGAGAGAGCACAGGACAGAGAGAGAGAGAGCAGAGGACAGAGAGAGAGAGAGAGGGGACAGAGAGAGCAGAGACAGAGAGAGAGCAGAGGACAGAGAGAGAGCAGAGGACAGCACAGAGAGAGAGAGAGAGGACAAAGAGAGCAGAAGACAGCACAGAGAGAGAGCAAAAGACAGCACAGAGAGAGAGCAGAGGACAGAGAGAGACAGAGGACAGCACAGAGAGAGAGAGAGAGAGAGGACAGCACAGAGAGAGAGAGAGGGACAGAGAGAGAGCAGAAGACAGCACAGAGAGAGAGCAAAAGACAGCACAGAGAGAGAGAGCAGAGGACACAGAGAGAGAACAGAGGACAGCACAGAGAGAGAGAGAACAGAGGACAGCACAGAGAGAGCAGAGGACAGAGAGAGAGACAGTGGACAGCACAGAGAGAGAGAGAGAGCAGAAGACAGCCAGAGAGAGAGAGAGAGAGAGAGAGGACAGCACAGAGAGAGAGAGAGAGAGGACAGCACAGAGAGAGAGAGAGCAGAAGACAGCACACAGAGAGAGAGAGCAGAGGACAGCACAGAGAGAGAGAGAGCGGGGACAGCACAGAGAGAGAGCAGAGGACAGCACACACAGAGAGAGAGAGAGAGAGCAGAAGACAGCACAGAGAGAGAGCAGAGGACAGCACAGAGAGAGAGAGAGACACACACACAGAGAGAGAGAGAGAGAGCAGAAGACAGCACAGAGAGAGAGCAGAGGACAGAGAGAGCAGAGGACAGCACAGAGAGAGAGAGAGAGAGGAGAGCACACAGAGAGAGAGAGAGAGAGGACAGAAAGAGAGCAGAGGACAGAGAGAGAGAGAGCAGAAGACAGAGAGAGCAGAGGACAGAGAGAGAGAGAGAGCAGAGGACAGAGAGAGAGCAGAGGACAGAGAGAGAGAGCGAGAGGAGAGAGAGAGACAGAGAGCAGAGGACAGAGAGAGAGAACAGTGGACAGCACAGAGAGAGAGAGAGAGAGGGACAGCACAGAGAGAGAGAGCAGAGGACAGCACACAGAGAGAGAGAGACAGAGGACAGAGAGAGAGCAGAGGAGAGAGAGACAGAGAGCAGAGGACAGAGAGAGAGAACAGTGGACAGCACAGAGAGAGAGAGCGAAGACAGCACAGAGAGAGAGAGAGAGGACAGCACACAGAGAGAGAGAGAGCAGAGGACAGCACACAGAGAGAGAGAGCTGAGGACAGCACAGAGAAAGAGAGAGCAGAGGACAGAGAGAGCAGAGGACAGAGAGAGAGAGCGAGGACAGAGAGAGAGCAGAGGACAGAGAGAGAGAGCAGAGGACAGCACAGAGAGAGCAGAGGACAGAGAGAGAGAGCAGAGGACAGAGAGAGCAGAGGACAGAGAGAGAGCAGAGGACAGCACAGAGAGAGAGAGCAGAGGACAGCACAGAGAGAGAGAGCAGAGGACAGCACAGAGAGAGCAGAGGACAGCACAGAGAGAGAGCAGAGGACAGAGAGAGCAGAGGACAGCACAGAGAGAGAGAGCAGGGACAGAGAGAGAGCAGAGGACAGCACAGACAGAGCAGAGGACAGAGAGAGAGCAGAGGACAGAGAGAGCAGAGTACAGCACAGAGAGAGCAGAGGACAGAGAGAGAGCAGAGGACAGCAGAGAGAGAGCAGAGGACAGAGAGAGAGAGAGCAGAGAACAGAGAGAGAGAGAGCACAGAGAGAGAGAGAGCAGAGGACAGAGAGAGAGCAGAGGACAGAGAGAGAGAGCGGACAGAGAGAGAGAGCAGATGACAGAGATAGCGCAGAGGACATAGAGAGCAGAGGACAGAGAGAGAGAGCAGAGGACAGAGAGAGCGCAGAGGACAGAGAGAGCAGAGGACAGAGAGAGAGAGAGAGGCAGAGAGAGAGCAGAGGACAGAGAGAGAGAGAGGGACAGAGAGAGAGAGCAGAGGACAGAGAGAGAGAGACAGAGGACAGAGAGAAAGAGCAGAGGACAGCACAGAGAGAGAGCAGAGGACAGCACACAGAGAGAGAGAGAGAGAAGAGAGAGAGAGAGCAGAGGACAGCACACAGAGAGAGAGAGCTGAGGACAGCACAGAGAAAGAGAGAGCAGAGACAGCACACAGAGAGAGAGAGCAGAGGACAGCACAGAGAGAGAGAGAGCTGAGGACAGCACAGAGAGAGGCAGAGGACAGCACACACACAGAGAGAGAGAGAGAGAGAGAAGACAGCACAGAGAGAGAGCGAGGGACAGAGAGAGCAGAGAGACAGCACAGAGAGAGAGCAGAGGACAGCACACAGAGAGAGAGAGAGAGGACAGAGAGAGGCAGAGGACAGAGAGAGAGAGCAGAGGACAGCACAGAGAGAGAGAGAGAGAGAGGGACAGCACAGAGAGAGAGAGGCAGAGGACAGAGAGAGAGGCAGAAGACAGCACAGAGAGAGAGCAAAAGACAGCACAGAGAGAGAGAGAGCAGAGGACACAGAGAGAGACAGAGGACAGCACAGAGAGAGAGAGAACAGAGGACAGCCAGAGAGAGCAGAGGACAGAGAGAGAGAACAGTGGACAGCACAGAGAGAGAGAGAGAGCGAAGACAGCACAGAGAGAGAGAGAGAGAGAGAAGGCACCACCACAGAGAGAGAGAGCAGAGGACAGCACAGAGAGAGAGAGAGCAGAAGACAGCACACAGAGAGAGAGAGCAGAGGACAGAGAGAGCAGAGGCAGAGAGAGCGGCAGAGAGAGCAGAGGACAGCCACAGAGAGAGAGCAGAGGACAGAGAGAGCAGAGGACAGAGAGAGAGCAGAGGACAGAGAGAGAGAGCGAGAAGACAGAGAGAGCAGAGGACAGAGAGAGCAGAGGACAGAGAGAGAGCAGAGGACAGAGAGAGCAGAGGACAGCACAGAGAGAGAGAGAGAGCGAGGGGACAGAACAGAGAGAGAGAGAGAGAGGACAGAGAGAGAGAGAGAGAGGACAGAGAGAGAGAGAGAGAGAGACAGAGAGAGAGACCAGAGAGAGAGCAGAGGACAGAAAGAGAGCACAGCAGAGAGAGAGAGCAGAGGACAAAGAGAGCAGAAGACAGCACAGAGAGAGAGCAAAAGACAGCACAGAGAGAGAGCAGAGGACAGAGAGAGAGCAGAGGACAGCACAGAGAGAGAGAGAGAGCAGAGGACAGCACAGAGAGAGAGAGCAGAGGACAGAGAGAGAGCAGAAGACAGCACAGAGAGAGAGCAAAAGACAGCACAGAGAGAGAGAGAGCAGAGGACACAGAGAGAGAACAGAGGACAGCACAGAGAGAGAGAGACAGAGGACAGCACAGAGAGAGCAGAGGACAGAGAGAGAGAACAGTGGACAGCACAGAGAGAGAGAGAGAGCGAGAAGACAGCACAGAGAGAGAGAGAGAGAGAGAGAGACACCCAGAGAGAGAGAGAGCAGAGGACAGCACAGAGAGAGAGAGAGCAGAAGACAGCACACAGAGAGAGAGAGCAGAGGACAGCACAGAGAGAGAGAGAGCTGAGGACAGCACAGAGAGAGAGCAGAGAGCACACACAGAGAGAGAGAGAGAGAGCAGAAGACAGCACAGAGAGAGAGCAGAGGACAGCACAGAGAGAGAGCAGAGGACAGCACACACACAGAGAGAGAGAGAGAGAGCAGAAGACAGCACAGAGAGAGAGAGAGGACAGAGAGAGCAGAGGACAGCACAGAGAGAGAGAGCAGAGGACAGCACACAGAGAGAGAGAGAGAGAGGACAGAGAGAGAGAGAGAGAGACAGAGAGAGAGAGAGCGAGAGACACAGAGAGAGAGAGAGAGAGAGAGAGAGAGAGAGCAGAGGACAGAGAGAGAGCAGAGGACAGAGAGAGAGAGAGAGGAGAGAGAGACAGAGAGCAGAGGACAGAGAGAGAGAACAGTGGACAGCACAGAGAGAGAGAGAGAGCAGAGGACAGCACAGAGAGAGAGAGCAGAGGACAGCACACAGAGAGAGAGAGAGCAGAGGACAGAGAGAGAGCAGAGGAGAGAGAGACAGAGAGCAGAGGACAGAGAGAGAGAACAGTGGACAGCACAGAGAGAGAGAGCGAAGACAGCACAGAGAGAGAGAGCAGAGGACAGCACACAGAGAGAGAGAGAGCAGAGGACAGCACACAGAGAGAGAGAGCGAGGACAGCACAGAGAAAGAGAGAGCAGAGGACAGAGAGAGCAGAGGACAGAGAGAGAGAGAGCAGAGGACAGAGAGAGAGCAGAGGACAGAGAGAGAGAGCAGAGGACAGCACAGAGAGAGCAGAGGACAGAGAGAGAGAGCAGAGGACAGAGAGAGCAGAGGACAGAGAGAGAGCAGAGGACAGCACAGAGAGAGAGAGCAGAGGACAGCACAGAGAGAGAGAGGCAGAGGACAGCACAGAGAGAGCAGAGGACAGCACAGAGAGAGAGCAGAGGACAGAGAGAGCAGAGGACAGCACAGAGAGAGAGAGCAGAGGACAGAGAGAGAGCAGAGGACAGCACAGACAGAGCAGAGGACAGAGAGAGAGCAGAGGACAGAGAGAGCAGAGTACAGCACAGAGAGAGCAGAGGACAGAGAGAGAGCAGAGGACAGCAGAGAGAGAGCAGAGGACAGAGAGAGAGAGAGCAGAGAACAGAGAGAGAGCAGAGCACAGAGAGAGAGAGAGCAGAGGACAGAGAGAGAGCAGAGGACAGAGAGAGAGCAGAGGACAGAGAGAGAGAGCAGATGACAGAGATAGCGCAGAGGGACATAGAGAGCAGAGGACAGAGAGAGAGAGCAGAGGGACAGAGAGAGCGCAGAGGACAGAGAGAGCAGAGGACAGAGAGAGAGAGCAGAGGACAGAGAGAGAGCAGAGGACAGAGAGAGAGAGCAGAGGACAGAGAGAGAGAGCAGAGGACAGAGAGAGAGAGCAGAGGACAGAGAGAAAGAGCAGAGGACAGCACAGAGAGAGAGCAGAGGACAGCACACAGAGAGAGAGAGCAGAGGACAGAGAGAGAGAACAGAGGACAGAGAGAGCAGAGGACAGAGAGAGAGAGCAGAAGAGCACAGAGAGAGAGAGAGGACAGAGAGAGAGAGAGGATAGAGAGAGAGAGCAGAGGACAGAGAGAGAGAGAGAGGACAGAGAGAGAGCAGAGACAGAGAGAGAGCAGAGGACAGAGAGAGCAGAGGACAGAGAGAGAGCAGAGGACAGAGAGAGAGAGCAGACGACAGAGAGAGCAGAGGACAGCACAGAGAGAGAGAGAGAGGACAGCACAGAGAGAGAGCAGAGGACAGAGAGAGCAGAGGACAGCACAGAGAGAGAGAGAGCAGAGGACAGAGAGAGAGAGGACAGCACAGAGAGAGAGAGAGAGAGAGAGAGGACAGAGAGAGAGAGAGAGGACAGAGAGAGCAGAGGACAGAGAGAGAGCAGAGGACAGCACAGAGAGAGAGCAGAGGACAGCACAGAAAGAGAGCAGAGGACAGAGAGAGAGAGCAGAGGACAGAGAGAGAGCAGAAGACAGAGAGAGCAGAGGACAGAGAGAGAGAGAGAGAGAAGACAGAGAGAACAGAGGACAGAGAGAGAGAGAGAGCAGAGGACAGCACAGAGAGAGCAGAGGACAGAGAGAGAGAGCAGAGTACAGAGAGAGAGAGAGAGAGAGAGGGACAGAGAGAGCAAGAGGACTGAGAGAGAGCCAGAGGACAGCACAGAGAGAGAGCAGAGGACAGAGAGAGAGCAGAGGACAGAGAGAGAGCAGAGGACAGAGAGAGCAGAGGACAGAGAGAGCAGAGGACAGAGAGAGAGAGCAGAGGACAGAGAGAGAGCAGAAGACAGAGAGAGAGAGCAGAGGACAGCACAGAGAGAGCAGAGGACAGAGAGAGAGCAGAGGACAGAGAGAGCAGAGGACAGAGAGAGAGCAGAGGACAGCACAGGAGAGAGAGAGCAGAGGACAGCACAGAGAGAGAGAGCAGAGGACAGCACACAGAGAGCAGAAGACAGCACAGAGAGAGAGCAGAGGACAGAGAGAGCAGAGGACAGCACAGAGAGAGAGAGCGCAGAGGACAGAGAGAGCAGAGGACAGCACAGAGAGAGAGCAGAGGACAGAGAGAGCAGAGGACAGCACAGAGAGAGAGAGCAGAGGACAGAGAGAGCAGAGGACAGCACACAGAGAGAGAGCAGAGGACAGAGAGAGCAGAGGACAGCACACAGAGAGAGAGAGCAGAGGACAGAGAGAGCAGAGGACAGCACAGAGAGAGAGCAGAGGACAGAGAGAGCAGAGGACAGAGAGAGCAGAGGACAGAGAGGCAGAGGACAGAGAGAGAGCAGAGGACAGCACAGAGAGAGAGCAGAGGACAGAGAGAGCAGAGGACAGAGAGAGAGCAGAGGACAGAGAGAGAGAGAGAAGACAGAGAGAGCAGAGGACAGAGAGAGCAGAGGACAGAGAGAGAGCAGAGGACAGAGAGAGCAGAGGACAGCACAGAGAGAGAGAGAGAGCAGGGGACAGAACAGAGAGAGAGAGAGCAGAGGACAGAGAGAGAGAGAGCAGAGGACAGAGAGAGAGAGAGCAGAGGACAGAGAGAGCAGAGGACAGAGAGAGAGCAGAGGACAGAAAGAGAGCAGAGGACAGCACAGAGAGAGAGAGCAGAGGACAAAGAGAGCAGAAGACAGCACAGAGAGAGAGCAAAAGACAGCACAGAGAGAGAGCAGAGGACAGAGAGAGAGCAGAGGACAGCACAGAGAGAGAGAGAGAGAGAGGACAGCACAGAGAGAGAGAGCAGAGGACAGAGAGAGAGCAGAAGACAGCACAGAGAGAGAGCAAAAGACAGCACAGAGAGAGAGAGCAGAGGACACAGAGAGAGAACAGAGGACAGCACAGAGAGAGAGAGAGAACAGAGGACAGCACAGAGAGAGCAGAGGACAGAGAGAGAGAACAGTGGACAGCACAGAGAGAGAGAGAGAGAAGACAGCACAGAGAGAGAGAGAGAGAGCAGAGGACAGCACAGAGAGAGAGAGAGAGCAGAGGACAGCACAGAGAGAGAGAGCAGAAGACAGCACAGAGAGAGAGAGAGCAGAGGACAGCACACAGAGAGAGAGAGCAGAGGACAGCACAGAGAGAGAGAGAGCGAGGACAGCACAGAGAGAGAGCAGGGACAGCACACAGAGAGAGAGAGAGAGAGAGAGAGCAGAGACAGCACAGAGAGAGAGCAGAGGACAGCACAGAGAGAGAGCAGAGGACAGCACACAGAGAGAGAGAGAGAGAGAGAGAGCAGAAGACAGCACAGAGAGAGAGCAGAGGACAGAGAGAGCAGAGGACAGCACAGAGAGAGAGAGCAGAGGACAGCACACAGAGAGAGAGAGAGCAGAGGACAGAGAGAGAGCAGAGGACAGAGAGAGAGAGAGAGCGAGAGGACAGAGAGAGCAGAGGACAGAGAGAGAGAGAGAGCAGAGGACAGAGAGAGAGCAGAGGACAGAGAGAGAGAGCAGAGGGAGAGAGAGACAGAGAGCAGAGGACAGAGAGAGAACAGTGGACAGCACAGAGAGAGAGAGCAGAGGACAGCACAGAGAGAGAGAGCAGAGGACAGCACACAGAGAGAGAGAGAGAGCAGGGCAGAGAGAGAGAGCAGAGGAGAGAGAGACAGAGAGCAGAGGACAGAGAGAGAGAACAGTGGACAGCACAGAGAGAGAGAGCAGAAGACAGCACAGAGAGAGAGATCAGAGGACAGCACACAGAGAGAGAGAGAGCAGAGGACAGCACACAGAGAGAGAGAGCTGAGGACAGCACAGAGAAAGAGAGAGCAGAGGACAGAGAGAGCAGAGGACAGAGAGAGAGCAGAGGACAGCACAGAGAGAGAGAGCAGAGGACAGCACAGAGAGAGAGAGCAGAGGACAGAGAGAGAGCAGAGGACAGAGAGAGAGCAGAGGACAGAGAGAGCAGAGGACAGAGAGAGAGAGCAGAGGGCAGAGAGAGAGCAGGGCAGAGAGAGAGAGCAGAGGACAGCACAGAGAGAGCAGAGGACAGAGAGAGAGAGCAGAGGACAGAGAGAGCAGAGGACAGAGAGAGAGCAGAGGACAGCACAGAGAGAGAGAGAGCAGGGACAGCACAGAGAGAGAGAGCAGAGGACAGCACAGAGAGAGCAGAGGACAGCACAGAGAGAGAGCAGAGGACAGAGAGAGCAGAGGACAGCACAGAGAGAGAGCAGAGGACAGAGAGAGCAGAGGACAGCACAGAGAGAGAGCAGAGGACAGAGAGAGACAGAGGACAGCACAGAGAGAGAGAGAGAAGAGGACAGAGAGAGCAGAGGACAGCACACAGAGAGAGAGCAGAGGACAGAGAGAGCAGAGGACAGCACACAGAGAGAGAGCAGAGGACAGAGAGAGCGAGAGAGGACAGCACAGAGAGAGAGCAGAGGACAGAGAGAGCAGAGGACAGAGAGAGAGAGAGAGGGACAGAGAGAGCAGAGGACAGAGAGAGAGCAGAGGACAGCACAGAGAGAGAGCAGAGGACAGAGAGAGCAGAGGACAGAGAGAGAGCGAGAGGACAGAGAGAGAGAGAGAGAAGACAGAGAGAGCAGAGGACAGAGAGAGCAGAGGACAGAGAGAGAGCAGAGGACAGAGAGAGCAGAGGACAGCACAGAGAGAGAGAGAGAGCAGGGGACAGAACAGAGAGAGAGAGAGCGAGAGAGAGAGAGAGAGAGAGAGAGAGAGAGAGAGAGAGAGAGAGAGAGAGAGGACAGAGAGAGAGAGAGCAGAGGACAGAGAGAGCAGAGGACAGAGAGAGAGCAGAGGACAGAAAGAGAGCAGAGGACAGCACAGAGAGAGAGAGCAGAGGACAAAGAGAGCAGAAGACAGCACAGAGAGAGAGCAAAAGACAGCACAGAGAGAGAGCAGAGGGACAGAGAGAGAGCAGAGGACAGCACAGAGAGAGAGAGCAGAGGACAGAGAGAGAGCAGAAGACAGCACAGAGAGAGAGCAAAAGACAGCACAGAGAGAGAGAGAGCAGAGGACACAGAGAGAGAACAGAGGACAGCACAGAGAGAGAGAGAACAGAGGACAGCACAGAGAGAGCAGAGGACAGAGAGAGAGAACAGTGGACAGCACAGAGAGAGAGAGAGAGAGACAGAGACAGCACCGAGAGAGAGAGAGAGAGAGAGAGAGAGAGAGAGAGCAGAGGACAGCACAGAGAGAGAGAGAGAGCAGAGGGACAGCACAGAGAGAGAGAGAGCAGAAGACAGCACAGAGAGAGAGAGAGCAGAGGACAGCACACAGAGAGAGAGAGCAGAGGACAGCACAGAGAGAGAGAGAGAGCTGAGGGACAGCACAGAGAGAGAGCAGAGGACAGCACACAGAGAGAGAGAGAGAGAGAGAGAGAGAGAGAGAGAGCAGAAGACAGCACAGAGAGAGAGCAGAGGACAGCACAGAGAGAGAGCAGAGGACAGCACAC
The DNA here is from genome assembly GCA_947044405.1 of Leptodactylus fallax. NCBI lineage: Eukaryota > Metazoa > Chordata > Amphibia > Anura > Leptodactylidae > Leptodactylus > Leptodactylus fallax. The sequence goes on along the minus strand of CAMRHE010000751.1, from coordinate 140,857 downwards.
AGAGAGAGAGAGAGAGCAGAGGACAGCACAGAGAGAGAGCAGAGGACAGAGAGAGCAGAGGACAGCACAGAGAGAGAGAGAGCAGAGGACAGCACACAGAGAGAGAGAGAGCAGAGGACAGAGAGAGAGCAGAGGACAGAGAGAGAGAGAGAGAGCAGAAGACAGAGAGAGCAGAGGACAGAGAGAGAGAGAGAGCGAGAGGACAGAGAGAGAGAGAGCGAGAGGGGAGAGAGAGACAGAGAGCAGAGGACAGAGAGAGAGAACAGTGGACAGCACAGAGAGAGAGAGCAGAGGACAGCACAGAGAGAGAGAGCAGAGGACAGCACACAGAGAGAGAGAGAGCAGAGGACAGCACACAGAGAGAGAGAGCTGAGGACAGCACAGAGAAAGAGAGAGCAAAGGACAGAGAGAGCAAGAGAGAAAGAGCAGAGGACAGAGAGAAAGAGAACACAGCACAGAGAAAGAGAGTGAGAGACAGCAGAGGAAAAAGAGCAGAGGAGAGCGCGGGAGTGAGTGCTGTGCGAGCAGAGGGTAATGGGGCAATATAGGTGCATGCAATCCTCCCTATACATGTGCAGTATATACAGTATAATATTCGCTACATCCAGTGTCCAGCCCCAGATTTCACCTTACAATTCATCCACCCACAATTCCCTGCAACAAGAGGGACCTAGAGCTCTACTCATCCTCAAGACCCGTTAATAGAATGCAAGGACTACAGTGAAGAATGACACACTGTCAGTGCAATTGCAAAAGAGAGAGCAGGGAAGAATATAACTCCACATGGCATTCAGGGTCCTTGGAAAGCTGGGTGACGGAGTTGGATACTGTAATAGCAACATAATGGCTGAATACATTACATGTGGTGGAGGCGCTGCGTGGTTGCCAGGCAGTGTCACAGTGGTTATACACAGGAGGGAATGGCGCTTGTGTCCTATTCACTAGTCTGTGATTACACTAGCCACACACGGCGGCGGAATCCCCTCAGTATCTCACACGTCTCACTGCTTGTGTTAAGCCATGTTTACTATGTGTCAGTCACACAGCGAGCCTGAGTCACCGCTCATATCTCCTGAAGAATGATGGGGGTTGTACTGCTGGGCGTGAAGTGACAAGGCATCTGGTGCTGTTACCGCACTGCGCGCTGTATACCGTCATGTGGGGGACACCAGGAGGGAAAAATCCCTGAAACTCTAGAGGAATGTGCAGCACATTAGTAACACTAACACCTGCACACCCTCACAGGGGCAGCTCCACAGCATCACAGGGGCAGCTCCACAGCATCACAGGGGCAGCTCCACAGCATCACAGGGGCAGCTCCACAGTATTACAGGGGCAGCTCCACAGTATTACAGGGGCAAATCCACAGCATCACAGGGGCAAATCCACAGCATCACAGGGGCAGCTCCACAGCATCACAGGGGCAGCTCCACAGCATCACAGGGGCAGCTCCACAGTATTACAGGGGCAGCTCCACAGTATTACAGGGGCAGCTCCACAGCATCACAGGGGCAGCTCCACAGTATTACAGGGGCAGCTCCACAGCATCACAGGGGCAAATCCACAGCATCACAGGGGCAGCTCCACAGCATCACAGGGGCAGCTCCACAGCATCACAGGGGCAGCTCCACAGTATTACAGGGGCAGCTCCACAGCATCACAGGGGCAAATCCACAGCATCACAGGGGCAGCTCCACAGCATCACAGGGGCAGCTCCACAGTATTACAGGGGCAGCTCCACAGTATTACAGGGGCAGCTCCACAGCATCACAGGGGCAGCTCCACAGTATTACAGGGGCAGCTCCACAGCATCACAGGGGCAGCTCCACAGTATTACAGGGGCAGCTCCACAGTATTACAGGGGCAGCTCCACAGCATCACAGGGGCAGCTCCACAGTATTACAGGGGCAGCTCCACAGTATTACAGGGCCAGCTCCACAGCATCACAGGGGCAGCTCCACAGTATTACAGGGGCAGCTCCACAGCATCACAGGGGAAGCTCCACAGTATTACAGGGGCAGCTCCACACCCTCACAGGGGCAGCTCCACAGCATCACAGGGGCAGCTGCACAGTAATACAAGGGCAGCTCCACAGCATCACAGGGGGCAGATTCACAGTCTCACTTTTTTGTACTAGTGAATTATAAATAATTATAAGATATTACAGGATATTCTTACTACATGGGACAGGAGCAAAATATCTCTATATATGGTAAAGTGACATAAATACCAGTATAGGACTGGAGGGGCAGATGTATGAGGGGGCAAGACAGCAGGAGAGACGGAAAGTCTGAGCACAGGAAGAGAGAAAAGTAGTGATAATAATGTAATAGTGCTGGTAATTGTGGTAATAGTGATAATGATGGTGGTAATAGTGCTGATGAAGATGGTGGTAATAGGGATGATGATGGTAATAATAGTGATGATGATGATGGTAATGATAATATTGATGGTGGTGATAGTGATTATAATGGTGATTATAATGATGATGGTGGTGATAATAGTGATGATGGTGGTGATGATAATGTTGATGATGATGGTGATAGTGATGATGATGGTGATTATAGTAATGATGATGATGCTGGTGATAGTGATGATGGTAGTGATAATAGTGATGATGATGGTGATAGTGATGATGATGGTGATAATAGTGATAATGATGGTGATAGTGATGATGGTGATAATAGTGATGATGATGGTGATAGTGATGATGATGGTGATAATAGTGATAATGATGGTGATAGTGATGATGGTGATGATGATGGTGATAGTGATGATGATGATGGTGATAATAGTGATGATGATGGTGATAGTGATGATGATGGTGATAATAGTGATAATGATGGTGATAATAGCGGTGATAGTGATGATGATGGTGATAATAGTGTTGTTACTGATATTATTAGTCAGTTAATTTACACAGCTGCAAAAATAGAAATAATGAAACAATCCGTCTATATGTAGAGTCAGTGCCGCTCTGTATACTGCCAGAGAATGCATCTGTAAGGATACAGGATATATAATGGTAATATACTGTATATATAACAAACAGTATTATATATAATCATCAGATACCATATATAATGGTCAGATACTGTATATAATAGCAATATACTGTATATAATGGTCAGATACTATAGATGTTATGGTTTATAGTAATGATCAGATAGTGTATAGTGTATATATGGTCAGACACATGTGATGTTGGGGCCTATAGTGTCTCTTATCACCTCCTGGGCCTCCTATCTGCAGACTGTTGCTCTCCTTCCCATCTGTAGCGGCAGGTTAATGGTTAGCTCCTCGGTACACAAGCGTAAGCTCATTAAATAGCCGTCTCTGGGCCAGCGCTCCTGACAATGGCGCGGTCCTGCCGTGAATCATCCTGTTTGCTCTGTAATAATATTTACCGCTGGCAGCAGCGGGGGAATGTTTACCGAGGACGCATGACAGCAGTGCACCTGCAGTGTAAAGGAAGTGCCAGCACTGCCCTGTACTCAGAGGTTTTATCTCCATTTGGAAAAGCTGGGTGACAACCAATATGACTGCCACATGGCAAAGCTGGAGGACAATCCCTACTGTGACCGGAGGCATACTGTCAGGAGTATGATTGGTCACTGAACAGGAATAAAGGCTCCTCCCACTAGACCTCTACAGAGATTGACACTCCCTTTGGGCTCATGCAAGTTTCATTTTTCTAAAAAGAGGGGATTTCAGAAAATGTTAGGAGAGAATCTATGATGTTATGAATTATAACTCACTGACAATGACAGCCAAAAACTGGAAGGCGCAGGCAGGGGAAGATGAGCAGTGCCCAGATGGTTCTGACACTGCTGGTTCCCAATAGGATGGAAAGCATGTCCTGTCTGACCTAGAGCCTAGACATCGCACCGTGTCCGGGGTCCTCCTGTCTGACCTGGAGCCTAGACATCACACCATGACCGGGGTCCTCCTGTCTGACCTGGAGCCTAGATATCGCACCATGACCGGGGTCCTCCTGTCTGACCTGGAGCCTAGACATCCCACCATGACCGGGGTCCTCCTGTCTGACCTGGAGCCTAGACATCGCACCGTGTCCGGAGTCCTCCTGTCTGACCTGGAGCCTAGACATCGCATCGTGTCCATGGTCCTATTGTCTGACCTGGAGCCTAGACATCACACCGTGTCCGGGGTCCTCCTGTCTGACCTGGAGCCTAGACATCACACCGTGTCCGGGGTCCTCCTGTCTGACCTGGAGCCTAGACATCACAACGTGTCCGGGGTCCTCCTGTCTGACCTGGAGCCTAGACATCACACCGTGTCCATGGTCCTATTGTCTGACCTGGAGCCTAGACATCGCACCATGTACGGGGTGCTCCTGGCTGACCTTGAGCCTAGACATCGCACCGTGTCCAGGGTCCTCCTGTCTGACCTGGAGCCTAGACATCGCACTGTGTCTGGGGTCCTCCTGTCTGACCTGGAGCCTAGACATCGCACCATGACCGGGGTCCTCCTGTCTGACCTGGAGCCTAGACATCGCACCATGACCGGGGTCCTCCTGTCTGACCTGGAGCCTAGACATCGCACCATGACCGGGGTCCTCCTGTCTGACCTGGAGCCTAGACATCACACCGTGTCCGGGGTCCTCCTGTCTGACCTGGAGCCTAGACATCACACCGTGTCCGGGGTCCTCCTGTCTGACCTGGAGCCTAGACATCACAACGTGTCCGGGGTCCTCCTGTCTGACCTGGAGCCTAGACATCACACCGTGTCCATGGTCCTATTGTCTGACCTGGAGCCTAGACATCGCACCATGTCCGGGGTCCTCCTGTCTGACCTGGAGCCTAGACATCGCACTGTGTCCAGGGTCCTCCTGTCTGACCTGGAGCCTAGACATCGCACTGTGTCTGGGGTCCTCCTGTCTGACCTGGAGCCTAGACATCGCACCATGTCTGGGGTCCTCCTGTCTGACCTGGAGCCTAGACATCGCACCATGACCGGGGTCCTCCTGTCTGACCTGGAGCCTAGACATCGCACCATGACCGGGGTCCTCCTGTCTGACCTGGAGCCTAGACATCACACCATGACCGGGGTCCTCCTGTCTGACCTGGAGCCTAGACATCGCACCGTGTCCGGGGTCCTCCTGTCTGACCTGGAGCCTAGACATCACACCGTGTCCGGGGTCCTCCTGTCTGACCTGGAGCCTAGACATCGCACCATGACTGGGGTCCTCCTGTCTGACCTGGAGCCTAGACATCACACCATGACCGGGGTCCTCCTGTCTGACCTGGAGCCTAGACATCACACCGTGTCCGGGGTCCTCCTGTCTGTGGGCAGCCTTCATGTAGTTTACACAGATGTAGTAGAGCTGAAGTAGTTATTCAAGCCACACACTCAGCTCTCCACACAATACTATCAGCTGCCCCCTCCCCTGGGGCATCAGGATATACTCTGCACACACAATATACATATATATATATATATATATATACATATACATATATATATATATACACACACACAAGTATACATGGATGCAGCTCTGTACACTATATATATATATATATATACACACACACACACACAATACTATATAATCTACCGCCCCCATCTCCATGGGGTATCAGGATGTAGCTCTATATATATATATATATATATATATATATACACACACAATACTATACATCTACCGCCCCCTCTCCCTGGGGTATCAGGATGTAGCTCTGTACACTATATATATATATATATATATATATATCACACACAATACTAATAATCTACCGCCCCCTCTCCCTGGGGCATCAGGATGTAGCTCTGTACACTATGTATATATATATATATATACAAATTCACACCATCACTATGTATATATATATATATATACACACACAATACTAATAATCTACCGCCCCCTCTCCCTGGGGTATCGGATGTAGCTCTGTACACTATGTATATATATATATATACACACACAATACTAATAATCTACCGCCCCCTCTCCCTGGGGTATCAGGATGTAGCTCTGTACACTATGTATATATATATATATACTATATATATATATATATATATATATATATATACACACACAATACTAATAATCTACCGCCCCCTCTCCCTGGGGCATCAGGATGTAGCTCTGTACCACTATGTATATATATATATATATATACACACACATATACTAATACACCCACCGCCCCCTCTCCCTGGGGTATCAGGATGTAGCTCTGTACACTATGTATATATATATATATATATATATATATATATATATATATATATATACACACACAATACTAATAATCTACCGCCCCCTCTCCCTGGGGCATCAGGATGTAGCTCTGTACACTATGTATATATATATATATATACACACACAATACTAATACATCTACCGCCCCTCCGGGGCATCACGTAGCTCTGTACATATATATATATATATATATATATATATATATATATATACACACACAACTAATAATCTACCCCCCCCTCTCCCTGGGGTATCAGGATGTAGCTCTGTACACTATGTATATATATATATATACACACACACAATACTAATAATCTACCGCCCCCCTCTCCCTGGGGCATCAGGATGTAGCTCTGTACACTATGTATATATATATATATATATACACACACAATACTAATAATCTACCGCCCCCTCTCCCTGGGGCATCAGGATGTAGCTCTGTACACTATGTATATATATATATATACACACACACAATACTAATAATCTACCGCCTCCTCTCCCTGGGGTATCAGGATGTAGCTCTGTACACTATGTATATATATATATATATACACACACAATACTAATAATCTACCGCCCCCTCTCCCTGGGGCATCAGGATGTAGCTCTGTACACTATGTATATATATATATATACACACACAATACTAATAATCTACCCCCCCCTCTCCCCAGGATATCAGGATGTAGCTCTGTACACTATGTATATATATATATATATATACACACAATACTAATAATCTACCGCCCCCTCTCCCTGGGGTATCAGGATGTAGCTCTGTACACTATGTATATATATATATATATATATACACACACAATACTAATAATCCCCCCCCTCTCCCTGGGGTGTAGGGTGTCCTCTGTACACTATGTATCTATATATATTACACACACAATACTATATTCCCCCCTCTCCCCAGGATATCAGGATGTAGCTCTGTACACTATGTATATATATATATATATATATATACACACAATACTAATAATCTACCGCCCCCTCTCCCTGGGGTATCAGGATGTAGCTCTGTACACTATGTATATATATATATATATATATACACACACACACAATACTAATAATCTACCGCCCCCCTCTCCCCAGGATATCAGGATTTAGCAATGTACACTATATACATATATAAACACACTGCAAACAATCCCCTCAGCCTTCCTCTATTATTCGCAATCATAAAAGATGGCTTCTCTCTGTACGCTGAGAGTTCTCCCTTTTGTTCCAGTCCAGGCCGTTTACCTTATGAATAGCCCCCGGACCCTCGCCCCTTATGCCTTGCTGACCACTATCATTGCATTCAATGTAAAGTGACCCCAGCTCTGACCATGGCAGGACCTAATCCACAATCTGACTATTCACAGGGAGAATGGAGGGAAATCTAGAAACCCCAGAGTCACATCTGGGAAAGCTGGGTGATGACTAGTTACTAGTATGAACAACATTTCTGCTCCTACATGGGTTGCAGCCCAGCTTTCCCAGACTCCTGAATGTCAAATCTACTATAAAAGGTGAGGGATATCATTCGGGAGTCTTAGAAAGATGGGTGACCACCACATCTGCCCCCTTATCTGCCCTCTCCCTCCTGCCACCTGTCAGTCCATGTGCCCTGGGCTAATAAGTAACCAGCGGCCTCTCCTCCACACAATAATCTTCGCGCCTGTAGTCAGGATTTCCCTCCATCCCCCAGGACAGGGATTCCTGCGGCCTTGTCATCTGCACCACTGAAATTTAATGGTGAGGTGCCCAATCACCATGCGCCAGAAGCGACTGCGACTTGTGTACGACCACATGTAGTCGCACCCCAGACCGTCGTATGGCGGCCTCGCAACCGCTGGCGTTTACCGAAAGAAAAATCCTGAATTCACTATTTACTGGAGAATTTTTTACATTTAACCCCTTAAACTACAGAGGGCGCACAGACTTTTGCAACCACTGTCCTGAAATTTGGCAGACTAAATATCCGCTCAGTATAGCAGCTGAAAAAATGAATGGCGGCCAAATAGTGGGGAACGGAAGAGATAAGGAATTCATGGGAGTCAGCTGTATGGCCGCCACCAAGTAATATACTGATGATGATCGTCCCTATGACACGAGCGGATGGGAGCAGAGCCCAGGGCAGGGGCCATTGATGTGGCCTCCTCAGGTCAGGGGCTGTATACAGATACAGCGTGATCTTCTCACCTGTCATTACTCCATTACTCCCCCTGACTGGACTTTTCTAGCCCAAGGCTTAGACAAATTACCACACAATTACTGAAAGTGTGATAGCCTGCAGCGCCCCCTATCATCATGGCCATATCCACCTGACTAGGAGATTACAGACAATAGTAATAGAAGAGGAAAGTACACCTCTGTCCCTCTTGTAGTCCTCATTGTACATACTGCCATACAGTGCTCAGATAATACCGCCATACACTGCAGAAATAATATATTGTACATTGTCATATAATGTAATATTAATGTAAATACCAAACAGTGCTCAGATAATACCGCCATACACTGCAGAAATATATTGTACAGTGTCATATAATGTAATATAGTGTAAATACCGCCAAACAGTGCTCAGATAATACCGCCATACACTGCAGAAATAATATACTGTACAGTGTCATATAATGTAATATAATGTAAATACCTCCAAACAGTGCTCAGATAATACCGCCATACACTGCAGAAATAATATACTGTACAGTGTCATATAATGTAACATAATGTAAATACCAAACAGTGCTCAGATAATACCGCCATACACTGCAGAAATATATTGTACAGTGTCATATAATGTAATATAGTGTAAATACCGCCAAACAGTGCTCAGATAATACCGCCATACACTGCAGAAATAATATACTGTACAGTGTCATATAATGTAATATAATGTAAATACCCAAACAGTGCTCAGATAATACTGCCATACACTGCAGAAATAATATACTGTACAGTGTCATATAATGTAATATAATGTAAATACCAAACAGTGCTCAGATAATACCTCCATACACTGCAGAAATATATTGTACAGTGTCATATAATGTAATATAGTGTAAATACCGCCAAACAGTGCTCAGATAATACCGCCATACACTGCAGAAATAATATACTGTAGTGTCATATAATGTAATATAATGTAAATACCAAACAGTGCTCAGATAATACCGCCATACACTGCAGAAATAATATATTGTACAGTGTCATATAATGTAACATAATGTAAATACCAAACAGTGCTCAGCTAATACCGCCATACACTGCAGAAATAATATACTGTACAGTGTCATATAATGTAATATAATGTAAATACCGCCAAACAGTGCTCAGATAATACTGCCATACACTGCAGAAATAATATACTGTACAGTGTCATATAATGTAAATACTGCCATACACTGCAGAAATATAATGTACAGTGTCATGTAATATAATGTAAATACCACCAAACAGTGCTCAGATAATACCGCCATACACTGCAGAAATAATATATTGTACAGTGTCATATAATGTAACTATGTAATACCAAACAGTGCTCGTATACCGCCATACACTGCAGAAATAATTACTGTACAGTGTCATGTAATGTAACATAATGTAAATACCACCAACAGTGCTCAGATAATACCGCCATACACTGCAGAAATAATATACTGTACAGTGTCATATAATGTGATATAATGTAAATACCGCCAAACAGTGCTCAGATAATACCGCCATACACTGCAGAAATAATATACTGTACAGTGTCATATAATGCGATATAATGTAAATACCGCCAAACAGTGCTCAGATAATACCGCCATATACTGCAGAAATAATATATTGTACAGTGTCATATAATGTAAATACTTAAATATAGTGCTCAGATAATACTGCTAAGGATGTCTGCATGGGATGGGGGTATATAAGGTCTATCAGGGGTGCTCCATGTATAACTATGTCTGACATTTGGGGGTGGGGGTGCTCATAGAGATGACTGGGTGGAGGGACAGACATCCATTGTGGGGGCTCCTGGGCCTTTGTCCATCAGGCGGCTGCCAGCTGTCTCCAAGGACCCAGCCTTCTATTCTTCCATAGAAAAGAGCGGGACTTCAAGGAGCTCTCCAAGAATTAACCCAATCATTACTGGAGGAGAACAAGTGATAAACCTCACTTATATTATGTAGTGCTCTACTGCGGTGTTATTATTACAGGACATATACGATATTATATTACATTATACTATGTTATATTACACTCTATTATATAGTGTTACATTAAAATATAGCAGTGTTAGCCCCCATGTACACGACCTGTGCTTTGTCAGCCATTATTCTCTTAAGGCTCTATACACACGATAGGACATAGTATACGGTATTATATTATAGCCTGCTGTCCTGTACCGCAGTGTAATATATATAGTATTATTATTATAGGACATAGTATACTCCATCCCAGTATACGGTATTATATTATAGCCTGCTGTCCTGTACCGCAGTGTAATATATAGTATTATTATTATAGGACATAGTATACTCCATCCCAGTATACGGTATTATATTATAGCCTGCTGTCCTGTACCGCAGTGTAATATATAGTATTTTATTATTATTATAGGACATAGTATACTCCATCCCAGTATACGGTATTATATTATAGCCTGCTGTCCTGTACCGCAGTGTAATATATAGTATTATTATTATTATAGGACATAGTATACTCCATCCCAGTATACGGTATTATATTATAGCCTGCTATCCTGTTTCGCAGTGTAATATATAAGTATTATTATTATAGGACATAGTATACTCCATCCCAGTATACAGTATTATATTATAGCCTACTGTCCTGTACCGCAGTGTAATATATAGTATTATTATTATAGGACATAGTATACTCCATCCCAGTATACGGTATTATATTATAGCCTGCTGTCCTGTACTGCAGTGTAATATATAGTATTATTATTATAGGACATAGTATACGCCATCCCAGTATACGGTATTATATTATAGCCTGCTGTCCTGTACTGCAGTGTAATATATATAGTATTATTATTATAGGACATAGTATACTCCATCCCAGTATACAGTATTATATTATAGCCTGCTGTCCTGTACCGCAGTGTAATATATAGTATTATTATTATAGGACATAGTATACGCCATCCCAGTATACGGTATTATATTATAGCCTGCTGTCCTGTACTGCAGTGTAATATATAGTATTATTATTATAGGACATAGTATACTCCATCCCAGTATACGGTATTATATTATAGCCTGCTGTCCTGTACCGCAGTGTAATATATAGTATTATTATTATAGGACATAGTATACTCCATCCCAGTATACGGTATTATATTATAGCCTGCTGTCCTGTACCGCAGTGTAATATATAGTATTATTATTATAGGACATAGTATACTCTATCCCATTATACGGTATTATATTATAGCCTACTGTCCTGTACCGCAGTGTAATATATAGTATTATTATTATAGGACATAGTATACTCCATCCCAGTATACGGTATTATATTATAGCCTGCTGTCCTGTACCGCAGTGTAATATATAGTATTATTATTATAGGACATAGTATACTCCATCCCAGTATACGGTATTATATTATAGCCTGCTGTCCTGTACCGCAGTGTAATATATAGTATTATTATTATAGGACATAGTATACTCCATCCCAGTATACGGTATTATATTATAGCCTGCTGTCCTGTACCACAGTGTAATATATAGTATTATTATTATAGGACATAGTATACTCCATCCCAGTATACGGTATTATATTATAGCCTGCTGTCCTGTACCGCAGTGTAATATATAGTATTATTATTATAGGACATAGTATACTCCATCCCAGTATACGGTATTATATTATAGCCTGCTGTCCTGTACCGCAGTGTAATATATAGTATTATTATTATAGGACATAGTATACTCCATCCCAGTATACGGTATTATATTATAGCCTGCTGTCCTGTACCGCAGTGTAATATATAGTATTATTATTATAGGACATAGTATACTCCATCCCAGTATACGGTATTATATTATAGCCTGCTGTCCTGTACCGCAGTGTAATATATAGTATTATGATTATTTTATTATTAAGGACATAGTATACTCCATCCCAGTATACTGTATTATATTATAGCCTGCTGTCCTGTACCGCAGTGTAATATATATTTTGTTTTTTTAGTATTATTATTATAGGACATAGTATACTCCATCCCAGTATACGGTATTATATTATAGCCTGCTGTCCTGTACCACAGTGTAATATATAGTATTATTATTATAGGACATAGTATACTCCATCCCAGTATACGGTATTATATTATAGCCTGCTGTCCTGTACCGCAGTGTAATATATAGTATTATTATTATTATTATAGGACATAGTATACTCCATCCCATTATACGGTATTATATTATAACCTGCTCTATATTACATGGTTGTCATTGTCAGGGGTGGATTGACAAGCAATGGGAAATATAAAGACATGGCGTCTCCTTCTCCTTCCTGCTGGATCCACCTTGGTTCAAAAATTGCGTCAAAAACCTGCATGTGTGAATCCAGCCTAAGGCCATATTCACACCTCCGCTCTGGTTATAATCACAGACATCTCTGCCGCCAGCTTATTTGCGGATGGTGTTCTGTGCGGGGTTTATCCGTTTTCACATCTCTGTCAGTGTGTACTGCTGTGATGGGGTTTGGTTGTATGTCTCCTTATGATGTGCCCCTACACTATATCTGCTTGTATGACGGCCCCGATCACAGGATTTACTGTGACACAAGGTAATGCAGATCTTGTGGCCCTAGACCTAGTAGCTGGGCCCTAATGAACATGTGACCTACAGCTGCACTACATGGATCAGCACTGCTCACTACAACATCTGATCCTTGTCGATCCAGTGATCAAACATCCGAGGATCATTCCCTATCACTCACCATGTATGGTTGGCTAGAAGTCTACCATCACACATGGAAGACATGTTCTATCGCCGGTATTACTGTGCGGTTTCCCACCCTACCATTATTCATTCACACGCCATTTTTCCTGTTTTTTTTCCTGCCATTTTATATATTTCCTATAATGAAATCAATAGGATTTGCTGTAAAAAGATAAAATCAGCCTAAGGGTCAGTGCACACCACCCTTTGCATGTAGCTGGTGGATGGATGAACGCCATGTGCGGTCCCTGCCTGCACGGCCCATTTCACTTCTCTCAGTGAGCAGAAAGGTATAGAGCCTATCCTGAGGCCACCGCAGCATACGCGGGCCTGTCCTGAGGTCACCGCAGCATACGCGGGCCTGTCCTGAGGCCACCGCAGCATACGCGGGCCTGTCCTGAGGCCACCGCAGCATACGCGGGCCTGTCCTGAGGTCACCGCAGCATACGCGGGCCTGTCCTGAGGCCACCGCAGCATACGCGGGCCTGTCCTGAGGTCACCGCAGCATACGCGGGCCTGTCCTGAGGTCACCGCAGCATACGCGGCCCTTTGCTGTAGCTGGTGGACCGGCACGCATACGCGGCCCCTGCCTAACGTCCCCAGGTCACCCTCAGCATACGCAGAAGGAAGCCTGTCCTGAGGCCACAGCAGTGCACACCACCCTTTGCATGTACCGCTGGCTGGATGGGTGCCAACGCCATGTGCGGCCCCTGCCTGAGGCCACCGCCCCATTCACTTCTCTCAGTGAGGCCACCGAAAGGTATACGGAGCCTGTCCTGAGGCCGCACACGCGGGCCTGTCCTGAGGCCACCGCAGCACACGCGGGCCTGTCCTGAGGCCACCGCAGCACGCGCGGGCCTGTCCTGAGGCCACCGCAGCACGCGCGGGCCTGTCCTGAGGCCACCGCAGCACGCGCGGGCCTGTCCTGAGGCCACCGCAGCACGCGCGGGCCTTTCCTGAGGCCACCACAGCACACGCGGGCCTGTCCTGAGGCCACCGCAGCACACGCGGGCCTGTCCTGAGGCCACCGCAGCACACGCAGGCCTGTCCTGAGGCCACCGCAGCATACGCAGGCCTGTCCTGAGGCCACCGCAACATACGCAGGCCTGTCCTGAGGTCACCGCAGCATACATGGGCTTGTGATGATACGCGGCCACATGTATCCGGCACACCGTAAACCCTTGAGTTTCTCACTGCTTTTCTGTTACGTTTTTTCATTGTTTCCCTCGCCCTCCATATAACCTTTAACAATGTGTGGATGAGATTAAACAAAATCTTATTCACTTTTGTAGAACGCCATGTTTTTATTCTGCTGTGTCTCTACAAAATGGGGCCTCAATGAGGAACTGCCAAGGATACCCAATATACTAATTGTTGGGTCTTTCTGTAGGGGTCTTCCAACCATAAAGACTGATCAGGAGAGGTCTGAACCCTGAGGATCTCCACTAATCCCACAACAAGGGTACGCAGCCTCCATTACCAGTAAAGCAGATGAAGAAGCCTGAGGCTGCACTACTGAAACATTGTGACAACACAATGTCCCTCTCCGATTCCTCTGAGGTGTTGTCATGGAAACCTTGTTTCCATCCTGCAAGGCCTCCCCACATGTGTTTGTGTGCACATGAATGTAGATGCTTGTTTGCCAGTGCTGTGAGTGAAGTAAAGATGGAGGCGTTAAATGTGATGACTAGAAGGTAGTGACCGGGCCTCCTAGCTGACCCCCCTCCCCACATTCCCTCAGGCCAGGGGGCTTAGTACTATCTGGCCACTAACCACATTAGGTCATATCAATAGTTAAACAACACACCCCTGTAATTGTCACTTAGCAAACTCCAGGACATGCAAGATGTCACTGCCAGGACCCTTATCTCCAAGTAAGCTCCACTCACAGGCTGATGGATTACAGGAGGAGGGTGGCAGGGCGGCCACCATATTGTCCACAAGGACAATGGAAGATGCCTTGTTGGAATCATAATATCAGGAGGATTAGCCGAGTGTCTGGCCTCAGGACAGATAGGTGCAGGATATATCTGCTGAGCTCAAGGGGGAATTTACCCCA
Source organism: Leptodactylus fallax (assembly GCA_947044405.1). NCBI lineage: Eukaryota > Metazoa > Chordata > Amphibia > Anura > Leptodactylidae > Leptodactylus > Leptodactylus fallax. The sequence continues at coordinate 125,601 of CAMRHE010000751.1, read as the reverse complement.
TAATCAGATTAGCAGAGGGTCCCGGGAGCCCTGTTCTGGGGGTATGATACCGGTCTGACCCCTTATACCGGGGCCTGTCACTTCCTGTCAGAGTGCTGGCCTTGCCATACATATTACAACAACAACAACCATTTGTAATGCGTTTGTTTCACACTAGAGTAATGGCGGATGAACCTGCTGAATATGGAGGGACCAGCTGACTACCTTGTGTTGAATTTCAACGCCCAATCCTTTTGTACTTTTTTGGGGGGCAAATGCGATGTCTGACAAAGTCTCAGTCCCCTCTCCTCATTCACAGGCAAGTGTGCATGTGTAAGGGAGGATAGGAGGAATAGCTATGTTAGTCTCCGAGAAGGAAGGCCGCCCGCACAGCAGGAGAAGTAACATCCAGTTATATATTAACAAGTCCGCGCCCTCTTACTGTACAAGAGAGTTACGGGAAACAGTAATTGGGACAGGTCCTTATCAGCTGTAACTAGGAGAAATCCCAACCTAGTGTAAGATATGGGAGCAGGTGGTGGCAGACTATCAGGTTATCATATAGGTAGAGGACAGTATATATGTGAGTAGAGGGCTATCATATAGGTAGAGGACAATATATATGTGAGCAGAGGGCTATCATATAGGTAGAGGACAGTATATATGTGAGCAGAGGGCTATCATATAGGTAGAGGACAATATATATGTGAGCAGATGGCTATCATATAGGTAGAGGACAGTATATATGTGAGCAGAGGGTTATCATATAGGTAGAGGAGTATATATGTGAGTGAGGGTATCATATAGGTAGAGGAAGTATTTTGTGACAGAGGGTTATATATAGGTGGGACAGTATATATGTGAGTAGAGGGCGTATCATATAGGTAGAGGACAGTATATATGTGAGTAGAGGGTTATATTAGGTAGAGGTTTTGTGAGCAGAGGGCTATCATATAGGTAGAGGACAGTATATATGTGAGCAGAGGGTTATCATATAGGTAGAGGACAGTATATATGTGGTAGAGGGCTATCATATAGGTAGAGGACAGTATATATGTGAGTAGAGGGGGGTTATCATATAGGTAGAGGACAGTATATATGTGAGAGAGGGCTATCATATAGGTAGAGGACAATATATATGTGAGCAGAGGGCTATCATATAGGTAGAGGACAGTATATATGTTTTTGGGGGGCTATCATATAGGTAGAGGACAGTATATTGTAGTAGGGGTATCATATAGGTAGAGGACAGTATATATGTGAGCAGAGGGCTATCATATAGGTAGAGGACAGTATATATGTGAGCAGAGGGCTATCATATAGGTAGAGGACAGTATATATGTGAGCAGAGGGCTATCATTTATAGGTAGAGGACAGTATATATGTGAGTAGAGGGCTATCATATAGGTAGAGGACAATATATATGTGAGCAGAGGGCTATCATATAGGTAGAGGACAGTATATATGTGAGTAGAGGGCTATCATATAGGTAGAGGACAGTATATATGTGAGCAGGGGCGGTTATCATATAGGTAGAGGACAGTATATATGTGAGCAGAGGGCTATCATATAGGTAGAGGACAGTATATATGTGAGCAGAGGGTTATCATATAGGTAGAGGACAGTATATATGTGATTTGTGAGAGGGGTATCATATAGGTAGAGGACAGTATATATGTGAGTAGAGGGTTATCATATAGGTAGAGGACAGTATATATGTGAGTAGAGGGCTATCATGGTGAGGAAGTATATATGTGAGTAGAGGGTTATCATATAGGTAGAGGACAGTATATATGTGAGTAGAGGGTTATCATATAGGTAGAGGACAGTATATATGTGATGTAGCAGAGGGCTATCAGGTACTATAGGTAGAGGACAGTATATATGTGAGCAGAGGGCTATCATATAGGTAGAGGACAGTATATATGTGAGCAGAGGGCTATCAGGTTATCATATAGGTAGAGGACAGTATATATGTGAGCAGAGGGCGTCGGTTATCATATAGGTAGAGGACAGTATATATGTGAGCAGAGGGCTATCAGGTTACGTAGAGGTGGGACATGTATATGGTGAGCAGAGGGTTATCATATAGGTAGAGGACAGTATATATGTGAGCAGAGGGTTTCATATAGGTAGAGGAAGTGTAGCAGAGGGCTATCATATAGGTAGAGGACAGTATATATGTGAGCAGAGGGCTTTGAGGTTATCATATAGGTAGAGGACAGTATATATGTGAGCAGAGGGCTATCAGTTTATCATATAGGTAGAGGACAGTATATACAGTGGGGAAAAAAGTATTTAGTCAGCCACCAATTGTGCAAGTTCTCCCACTTATACAGATGAGGCCGGCCTGTAATTGTCATCATAGGTAGACCTCAACTATGAGAGACAAAATGAGAAAACAAATCCAGAAAATCACATTGTCTGATTTTTAAAGAATTTATTTGCAAATTATGGTGGAAAATAAGTATTTGGTCAATAACAAAAGTTCATCTCAATACTTTGTTCTATCTCCTTTGTTGGCAATGACAAAGGTGAAACGTTTTCTGTAAGTCCTCACAAGGTTGGCACACACTGTTGCTGGTATGGTTTTTGGGCTGTCGCCGGGCAACACGGCCTTCAACTCCAGACAATGTGATTTTCTATGGGGTTGAGTTTTGGAGACTCATTTGGCCTCTCATAGGCCTTGAGGGTTCTTACGAAGCCGCTCCTTCGTTGCCCTGGCGGTGTGCTTGGGATCATTGTCATGCTGAAAGACCCAGCCACGTTTCATCTTCAATGCCCTTGCTGATGGAGGGGTTTGCAATTACAGGCTCACCATACATGGCCCCATTCATTCTTTCATAAGTGGGAGAACTTGCATCAATTGGTGGCTCACTCAAACACCACGAGTTGTGTTTCTACTTTTGTTTCCCCCCCAACATTCCCCCCCAACACTCTTCTGGAACATCCAAATCTCTCTACCAAACTTCAGACGGGCCCGGACATGTACTGGCTTAAGCAGGGGGACACGTCTGGCACTACAGGATCTGAGTCCCTGGCGGCGTAGTGTGTTACTGACGTAGCCTATATTACGTTAGTCCCCCCCCTTCCCCCCGCCCCTCACCCGGCCCCCCCCGTGGTTCTTGGGTTTTTTCCCCCCCCCTTTTTTTTATCTTTTCCCCCCCGGGGGGGGATTTTGCCGGCCCCCCCCTGCTGCAGGGAGATTTCCAGTGGCCTTCTATGTCTTCCATTTTCTTTTTATCCCCCCCACAGGTGTTTTCTTCACACCAAGCTGCTTGGCTATTGCATATGACAGTCTTCCCAGCCTGGTAGAGGGCTACCAGTATATATGTGAGTCCCTTCCACAGCTGGCTTTAATATTCAGCGTAGTGGACAGTTTGGAGTGTGACTGTTTGAGGTTGTGGACAGGGTCTTTTATACTGATAACAATGTCACACAGGAGCCATTACTACAGGTATTGAGTGGAGGACAGAGGAGACTCTTAGAGGAGAAGTTACAGGTCTGTGATGAGAGCAGAAATCTTGCTTGTTTGTAGGTGACCAAATACTTATTTTCCCCCCTTATTTTCCAATAAATTCTTAAAAAATCAGACAATGTGATTTTCTGGATTAGTTTTCTCATTTTGCCTCTCATAGTTGAGGTCTACCTCCTATGATGACAGATTACAGGCCGGCCTCATCTTTATAAGTGGGAGAACTTGCACAATTGGTGGCTGACTAAATACTTTTTTTCCCCACTGTATGTGAGTAGAGGGCTATCATATAGGTAGAGGACAGTATATATGTGAGTAAAGGGCTATAATATAGGTAGAGGGCAGTATATATGTGAGTAAAAAAGAAATAAAAAGAGCTAAAATATAGGTAGAGGACAGTATATATGTGATCAGAGGGCTAACATATAGGTAGAGGACAGTATATATATGATCAGAGGGCTATCATATAGGTAGAGGGCAGTATATATCATGAGGGCTCAGAGGGCTATCATATAGGTAGAGGACAGTATATATGTGATCAGAGGGCTATCATATAGGTAGAGGACAGTATATATATGATCAGAGGGCAGGGGGAGTATCATATAGGGAGGAGTTATATATGATCAGAGGGCTATCATATAGGTAGAGGACAGTATATATGTGAGCAGAGGGCTATCATATAGGTAGAGGACAGTATATATATGATCAGAGGGCTATCATATAGGTAGAGGACAGTATATATATGATCAGAGGGGGGGGGGGGCTTGGGGGGGGGCTATCATATAGGTAGAGGACAGTATATATGTGAGCAGAGGGCTATCATATAGGTAGAGGACAGTATATATATGATCAGAGGGCTATCATATAGGTAGAGGACAGTATATATATGAGCAGAGGGCTATCATATAGGTAGAGGACAGTATATATATGAGCAGAGGGCTATCATATAGGTAGAGGACAGTATATATATGATCAGAGGGCTATCATATAGGTAGAGGACAGTATATATATGATCAGAGGGCTATCATATAGGTAGGGGGACTGTATATATGTGAGTAGAGGGACACAATCATTATTACCACGGGGATTCTATAATTGATGGGGTGTCGTCATCCCCCATTACGGTCCCCTTATACAGTAATATATAATGTACCAGGCTCGTCCTGTCCTTCTGCAGATCCCTATGGAATCCTTGCTCATTATATACGATGACCGATGAATCCCTAGATGTGTGTAGAGGGGGCAGGCTGTGTGCAGATCCTGAAGTCTAGGTTTTGGGGTACAACCGTCTTATATCTGTACATATACCGTAGTGATCTATCAGGAACTGTCTACAGATATTAGTGAATGCTATATCCTATAATCACTGGACTATAACCCTGCCGAAGGACACAAGTCACATGACCAGGACACGTGGAAATAATAATAATAATATGTATCACACATAAGATTAGATACACAGCACAGCAAACCGTATCAAACATGATGACCTTGCATACACAACTTAGCAGATGTATCACACTTGATAGCCTTAGATACACTGCTCTCTGGATCTATAGATGACTTTACAATGATAACTTGGATTCAGGGGCTGTAGATACGTGAATATATGTTTATCTTCCTGGCAGATCAGTCACCCTTATGTCATATAGAGTGAAACTTCTTTGAGGCCACCACCCAAAATTAAAAGTGGTTTTCTAGGAGGGTATTCTCAAGGAAGATGGCCACAATGCTTAATATAACAGAAGATCTGCTCTGGGTAAGGTGGTCTTCTCATAGAGGTGGCCTTCTCATAGAGATGGTCTTCATACAGAGGTGGTCTTCTCATAGAGGTGGCCTTCTCACAGAGATGGTCTTCATACAGAGGTGGCCTTCTCATAGAGATGGTCTTCATACAGAGGTGGCCTTCTCATAGAGGTGGCCTCACAGAGATGGTCTTCATACAGAGGTGGTCTTCTCATAGAGGTGGCCTCACAGAGATGGTCTTCATACAGAGGTGGTCTTCTCATAGAGGTGGCCTTCTCACAGGGATGGTCTTCATACAGAGGTGGCCTTCTCATAGAGATGGTCTTCATACAGAGGTGGCCTTCTCATAGAGATGGTCTTCATACAGAGGTGGTCTTCTCATAGAGGTGGCCTTCTCACAGAGATGGTCTTCATACAGAGGTGGTCTTCTCATAGAGGTGGCCTTCTCACAGAGATGGTCTTCATACAGAGGTGGTCTTCTCATAGAGGTGGCCTTCTCACAGAGATGGTCTTCATACAGAGGTGGCCTTCTCATAGAGATGGTCTTCATACAGAGGTGGTCTTCTCATAGAGGTGGCCTTCTCACAGAGATGGTCTTCATACAGAGGTGGCCTTCTCATAGAGGTGGCCTCACAGAGATGGTCTTCATACAGAGGTGGTCTTCTCATAGAGGTGGCCTCACAGAGATGGTCTTCATACAGAGGTGGTCTTCTCATAGAGGTGGCCTTCTCACAGGGATGGTCTTCATACAGAGGTGGCCTTCTCATAGAGATGGTCTTCATACAGAGGTGGCCTTCTCATAGAGATGGTCTTCATACAGAGGTGGTCTTCTCATAGAGGTGGCCTTCTCACAGAGATGGTCTTCATACAGAGGTGGTCTTCTCATAGAGGTGGCCTTCTCACAGGGATGGTCTTCATACAGAGGTGGCCTTCTCATAGAGATGGTCTTCATACAGAGGTGGTCTTCTCATAGAGGTGGCCTTCTCACAGAGATGGTCTTCATACAGAGGTGGTCTTTTGGAGAGGTTTCACTGCACTACTTCTATACTGCCTGTGATATAGCTCCTGGGGTCCGGGGATGGGGCTCATAACATCTAGATTTAGTTCCACTTAAGAGTCTGTTTATACAGTAATTTGGGGTCTCAGGCAGCATTGAGGGAACATAGCCCCCATTGTGTGGGTCTCCCCTGCCCCCCCCCCCCTGGGGTCAGGGGTCCGTGCTCTCCTCTCATTAGTAGAGTAATATTGTTCTTCCTGTTTAAACAAGACAAATTTCAGCCTCAGCTTGAGGGTGGGGGTCAATGGTGGGTGTCTGCCCCCCCCCCCCCATGTATTACAATCATTGGAGGTGTCAGCGAGACTCAGAGTCCTTGTCCCTCATGGTAATGACATGTAAATTGTCTCATTTCAGCTTCAATAATCCCATTATGCCCCCGGCTGGGCACGCTGCCAGAGCTCCTACTAGGGCGAAACTGCTGATGTCACCGGCAGCGTCAACCCCGATCTACAGCATGAATATTATGTGACCTGACAACCCAATAAATACCCTATAAATACTAGTGGTCATAGGCCGGTGCTAAAAATGTACAGTTGGGGTTGGAAACCATCAGCAGTGACTGCGATATTGATGGTCTCCAATTGAGAATGATGAATTATTAGTAATCAGCAATGGCCAAAATTCAAGAACATAAAGGTTTTATTTCCCCTTTTCTGGTTATGGGCAGAATGAGCAACAAAATGTTCCCCAAGATTACCGACTGATTGTAGACATGTAGTATATGCATTATTATTATTATATGTATTATTATTATCATTATTATAAGTATTATTATTCTAAGTATTATATGTATTATATGCATTAATATTATATGCATTAGTATAATTATAATAATACTACTACTACTAATAATACTTATTATATGTATTATAAGTATATGTATTATTATATGTATCGTTATTATATGTATTATCATTATTATATATGTAATATTATTATTATTATAGTACTATATGTATCATATGTTTTATTATGTATTATTATAGTATATGTATTACTATACGCATTATTATATTTATACTATATGTATTATTATATGTATCATTATATGTATTATTTTATTAATCAATATTACATGTACTATTATTGTATATAATTATTGTATCATTATATGTATTGTTATTGTATCATTATATATAATCATTATCTGTATTATTTTATTAATCAATATTTTATGTATTGTATATAATTATTGTATCATTATATGTAGTTATTGTATTATATATATTATGTAAAATTTTTGTATATATCGTTATGATATGTATTGTTATTTGTAAGTATTAATATGTATTTGTATTATATTTATTGTATTATTATATGTATCATTATATATTATTATTATTGGAAATGGATTATTTCACTCTTTCATTTTATTCTCCAATTTGACCTTTTTCACTGATTTTCTTTCATCTGTATTTATTCATTTTTTACATATAATATTTTTTCTTCACGGTATGTGACTTTTTATTAGATTTTTTACGTGTATTCTGTTCTTTCATATTTTATGTATTTCTCTCGTATTTTATCATCTCGTGTATTTTATTGAGTATCATTTATTGTGTCGCTTCTTTGTTATATTTTTGTTGTCTTCCGTTTGAGTCTTTGTGTTGTTTTGGGTCGGTTTCTCCAGTTTTGGCTGTTTATACCCAGGCGTGCTATCCTCAGCGCCTCCTTATCTGCCTGTATTAGAGTGTCAGCTGTGCGTGTCACACTTGTAGGGGGTGATAAACGGCTGCGGACGTGCTCTTGTTTTGTACGTTATCTGCTGTCGCTGGGGGCGGCCATTGTGTGCCTCTGTACCAGGGGGATAATGATGGGCGCTGTGTAAAGGGGCGATGACCTGTGTATAATGCGTCCGGTTGGATTGTAGTCGCTGACTATGGCTACGAGCCTCTGCAGCGCAGCTCACCACTATTATATGATACAGTCACCCAGCTTTCTCAGACTCCAGAAGAATAGCACCTAGCATCTCTGGGGGGGCGCTCTTCTTCCTCTTTATCATGTACTTGGCTTTATTTGGATGCCTCATTGTCATTAAGTTGTTAAATGTTTGTTCTTAGTAACTGGTCGCATTTTACACCCAACCGAGCCGTAACCATGACAACGTGACCCGTCCACAGGGGCCTGTGCCCGGCGGGGGGCGCTCATCTCTGTTCACATTTCACCAATTTTAGGTCAAGACGCACAACAAAAAGACAAAGGACAGATTTATTAAAATAATCTTAGATGCCGATAACAACCAATCACAGAGCAGCGTTCATATTTCAGGAGCAGAATACAAAATGGAAGCTGCACTGTGATTGGTTGCTATGGGTGACTAAGGCCATTATATTAAACCTGTTGCGTGTGAGTGGAGATACTGCCGAAAACATCTCCAGGGGTGGAACCTGAAGTGGCTGATAACAGGGAGCAATGGAGGATATGGTGGTTGTAGTGTCCCTTTAAGGCCTCCTCCACACGCTGTGTCTTTTCATGAGTTTTTTTATTTCGTAACATGGAGTTTTTTTCTTGCGTTAGTCAATGCCAAAAACAATAACGCTGTAAAGCGTTGTGTGTGAATTGCACCTGAGCTTGGTGACTTGTTACAGTGTCACCCAGGCTGCTGTGTGAGCGGGAGGGTCCGCTCTGCTTCACAAGTCCTCGCGGCTTCCTGATGACTTCCACTTTGTGTTTGGTTTTGACACTTTGTGACATGAAAGGAAGGAACATTTGACCAAAATGAAACCTTCAGGGCATCCATTTACTTCTTAAAGAGATTAAGACCTGTCACATGGGGGGCCGTAAAGAGCATCTTAAAGGAACAGTTACTGGAGTGAAATGGCTGACAACAGGGAACCATAGCTCCTATCCTACTGCACAACCATTACAGTCAGGATGTGCTTTAGGTTTGGGGAGCGACTTACGAAAACTGTATAGAAGTGAAGCCATCTTTGTCGCCCATAGCAACCAATCACCGCACAGCTTTCATTTTATAAGGTACTTTTGGGAAATGAAACCTGCGCATTGATTGGTTGCTACGGGCGACCAAGACTCTATTTTCTCTTAAAGGGGCATTCCACGTGTTACTGACCTGTATTGGGGGTGATACATAAACGCTGCCATATCTGAAGACCCCCTAAAGGCTATTCCCATGAGTCGCCCTATTCATATGTTTCTTATTTTATGTGTTCCTAGGAAAGCTGGGTGATGGCCTCCATTACAGCTCCCATAGAAGTCATCTCCCAACTTTCCCAGAGCCCTGAATGTCAGTTCTGCCCCTTTTATGAGGTGATATACAGCGGATCATATAGATCCTGCATCTGTGTAATAATCTGAGAGCGAGGGCCAAGACCTCCGGTTTGATGTTTACAGGACATCCCAAAATCCCTAAGTTATTTCGCCCTTCAGGACCTAAAAGTTGACACCCTAGTGGCACGTCTGCCATATTGGTCGTCATCCAGCTTTCCTAGAAACACATATGAACATCCTGACAAGAGAGGACGACTGGGAATTTTCCATTTAAGGTAAATTCCCCTGGGGCCAGGATTAGGGTCAAATGGCTGCTGTTATGATGAGTTTACACCACAGGTATAATCTTGGTGGCTTTCCCCTTTAAGACTCACAGGCCCTTTGTCTGCGACAGGTGACTAATCCGGCCATATGTCCCTGGGAGGCCCGCAGCTTCCTCTCTGCACATTTGCTGCCGCAGCTGTTATCGGGCTGGAGGTCGCACATTGTGGTCTCTACATCAAAGACTTTGTAGACCTGGGCCTGGAACTGAGACAGGTGCACGGAGCAGTGCCAGGAGGAGCTATCCTAGATTCTAGTTCAACCATCCTATGAAATCCAATATGGCCGAATGAGCTGAGGGTATCTATAAGATGGCCGCCACTCCACATGGGACCGACGCTATGACCTTATAGATGATATAGTATTGTTACTAGGAATGCAGGTGGAGTAGGTTTAGGTTTCCCTGACCACTGCCGGCTCCATAGGCTGACAACACACAATACAAGATGATATCATGCTGCTGACAACTTGTCCTCTCCTGCGTACTATAGGGGCGCCCTGGAGTCACATGCTCTCGGTTTCCTGGACGACACCAGTCTACTGTTATACCCACCAATGTGGCATGTGGCAGTGGTAGAAGCCCACTGCCCCCAATAATTGGGGGGTATTTACTGTGGGACACATCTAGGGATCTGATCACACAAAGGGGATGCAGTAATGGGGACAATACGCTTGTGATTAGTAGGTGGAGGAGTGCAGGGGATCTGATCATTTGGCTACATTTACATCAGCACCATGTGAACACTCACCTGAGGCTCAGCTCACCATGGGGCGGCTTTCTGGTGTAAATGAGGCACAAATAACCTCAGGGGGGTCAATAGTGAATGTGAACAGTGAATATGAGAGCCAAGACTGGAGCATTGTCTGGTCCCAGGTCTGAGGAGAGTCGGGGTCGTGCAAGACTAGGACTGGCACTACTGGGAACACTGACTGACCAGGGATAATGGGCACCGCTGTGTGATCACTATTATATGGTCACTGATCTATTATCACTACTGTGCGGCATTACTATAAACTCACTATTATATGATCACTATTATATGGTCACTGATCTATGATCACTACTGTGCGGCATTACTATAAGCTCACTACTATATGATCACTATTATATGGTCACTGATCTATGATCACTACTGTACGGCATTACTATAAGCTCACTACTATATGATCACTATTATATGGTCACTGATCTATGATCACTACTGTGCGGCATTACTATAAGCTCACTACTATATGATCACTATTATATGGTCACTGATCTATGATCACTACTGTGCGGCATTACTATAAACTCACTACTATATGATCACTATTATATGGCCACTAATCTACTGTTTGATCAGCTACTGTGCGGCATTACTATAAACTCACTACTATATGATCACTATATATATGGAGGTGTAGTGGTTATATAAATGTATACTGGTTATATTGGGATATATTGGATCTAGTGTTAGAATTCCTATCATTCCCATATAATAGGGGTGAGGTGCGGGGTCTGTACCACTAGAATAACGTAATAAATAACATTATCAGAGCCTATAGAACATGCCGGAGTCACTTTCATCATTGAGGCCGCAGACAATAGGCTGAGTGAGCAGGTTGTATGTGACAAGGGCCCAGCAGGGAGGTTAATAAATACATGAGGTGGTCATCATTACCATACAGGCCTATACAGGGACAGATGGCCTCAGAAAACCCCAACTACCCCCACCACAAACACATGGCTCTCTGCTGCCAGCTACAGGAGGGAACAGGTAATCACAGCATCTCTACTGGAGAACAAGACTGTGACTGCCCCCTAGTGGAGGAAGGAGGTGATAACACGTTATAGGGGTATAAGAATAAGACCGTGACTGGCCCCTAGTGGAGGAAGGAGGTGATAACACGGTATAGGGGTATAAGAATAAGACTGTGACTGCCCCTAGTGGAGGAAGGAGGTGATAACACGTTATAGAGGTATAAGAATAAGACTGTGACTGGCCCCTAGTGGAGGAAGGAGGTGATAACACGTTATAGGGGTATAAGAATAAGTCTGTGACTGCCCCTAGTGGAGGAAGGAGGTGATAACACGGTATAGGGGTATAAGAATAAGACTGTGACTGCCCCTAGTGGAGGAAGGAGGTGATAACACGTTATAGGGGTATAAGAATAAGACCGTGACTGCCCCTAGTGGAGGAAGGAGGTGATAACACGTTATAGGGGTATAAGAATAAGTCTGTGACTGCCCCTAGTGGAGGAAGGAGGTGATAACACGTTATAGGGGTATAAGAATAAGACTGTGACTGCCCCTAGTGGATGCCTTGGGGGAAGGGGGTGATAACACGTTATAGGGGTATAAGAATAAGTCTGTGCCTGCCCCTAGTGGAGGAAGGAGGTGATAACACGGTATAGGGGTATAAGAATAAGACTGTGACTGCCCCTAGTGGAGGAAGGAGGTGATAACACGTTATAGGGGTATAAGAATAAGACTGTGACTGCCCCTAGTGGAGGAAGGAGGTGATAACACGTTATAGGGGTATAAGAATAAGACTGTGACTGCCCCTAGTGGAGGAAGGAGGTGATAACACGTTATAGGGGTATAAGAATAAGTCTGTGACTGCCCCTAGTGGAGGAAGGAGGTGATAACACGGTATAGGGGTATAAGAATAAGACTGTGACTGCCCCTAGTGGAGGAAGGAGGTGATAACACGTTATAGGGGTATAAGAATAAGTCTGTGACTGCCCCTAGTGGAGGAAGGAGGTGATAAGTTTCACAGGTTGCAGACCACTGCTCTATACTATTGTATGCCAAAAATGTCCTGACCCTTGTGGGTGTTGGGGATGAGGCCTGTATGGCAGCCACCGGGCTCCCTGCGCTTTGAGTCTCCGTGACATAAGTGCACTACAAGTACCTGTCATTGTATATGGCTGTATCTGCAGTCTATTGTATCGTCACTTACCGCCTGAGCTGCCCTCAGGTGCAATGCTCTGCAGAGGGGCGGCACTGGGCTATGTACAGGACAATCGGGCACAGAGATCAGGCCTGGACATTTTATACAGAAATCAGGATGAAGCGAAAGAAATCTGCAGCGACTGAGAATCGCAGCACACCAGGGAATATTCACTGGCACATGGAGAATCCTATAAACTACCCCAGAGTATTCAGGGATATCCTATATAATGTACCCAGAGTATACGGGGATATCCCACATAACGTGCCCGGAGTATACAGGGATATCCCATATAACGTACCCAGAGTATACGGGGATATCCCACATAACGTGCCCGGAGTATACAGGGATATCCTATATAATGTACCCAGAGTATACGGGGATATCCCATATAACGTGCCCGGAGTATACGGGGATATCCTATATAATGTACCCAGAGTATACGGGGATATCCCATATAACGTACCCAGAGTATACGGGGATATCCCATATAACGTACCCAGAGTATACGGGGATATCCTATATAATGTACCCAGAGTATACGGGGATATCCCACATAACGTGCCCGGAGTATACGGGGATATCCCATATAACGTACCCAGAGTATACGGGGATATCCCACATAACGTGCCCGGAGTATACGGGGATATCCTATATAACGTGCCCAGAGTATACGGGGATATCCCATATAACGTGCCCAGAGTATACGGGGATATCCCATATAACGTGCCCAGAGTATACGGGGATATCCTATATAACGTGCCCAGAGTATACGGGGATATCTCACATAACGTGCCCAGAGTATACGGGGATATCCCATATAACGTGCCCAGAGTATACGGGGATATCCCATATAACGTGCCCAGAGTATACGGGGATATCCCACATAACGTGCCCGGAGTATACGGGGATATCCTATATAATGTACCCAGAGTATACGGGGATATCCCATATAACGTGCCCGGAGTATACCGGGATATCCTATATAATGTACCCAGAGTATACGGGGATATCCCATATAACGTACCCAGAGTATACGGGGATATCCTATATAATGTACCCAGAGTATACGGGGATATCCCACATAACGTGCCCAGAGTATACAGGGATATCCCATATAACGTACCCAGAGTATACGGGGATATCCCACATAACGTGCCCGGAGTATACAGGGATATCCCATATAATGTACCCAGAGTATACGGGGATATCCCATATAACGTGCCCAGAGTATACGGGGATATCCTATATAATGTACCCAGAGTATACGGGGATATCCCATATAACGTACCCAGAGTATACGGGGATATCCCATATAACGTACCCAGAGTATACGGGGATATCCCATATAATGCACCCAGAGTATACGGGGATATCCCACATAACGTGCCCGGAGTATACGGGGATATCCCATATAACGTACCCAGAGTATACGGGGATATCCCACATAACGCGCCCAGAGTATACGGGGATATCCCATATAACGTGCCCAGAGTATACGGGGATATCCCACATAACGTGCCCAGAGTATACGGGGATATCCTATATAACGTGCCCAGAGTATACGGGGATATCTCACATAACGTGCCCGGAGTATACGGGGATATCCCATATAACGTGCCCAGAGTATACGGGGATATCCCATATAACGTGCCCAGAGTATACGGGGATATCCTATATAACGTACCCAGAGTATACGGGGATATCCCATATAACGCACCCAGAGTATACGGGGATATCCCATATAACGTGCCCAGAGTATACAGGGATATCCCATATAATGTACCCAGAGTATACGGGGATATCCCACATAACGCGCCCAGAGTATACAGGGATATCCCATATAACGTGCCCAGAGTATACGGGGATATCCCATATAACGCGCCCAGAGTATACGGGGATATCCCATATAATGCACCCAGAGTATACGGGGATATCCCACATAACGCGCCCAGAGTATACGGGGATATCCCATATAACGTACCCAGAGTATACGGGGATATCCCACATAACGTGCCCGGAGTATACAGGGATATCCTATATAATGTACCCAGAGTATACGGGGATATCCCATATAACGCGCCCAGAGTATACGGGGATATCCCATATAATGTACCCAGAGTATACAGGGATATCCCACATAACGTGCCCAGAGTATACAGGGATATCCCATATAACGTGCCCAGAGTATACAGGGATATCCCATATAACGTGCCCAGAGTATACGGGGATATCCCACATAACGTGCACAGAGTATACAGGGATATCCTATATAACGTACCCAGAGTATACGGGGATATCCCATATAACGCACCCAGAGTATACGGGGATATCCCATATAACGTGCCCAGAGTATACGGGGATATCCCATATAACGTGCCCAGAGTATACAGGGATATCCCATATAACGTGCCCAGAGTATACGGGGATATCCCATATAACGTGCCCGGAGTATACGGGGATATCCCATATAACGTGCCCAGAGTATACGGGGATATCCCACATAACGTGCCCGGAGTATACGGGGATATCCCACATAACGTGCCCGGAGTATACGGGGATATCCCACATAACGTGCCCAGAGTATACGGGGATATCCCATATAATGTACCCAGAGTATACGGGGATATCCCATATAATGTACCCAGAGTATACGGGGATATCCCACATAACGTGCCCGGAGTATACGGGGATATCCCATATAACGTGCCCAGAGTATACGGGGATATCCCATATAACGTACCCAGAGTATACAGGGATATCCTATATAATGTACCCAGAGTATACGGGGATATCCCACATAACGCGCCCAGGAGTATACGGGGATATCCCACATAACGCGCCCAGAGTATACGGGGATATCCCACATAACGTGCCCGGAGTATACGGGGATATCCCACATAACGTGCCCGGAGTATACGGGGATATCCCATATAACGCGCCCAGAGTATACGGGGATATCCCACATAACGCGCCCAGAGTATACGGGGATATCCCATATAATGTACCCAGAGTATACGGGGATATCCCATATAACGTGCCCAGAGTATACGGGGATATCCCATATAACGCGCCCAGAGTATACGGGGATATCCCATATAACGCGCCCAGAGTATACGGGGATATCCCATATAACGCACCCAGAGTATACGGGGATATCCCACATAACGCGCCCAGAGTATACGGGGATATCCCATATAACGTGCCCAGAGTATACGGGGATATCCCATATAACGTGCCCAGAGTATACGGGGATATCCCATATAATGTACCCAGAGTATACGGGGATATCCCATATAACGTGCCCAGAGTATACGGGGATATCCCATATAACGTGCCCAGAGTATACGGGGATATCCCACATAACGCGCCCAGAGTATACGGGGATATCCCACATAACGCGCCCAGAGTATACGGGGATATCCCATATAACGCGCCCAGAGTATACGGGGATATCCCATATAACGCGCCCAGAGTATACGGGGATATCCCATATAACGTGCCCAGAGTATACGGGGATATCCCATATAACGCGCCCAGAGTATACGGGGATATCCCATATAACGTGCCCAGAGTATACGGGGATATCCCATATAACGTGCCCAGAGTATACGGGGATATCCCATATAACGTGCCCAGAGTATACGGGGATATCCTATACATTGTACCCCAGAGTATAAGTGTATACACAGTCAGTCTGTCAGCTATATACTCTCTCACACATCTACAGTTGTCAAAAGTTCTGAATTTTCAAAAAAAAAAACCCAAATTTGTGCGTCCCGTGTGTGCGTGTCCCAGTGTGAATTGTGTCCCAGTGTGAATTGTGTCCCAGTGTGAATTGTGTCCCAGTGTGAATTGTGGCGTAGCTGAGCACTCCATCCTCCATGGTCAGGTCCTACCTTACTACAGTGAGTGCTGATGCCCGCTCACCCTCCAGGGCACACTCACTTCAGTGTGTGAGCAGGTGCAGACGTTACACACCTCTCTACAGCCAGTGGTGCTGGCCATGTGGCGCCCCCTTCAGGCAAGGAGGGAGTAGTGCCCTGTGCTCTAACACCACGAGGTATGGATCAGGTCTCAGAATAACTTACTTGCCAAATGTCCCAAATTACCCACATTTGGGTCTGTCCTGGCCAGAGCGTGTTCTCGCTTACCAAACCTATAGGCGGTTCCTGGATCCCCCCGCACCCCCCAGCCAGGTGAGGTCAGGGAGGCCGCCATGTTTATGACCTGCCCTGGGACCTGTATAGGAGATACGCCTTGTGCTGTGCTAAGCTCTGTCCAGCAGAGGGCGCCCTCCTACAACAAATCTCCACATAGTCTTCTGCATATAACAAATGCTGCCATCTAGTGTCCTGGTCACATACTGCAGGCTGTCCTGTGCATGACATGCTGGAGCTTGTAGTTCTCCACACTCCAACATGGATATAAAATTCTATATTATAATATATGTTACCCAGGATAAACAATAACCCCCAGTCTCCGACTGCAACCCCCATTAGACACGTTACTTCTTATGGACACCGATGACATCATCAGCCACTGACTGGATGGATCCATCTCTCCAGCTCTTGGTACACTACAACTCCCAGCAGGCTGCAGGACAGTGACTGGAGATCTGTACTGGTGTCCATACCAGTTCTTCATTGTCCCCGTCCATCTCCGCCAGCACAGACTGGGCACCTTGGAGGACAATCCGCGGCCATCACCAGACTTGAGGTGACCTCACGTTCTCCGCCATATTGGACCACACCGTGACCGGCTCCACCTCACCCCGCTCAGGACGGCCATGTCTTCTGCATTCTCTTCTCTCCAGGTCTCCGGCACATCTTCTTCCTGAAGAGGATGATGAGAGCCACGAAGGAGACGACCGGGCAGAGGACGACGGACACCTTACCGACTGGAGAAGAGACAGGGTCAGCCAAGACACAACAATAAGACTCACCATCGTACTGGAGACGGAAGAACCTACTTACTGGTTTCCAGGGTCTGTACGGGGTCGCCCTGCAGCACCGGCTCATCCTAGAGGGAACATCTCAGTCAGTGATTATATATACTGGTATATACAGCAGCTGAAGCCTACCCCGACCCTCAGCGCCCTCTATGCTTTACACTGAAGCTCAGCTCATTTAGAGGACAACTGTGATCAGCGAACACCTTTCAACTACATTGTCTGTTGGGGTCTGAGGTAGTCTACAACGCACCTCCTGCCCCATCACTCACTCGTACTGCTGCTCTTCCAACCCCCATGCTTTACACTGCAGCTCTGCTTGTTCAGACTGGCTGCTATGTATCAGCACAAGCTCAGCAGAGACAATGATAATAAACCACAAGGAAGGAGACTCCGGTAAGACAAGGACTATACATACTGGGGGAGGAGCCTCATATAGCCCTATGTAATGACATATAGGTTTATGTTAAGGATAGCTCCGCCCACAGTGTGTCAGATGCGACTATGGAGGACTCACTATGTAGGTGCGGGGTCTGTCCAGGAGGCAGGTGATGTCCTTCTCCTCCAGGAAGCGGTGGAGGGCGCTGTGGCTGCAGTCACTGAACACCTCATTCATGTTGTGTCTGACGGGAAGACAATACCATAGGTGACAATAGGCCACACCCACAATAAACCTGAGCCACGCCCAGATGGCACCCTTCTTCCCCATACACCCCACTCTATTAGACTCAGGATAGCCGTAAGTGCATGAGGGCCTCAGCCTGGAATTTTCCTAAAACACAAAAAAAATATTCTGCAGGATTTTGGAATCTTCCTGGAGCCTGTAATACCTGACTTGTCCTCAGGGTGGTGGAAGGGTGAAGAAATCAGGCGATACCTTTTAGAGGCTAACTGAGTATATTTATAAGTAAGCTTTCAGGAGTACTCGCTCTCTTCATCAGACATGGTGTGATACAAGAACTGAAAATTCACAGATTTTTATACACATGATCTTCAAAGCATTTTAGAGTCCTTAAAAAAAGGGCCAAAACAAAATGAAATCTAAGTAGAGAAGTTATTTACAACAGGTCAAAAAACAATCTGGAAAGTTGTGGTGCGTGACGGAGGGATCTGTTATCTGTTTGCTATCAGGTGGTGATTTGTGACCCTCACAGTTCATACATAGTGTGACATGAAGCTGGCATGAATATTAAGTCCAAATTGCAGAGTTTGAAATTTTTCCATAAACTTGTATTCTGATTCTTTCCTTTCCTCCTGCGTCTTAAAATGTCCCATTAAAACCACAACCCGCAAATCTTCAGTAGAGTGGTTTTCTCCGGAGAAATGTGCGGCCACTGGGAGATCTGTTCTGCTGTTATTAATGGTGGATCTGTGTGAGTTCATGCGCTGACTGAGTCTCTGTCCTGTTTCCCCCACATAGAGGCCTGTGGTGGGACATTGCACACACATTATGAGGTACACCACATTGGAAGACCTGCAGGAGAATGTCCCCCCTAATTCTTTGCACCTGTTGTGACTGTGGGACAGGTACACTGTCAGCGGTGTGGATGTGCTTGCAGGTCATGCACCTTTTATGTAGGCAAGGTGAGGAGCCATTTTCAGTTGGGGCCTTCAGGGCACTTCGGACGATAATGCGCCTCAGGTTTGGTGGTTGTCGAAAGGAGAGGAGAGGGGGGACTGGAAATATGTCCTTGAGTCTGTTGTCCCTATGTAGCACAGGTTGGAGCTCCTTGGTAATCCTTCGTAGGATCTCCAGCTGTGGGTTGTAGGTGACAACTAGGGGCACTCGGGCATCTTTCTGGGTCTCTCTATATGTGAGCAGACTGTCTCTGGTAATGGCTGCCGCTTTGTTTAATTGGTTGTCTGTCACTTTTGGTTTGTATCCCAATCTGAGAAATTTCATCCTCAGATCCAGGAGGTGCTTGTCCAGGTCTGCTTTGTTGGAGCAAATACGATTGTATGGTATAGCCTGGCTGTAGATGATAGATTGTCTTGTGTGCTTGGGGTGGAAGCTGTCGTTTCTCAGGTAGGCCGTTCTGTCTGTGGGTTTGTGGTATATCGATGTGAGTAGCCGGTGGTCTTTGATGTATATTGTGGTATCCAGAAAGTGGATTTCACTCCCTGAATAGCTAAGTTTAAGGTTGATGGTCGGGTGAAAGTCATTGAAGTCATTATGGAATTGAAGTAGGGCCTCCTCACCTGCAGTCCAGATGACAAGGATATCATCGATATAACGAAGGTAAATCATAGGTTTGGTGGCGCTTGTTGATAAATATGTTCCTTCCATTTCTGCCA
This sequence comes from Leptodactylus fallax, assembly GCA_947044405.1. NCBI lineage: Eukaryota > Metazoa > Chordata > Amphibia > Anura > Leptodactylidae > Leptodactylus > Leptodactylus fallax. Next base: position 105,616 of record CAMRHE010000751.1, on the reverse strand, counting down.
TAAAGAGATTTGCATATTGGAGTGCACATCTGGTCCCCATTGAAGTTGCCATTCGCTGTAGATATAGATCCTCTCCAAAGGTAAAATGGTTGTGGCTAAGGATGAATTGTATGGGTTGTGTTACTGGTTCTGTTGGGAGGTTTTGTTTTGCCAGGTGTACCCGACATGCTGCAACTCCATCCTTGTGGGGAATGTTGGTATACAGGGATTCCACATCCATGGTGGCCAAAATGGTACCCTCAGGTAGAGGGCCCAGGGCATTCAGTTTGTTAAGAAGGTCAGTGATGTCCTGGATATAGCTTGGAGTATCCCTGACAAGGGGTTTTAGGAGATTTTCCACCCAACCTGAGATGTTTTCCGTCAGTGTCCCAATGCCAGAAATGATAGGCCTCCCAGGGTTGCCATCTTTGTGTATCTTTGGGAGCATATAGAAGCAGCCCGGCCTGGGATCTTGGGGGATAAGTCCTTTTACCTGATTCTGGATCTGGACTGGAAACTCCTTGATCATACTCTTTAGTTCTTTCATATAGGCCTCTGTGGGATCACTTCCAAGTTTGGAGTAATGGATGGGATCTGACAGTTGCCTGTTTGCTTCCTGGATATAGTCTGAGGTGTTCATTATGACTATTGCGCCCCCTTTGTCAGCTGGTTTTATTATTATATCCTGATTTTCTTTCAGTGATGTAATAGCCTTCTGTTCCTGCAGGGTTAGGTTATGCACCTGTTTCTTTTGTTTCTCCAGGATTTCTGATTTTACTTTCCTTCTGAAACAGTCAATATATTTATCCAGTGCTGCATTAGCTCCAGGGCGTGGGGTCCAGGTAGATTTTTTGGTAGGATTCCTTATGGGCTGTTCCATCTCAGAGTCGCTGCTGTATGGAGGGTCTTTGTCATAAAAATATTCCCTTAATCTCATTTTTCTGAAAAACTCCTCCATATCATTGCAGAGTTGGATATGGTCAGTGTGTGCTGAGGGGCAGAAGGAGAGACCTTTGGAGAGAACTGACATTTCGTGTTTGGTTCATAAGAGGAAAGATTCACCACACAGCTTTGCTGAGCTGGGCTAGTACTTGTGGTTGTAGTAATGAGGCCTTTTTGTCTCAGTCTGTGGAGCTTTTTCTTTTTGTTGTTAATAAGCATATCCTGAAGTTTCCAGTAGTATGTGTGGAGTTTGGCCTTCATTTCCTCTGTGTCATTAGCCAATGATGATTTCAGGGCCTGTATCTCCTCCTGTGTTCTTTTTTTGTTGTTATAGGAAATTTTTATCATATTGTTCCGCAGCCTTTCAGATGTCCGAATACATAGTTGTTCTGCATATTGGCTGTTGTAGGTGTGCCGGGTTGGGTTACGTAAATTGAAGCCTTTTGGGATGAGTCTCTCCTTTTTACATTTTGTTAAGAAGAAGATGTCGCTGTTGAGTTGTGCAAGTTTCTTAAGCCGGTTTTTCAGTTCCATTCTTTTGCGGTACATTGTGGTATCTTTCAAGTTGATAGTAGTATAATGTTGTACCGTGTTAGCCATTGAAAGTAGTGGAAGTGCCCTCAGGGTGGCAGTGTAGCTGCACATCTGAACATTTATAGGACTGATTTGTTGTATTTGCAGTCAGTGACATGAGATAAACTTAGGAAGGTGACATGTAGCCTGTATTATAGGCAGCACAGAGTATTTCAGGAGAGGAGTGTGCTGATCTTATAGAGGAGGTCACCGGGTGAGAGTTACATAGTGGGAGGAGCAGGGTCCCCAGCAGTACAGAGGATTTCAGGAGAGGAGTGTGCTGATCTTATAGAGGAGGTCACAGGGTGAGAGTTACATAGGGGGGGGGGGGGGGGGCGGGCCCCCCCCCGCCCCGGGTTTTTGGGGGGGGGGGTGTGGTGTTTAGGGGGCCAGGGTGAGAGTTACATAGTGGGAGGAGCAGGGTCCCCAGCAGTACAGAGTATTTCAGGAGAGGAGTGTGCTGATCTTATAGAGGAGGTCACAGGGTGAGAGTTACATAGTGGGAGGAGCAGGGTCCCCAGCAGTACAGAGTATTTCAGGAGAGGAGTGTGCTGATCTTATAGGGAGGTCACAGGGTGAGAGTTACATAGTGGGAGGAGCAGGGTCCCCAGCAGCACAGAGTATTTCAGGAGAGGAGTGTGCTGATCTTATAGAGGAGGTCACAGGGTGAGAGTTACATAGTGGGAGGAGCAGGGTCCCCAGCAGCACAGAGTATTTCAGGAGAGGAGTGTGCTGATCTTATAGGGAGGTCACAGGGTGAGAGTTACATAGTGGGAGGAGCAGGTCCCCAGCAGCACAGAGTATTTCAGGAGAGTAGTGTGCTGATCTTATAGGGAGGTCACAGGGTGAGAGTTAGATAGTGGGAGGAGCAGGGTCCCCAGCAGCACAGAGTATTTCAGGAGAGGAGTGTGCTGATCTTATAGGGAGGACATAGGGTGAGAGTTACATAGTGGGAGGAGCAGGGTCCCCAGCAGTACAGAGTATTTCAGGAGAGGAGTGTGCTGATCTTATAGAGGAGATCACCGGGTGAGAGTTACATAGTGGGAGGAGCAGGGTCCCCAGCAGCACAGAGTATTTCAGGAGAGGAGTGTGCTGATTTTATAGGGAGGTCACCGGGTGAGAGTTACATAGTGGGAGGAGCAGGGTCCCCAGCAGTACAGAGTATTACAGGAGAGGAGTGTGCTGATCTTATAGAGGAGGTCACCGGGTGAGAGTTACATAGTGGGAGGAGCAGGGTCCCCAGCAGCACAGAGTATTTCAGGAGAGGAGTGTGCTGATCTTATAGGGAGGTCACAGGTTACATAGTGGGAGGAGCAGGGTCCCCAGCAGTACAGAGTATTTCAGGAGAGGAGTGTGCTGATCTTATAGAGGAGGTCACAGGGTGAGAGTTACATAGTGGGAGGAGCAGGATCCCCAGCAGCACAGAGTATTTCAGGAGAGGAGTGTGCTGATCTTATAGAGGAGGTCACAGGGTGAGAGTTACATAGTGGGAGGAGCAGGGTCCCCAGCAGTACAGAGTATTTCAGGAGAGGAGTGTGCTGATCTTATATGGAGGTCACAGAGTGAGAGTTACATAGTGCGAGGAGCAGGGTCCCCAGCAGTACAGAGTATTTCAGGAGAGGAGTGTGCTGATCTTATAGAGGAGGTCACAGGGTGAGAGTTACATAGTGGGGGGAGCAGGGTCTCCAGCAGTACAGAGTATTTCAGGAGAGGAGTGTGCTGATCTTATAGAGGAGGTCACAGGGTGAGAGTTACATAGTGGGAGGAGCAGGTCCCCAGCAGTACAGAGTATTTCAGGAGAGGAGTGTGCTGATCTTATAGAGGAGGTCACCGGGTGAGAGTTACATAGTGGGAGGAGCAGGGTCCCCAGCAGCACAGAGTATTTCAGGAGAGGAGTGTGCTGCTCTTATAGAGGAGGTCACAGGGTGAGAGTTACATAGTGGGAGGAGCAGGGTCCCCAGCAGTACAGAGTATTTCAGGAGAGGAGTGTGCTGATCTTATAGAGGTCACAGGGTGAGAGTTACATAGTGGGAGGAGCAGGTCCCCAGCAGCACAGAGTATTTCAGGAGAGGAGTGTGCTGATCTTATAGAGGAGGTCACAGGGTGAGAGTTACATAGTGGGAGGAGCAGGGTCCCCAGCAGTACAGAGTATTTCAGGAGAGGAGTGTGCTGATCTCATAGGGAGGTCACAGGGTGAGAGTTACATAGTGGGAGGAGCAGGGTCCCCAGCAGTACAGAGTATTTCAGGAGAGGAGTGTGCTGATCTTATAGAGGAGGTCACAGGGTGAGAGTTACATAGTGGGAGGAGCAGGGTCCCCAGCAGTACAGAGTATTTCAGGAGAGGAGTGTGCTGATCTTATAGAGGAGATCACCGGGTGAGAGTTACATAGTGGGAGGAGCAGGGTCCCCAGCAGCACAGAGTATTTCAGGAGAGGAGTGTGCTGATTTTATAGGGAGGTCACCGGGTGAGAGTTACATAGTGGGAGGAGCAGGGTCCCCAGCAGTACAGAGTATTTCAGGAGAGGAGTGTGCTGATCTTATAGAGGAGGTCACCGGGTGAGAGTTACATAGTGGGAGGAGCAGGGTCCCCAGCAGCACAGAGTATTTCAGGAGAGGAGTGTGCTGATCTTATAGGGAGGTCACAGGTTACATAGTGGGAGGAGCAGGGTCCCCAGCAGTACAGAGTATTTCAGGAGAGGAGTGTGCTGATCTTATAGAGGAGGTCACAGGGTGAGAGTTACATAGTGGGAGGAGCAGGATCCCCAGCAGCACAGAGTATTTCAGGAGAGGAGTGTGCTGATCTTATAGAGGAGGTCACAGGGTGAGAGTTACATAGTGGGAGGAGCAGGGTCCCCAGCAGTACAGAGTATTTCAGGAGAGGAGTGTGCTGATCTTATATGGAGGTCACAGAGTGAGAGTTACATAGTGCGAGGAGCAGGGTCCCCAGCAGTACAGAGTATTTCAGGAGAGGAGTGTGCTGATCTTATAGAGGAGGTCACAGGGTGAGAGTTACATAGTGGGGGGAGCAGGGTCTCCAGCAGTACAGAGTATTTCAGGAGAGGAGTGTGCTGATCTTATAGAGGAGGTCACAGGGTGAGAGTTACATAGTGGGAGGAGCAGGTCCCCAGCAGTACAGAGTATTTCAGGAGAGGAGTGTGCTGATCTTATAGAGGAGGTCACCGGGTGAGAGTTACATAGTGGGAGGAGCAGGGTCCCCAGCAGCACAGAGTATTTCAGGAGAGGAGTGTGCTGCTCTTATAGAGGAGGTCACAGGGTGAGAGTTACATAGTGGGAGGAGCAGGGTCCCCAGCAGTACAGAGTATTTCAGGAGAGGAGTGTGCTGATCTTATAGAGGTCACAGGGTGAGAGTTACATAGTGGGAGGAGCAGGTCCCCAGCAGCACAGAGTATTTCAGGAGAGGAGTGTGCTGATCTTATAGAGGAGGTCACAGGGTGAGAGTTACATAGTGGGAGGAGCAGGGTCCCCAGCAGTACAGAGTATTTCAGGAGAGGAGTGTGCTGATCTCATAGGGAGGTCACAGGGTGAGAGTTACATAGTGGGAGGAGCAGGGTCCCCAGCAGTACAGAGTATTTCAGGAGAGGAGTGTGCTGATCTTATAGAGGAGGTCACAGGGTGAGAGTTACATAGTGGGAGGAGCAGGGTCCCCAGCAGCACAGAGTATTTCAGGAGAGGAGTGTGCTGATCTTATAGGGAGGTCACAGGGTGAGAGTTACATAGTGGGAGGAGCAGGGTCCCCAGCAGTACAGAGTATTTCAGGAGAGGAGTGTGCTGATCTTATAGAGGAGGTCACAGGGTGAGAGTTACATAGTGGGAGGAGCAGGGTCCCCAGCAGTACAGAGTATTTCAGGAGAGGAGTGTGCTGATCTTATAGAGGAGGTCACAGGGTGAGAGTTACATAGTGGGAGGAGCAGGGTCCCCAGCAGTACAGAGTATTTCAGGAGAGGAGTGTGCTGATCTATAGAGGAGGTCACCGGGTGAGAGTTACATAGTGGGAGGAGCAGGGTCCCCAGCAGTACAGAGTATTTCAGGAGAGGAGTGTGCTGATCTTATAGAGGAGGTCACAGGGTGAGAGTTACATAGTGGGAGGAGCAGGGTCCCCAGCAGTACAGAGTATTTCAGGAGAGGAGTGTGCTGATCTTATAGGGGAGGTCACAGGGTGAGAGTTACATAGTGGGAGGAGCAGGGTCCCCAGCAGCACAGAGTATTTCAGGAGAGGAGTGTGCTGATCTATAGAGGAGGTCACCGGGTGAGAGTTACATAGTGGGAGGAGCAGGGTCCCCAGCAGTACAGAGTATTTCAGGAGAGGAGTGTGCTGATCTTATAGAGGAGGTCACAGGGTGAGAGTTACATAGTGGGAGGAGCAGGGTCCCCAGCAGTACAGAGTATTTCAGGAGAGGAGTGTGCTGATCTTATAGAGGAGGTCACAGGGTGAGAGTTACATAGTGGGAGGAGCAGGGTCCCCAGCAGTACAGAGCATTTCAGGAGAGGAGTGTGCTGATCTTATAGGGAGGTCACAGGGTGAGAGTTACATAGTGGGAGGAGCAGGGTCCCCAGCAGTACAGAGTATTTCAGGAGAGGAGTGTGCTGATCTTATAGAGGAGGTCACAGGGTGAGAGTTACATAGTGGGAGGAGCAGGGTCCCCAGCAGTACAGAGGATTTCAGGAGAGCATTGTGCTGATCTTATAGGAAGGTGACATGTAGCCTGTATTATAGGCAGCACAGAGTATTTCAGGAGAGGAGTGTGCTGATCTTATAGGGGAGGTCACAGGGTGAGTGTTACATAGTGGGAGGAGCAGGTCCCCAGCAGCACAAAGTATTTCAGGAGAGCATTGTGCTGATCTTATAGGGAGGTCACATGGTGAGAGTTACATAGTGGGAGGAGCAGAGTCCCCAGCAGTACAGAGTATTTCAGGAGAGGAGTGTGCTGATCTTATAGGGAGGTCACAGGGTGAGAGTTACATAGTGGGGGGAGCAGGGTCCCCAGCAGTACAGAGTATTTCAGGAGAGGAGTGTGCTGATCTTATAGGGAGGTCACAGGGTGAGAGTTACATATGGGAGGAGCAGGGTCCCCAGCAGTACAGAGTATTTCAGGAGAGGAGTGTGCTGATCTTATAGGGAGGTCACAGGGTGAGAGTTACATAGTGGGAGGAGCAGGGTCCTCAGCAGTACAGAGTATTTCAGGAGAGGAGTGTGCTGATCTATAGAGGAGGTCACCGGGTGAGAGTTACATAGTGGGAGGAGCAGGGTCCCCAGCAGTACAGAGTATTTCAGGAGAGGAGTGTGCTGATCTTATAGAGGAGGTCACAGGGTGAGAGTTACATATGGGAGGAGCAGGGTCCCCAGCAGTACAGAGTATTTCAGGAGAGGAGTGTGCTGATCTTATAGGGAGGTCACAGGGTGAGAGTTACATAGTGGGAGGAGCAGGGTCCTCAGCAGTACAGAGTATTTCAGGAGAGGAGTGTGCTGATCTATAGAGGAGGTCACCGGGTGAGAGTTACATAGTGGGAGGAGCAGGGTCCCCAGCAGTACAGAGTATTTCAGGAGAGGAGTGTGCTGATCTTATAGGGGAGGTCACAGGGTGAGAGTTACATAGTGGGAGGAGCAGGGTCCCCAGCAGCACAGAGTATTTCAGGAGAGGAGTGTGCTGATCATATATAGGAGGTCACAGGGTGAGAGTTACATAGTGGGAGGAGCAGGGTCCCCAGCAGCACAGAGTATTTCAGGAGAGGAGTGTGCTGATCTTATAGGGAGGTCACAGGGTGAGAGTTAGATAGTGGGAGGAGCAGGGTCCCCAGCAGTACAGAGTATTTCAGGAGAGGAGTGTGCTGATCTTATAGAGGAGGTCACAGGGTGAGAGTTACATAGTGGGAGGAGCAGGTCCCCAGCAGTACAGAGTATTTCAGGAGAGGAGTGTGCTGATCTTATAGGGAGGTCACAGGGTGAGAGTTACATAGTGGGAGGAGCAGGGTCCCCAGCAGTACAGAGTATTTCAGGAGAGGAGTGTGCTGATCTTATAGAGGAGGTCACAGGGTGAGAGTTACATAGTGGGAGGAGCAGGGTCCCCAGCAGTACAGAGGATTTCAGGAGAGCATTGTGCTGATCTTATAGGAAGGTGACATGTAGCCTGTATTATAGGCAGCACAGAGTATTTCAGGAGAGGAGTGTGCTGATCTTATAGGGGAGGTCACAGGGTGAGAGTTACATAGTGGGAGGAGCAGGTCCCCAGCAGCACAAAGTATTTCAGGAGAGCATTGTGCTGATCTTATAGGGAGGTCACATGGTGAGAGTTACATAGTGGGAGGAGCAGAGTCCCCAGCAGTACAGAGTATTTCAGGAGAGGAGTGTGCTGATCCTATAGGGAGGTCACAGGGTGAGAGTTACATAGTGGGGGGAGCAGGGTCCCCAGCAGTACAGAGTATTTCAGGAGTCTTGTCATTACTGCGGACTACCACCTACCCAGTGCGTCGGGAGAGCAGACATTTCCCTGTGGCGGCAGGACAATAGCAGTGTTCAGTATCGTGTCTCATGCCCAGGTTATGCCCCATCTCGTGTGCCATGTACTTGGCCAGTTCCCTGGCACTGAGTCCGGTGTCCTGCAGAGAGATGATGATATGGTTGATCAGCAGATAGAAGGTATTTATAACAGCGCCCCCTCCTACCCTCTGGTCATGACTGGTATAGTGACCAGTGGGTCCATCACATCACTGGAGATAGATCCTACCCAGGACTGTTCAGCCACTGATCACATAATCCACTGGGGACTACACTAGATGTAGAGGAGGTGCGGATGTAACACCCAGCAAACCTTACCTAAACTGCAGTCTCACCTCCATCTAGTTTCACTGCCATCTACAGTCTCACCTCCATCTACAGCTGTGGTTCTCATCCTGACTAATGCCGCCACCCTTTACTACAGTTCCTCATGTTGTGGTGACCCCAACCATAAAATTATTTTCGTTGCTACTTCATAACTGCTTTTATAATTACTTTTTTGCAGTAGTTGATGATTTTACATTTACCCAGTAATTATAATTCATGAGGAGTCATTTTACCTCTAATTCTGCTGCTTTAACCACTTCAGTACCGGGCCAATTCCTGGTCCAGGACCAGACACATTTTCGAGTTTTTAATATGTGCGGTTTTGAGGGCTGTAACATTTTTATCATTTTCTGCGTCTTTTTTCGGTGACACATAGGGCTTTATTTTTATGTTGTTTTTATTTTTGCATGTGTTTTAATTTTTTTTTTATACCCGGGAAAATCTAAACAAAAGAGGAAGGAAAAGGTGTCTGTTTATTGTGTTTTTCACTATTAATTTTTTTTTTTTTAAATTTATTAGCACAAAGTGCTACTAAAAAACTTTTTAAAATAGTTTTTCGTCTCCGTTACAGTAATTTTTATTTTGTATGGTGTCGGCGGCAGTGGGGCTAGAACCTGTAATAGGGGTTTGTTTTTGACGTATTATTTTATTAATTTTTTAAATTATTTTATTTACATTTTTTTTTTACTTTTCTATTCATTTTATTTATTGCTTTTTTTTTTTACATGGTGTCCTCATAAGGTCATAATAGATCTTTGGGGACATCTGATCACAATTTTTTTTTGGTTAGGAAGGCTTATTTACCCTATAACTGGGGCTGGTACATTTAGCCGCTGTTGCAGGAGGAATACAGCCTCCTGCACGTTACTATAGAGCTGATCTGGGTCCTCCACTGGGCCAGAGAGGAGCCGCATCATGGCGGCGTCCATAGCTGTGTATACAGCGATCGGGAAGGCAGGGACAGTATTAAACTTTCCCTGCCTTCTCTCTGAGAGACCATGGATAGAGGAGCGGTGTCTCGGTTACTAAGACCATCAGAAATATGTGTTTTCCGACCCCTGTGAAAGGGTCGTTCAACTCCCAAAGTGGTCGTGACCCACAGGTTGAGAACCGATGATCTACAGTCTCGCCTCTGTCTACAGTCTAACCACTGTTAACAGTCTCACCCCTCTCTACGGTCTCACCTCTATCTACAGTATCACCTTTCTCTACAGTCTCACCTCCAACTAAAGTGTTATCTACAACTACAGCCTCACTTCTCACTACAGTCTCCACCCCAGTTACAGCTTCAGGGTGAACTACAATCTCACCTCGGATTACAGTCTCACTTCCATCTGCCCCCTCAACTTCCAACTACAGCCTCAAATCTAACTACACTTACCAGTGACTGCAACCTCCATGTACAGTTTTGTTGTTGTCTTTTCACCACTACCATTCAGAAACTCTCAGAGACACAACCCGGTAATGTGTTGCATCTCCTTGTAGGAGTTAAGCATGAAGACCAGAGCTTCCTTAGCCCGTGCCGTCTGATCTCTGCCATCAGGTATCTCCTCCTCTTCTACTAATTCTTGATACTTATGATATATTATGATGTGTACGGCAATGATGTTGTCAGGAGAAGAAGGAAAATCATCTATATCATCAGTATTCCGATACAACTACAACTGAGCAGCCTGTCCACCAACCACTTGGCTGGTCTTCTAGAGGTTTATGTCTTCCTGCAGACCTCCAGCTACTGGGCCACCATGGAGGCTGATAGTCCTGATGATGCCACTAGAGATGAGCGAATTTCTCAAAAGTTCGATTCGAAGTTCCAAAAAAAATTTGCTTCGATCCGAATTACTTCACAGCGCATAAACAGCTATTTCCGGGCTGCAGAGAGCCGGGAAAATGGCGGAAGCCCTTGGATGCCGCGGTCATGTCTCTCTCTTTCTCTCATGTCTTTTGCTAACAAGCAAAGACACGTCTACCCAATCACAACACTAGAAAATATCTTGTGACCGTCTGACGTCAAAAAGGTCCTTAATAAATATTCGTTACCGCGAAGCATCAGGAAATCCGGAATCGTGGAGAATCAAAGATTTTCTGAAATTCGGATCGAATTCCACTTCTGCAGAATCGATTTGCTCATCTCTAGATGCCACCTTACATTATACTACCCCAGCAGCAGGACCAACACTGTGTTACGTACCTTTATGATGCCCCCACTCTGAGCCTCCGTGCACATCTTGGCCAAGAAGGCCTCGCCCAGCGCGTGGTTCTTAAAGTTGGCACCACTGCATGGAATAGAAACTAAAGTAAGGCCGACCAATAAGAGCCAGCTGTGGGGGTCAACACCTCTGTAGACCAAAGTTGGTTATGGCACAAACCTGATGAGCTGGATGTTATCGTGATGTTTGCGAGCCAACAAGTCCTCCGTCCTCCACTCCAAGAACCTCTGCAGGGTGGTGGAGGCCGTCTCTGACACCACCGCTTTATTCTCCTGCGTCCAGATTTCCACCCCCACAAGGAAGACCTGGAAGTTGATCTTAGACAATATCTAGAAAAACAGATGATTTTCAGTCAGACTTATGGTGGACTCTATTGGCCTGTCCACTGTCCAGGAGAACCCGTCTGTACCTGGTTAAGATGGTGGGCCACTGAGATTAGATGGTGTCTGGTCTTCTCCAAGTTTGCTCCATGACGTTGATACTGTAAATGGAGACAACCATAAGGTCCTCAGTCATCCATTATAGGAAGACAATAATGGCCAATCCAACTACTACTGTGTAGTCAGACGGTGCCAGTGGTGGAGATGACTGACTTACCTCCATCTTATCAGCCACCAGGAACAGCTCAATGTTGTAGGTCTCTTGCCGGCCCTAAGACGTGAACATTGAACATAAGGATCAGAGCTTCTAGAAGCTTCTCTAACCCCAACTAGTCACCAGTCACATTTTGTACCTCTCCACTAATGCACTCTAGGGAGCGCTGTTTACGGTAGTGTGAGTAGCCCACGAGCTCCATTTTGTGAAGAGCGGTGATCCCATGGTCTGATGAGTTTGATGAGTCGGGGTCAATGCTATATGTCTCATCTCCGATGGTCACATACCCACTGGAAAACATATACACAACAAGTGACTGCTTACAAGAACCTAGAAATCAGTACTACATGCACTTTCCCTAGAGCACTACAATCACCTAATGTACCTTCACGTCTGATATTTAGGGGGTCCTTGACTACATAGCTAGCAAGCTCGGAACCCCTTTTTTAGACAGCTTTTCTACTACAATTCTCACCTGAGACCATGACAAGTGCAGACGGAGGCCACAGAATCCGAAATCCCGTCCACTGATCCCGTATAACAGCAATGAGCCTGATAGAGGACACAGAGGGTTAGTCAGCACACTTCTTTCACATAGAACTATACGTGTTTGGCTTGTGTAGGGAACTGCCATTTCTACTAGTATATAATGTATCTGGCTTCTTTGCCCCTGCAGTTTGGCTTCAGAGACCCCAGGCATTCAGTGCAAGTTTTGTTTTGTAAATACAGTGAGTCAGACACATGTGAGGCAGAGCTGCTGGGGGGAGAGATGTGAGCAGAGCTGCTGAGACAGACATGTTATGTCTGGGGGAGTCTAAGAGCCACTTGTTCCTCTTTACTTCACAGTATATAGTTAGGTATGTGTTACCCCCTATATACTCACAGGACCTAGCTAGTAACCGTAGTTAGGGATCCATATATATATATAGTTCAGGGCAGTGATAGGTTAGGCTTCCGAAGGCCAACTAGCTAGTTAGAGGCCCGGGGGCACTAGTAGTTTAGCTGGCAGGTTAAGGACTCAGTGTTAGGGTAGTCAGGCCTGCATCTACGGCCGTCACCGTCGCCCTGTTTGCTGCCTGTGAAGAATCTCATCATCATCATCATCATCTCCTGATCGGCTGTCTGTCATCTCCTGGAAGAATCCGAGGATCCACAGTCATCCACAGGGGCCCCTGCATCTCTTCTGTTGCCTGGAGGTATTGTGCACTGGACTCTTGCTATATATCTATATATATACCCGGGTATATAACCTAAGACGGTTGAGGACTTGCTGGTTGTTGTAGTATTGCTGTGTTCTGAGTATATTTTATGTATGTATTATTACCCTGTTGATTCTTATAAAGCTACTGTTATAACCTTATGTGGTATCTGTATGTATTCTTCAGACTGTGAGATTAGTACAGTGATCCTTGTTAAGGCTACTAACTGTATTTCATGGGTAAGTCCCAGGAAGAGATCCTCCCTGTAATACAGAGGCTCTATCCTGGGTGGAGGCACTGATATATTTCATATATGTTCCCACTCTTCCCTTCAGCGAAGGCTTCAGGTCCCATTATACACACAGGTCAGCGCCAGAGTCTGTTGCGGGAGGGATAATACTCATACCACCCCCAAATAGGGCTACATTTGGAGGCACTGCTGAGATTTAGAAGTGGGAATAGTCATTGATATGGAGAAGCGATATAGCTCAGAGGGGAACCTCCCACTAGCTACTACATGGGATTACCGACCTCCTGTTCCTCCCCTGGTTCAGGTAAAGGAAGAACCCCGCTCAGCCAGTTACCCCCCCAGTATGGCCGTCGCTAGCAGTTCCTCTAGTGACAGTGCTATTAGCACTTTAGCCAGGCTGACTGAAATGTTAGCTCAGGGCCTGCAGGCCACTCACTATAAGAAACTAAAAGTATTCTCTGGTAATGTCCCAGTACCACAAGGGGAGGAAAACTTTGAGATATGGAAAGAACATACTCTCCAATGCCTGAAGGAATGGTCTTGCTCTGAAGAAGGCAAGCGGCAGCGTATCAGTGAAAGTTTGCGGTCTCCTGCTGCAGAATTGATCCGCTTGTACAGAGACTCTCATGAAGGAGTGAGTGCATTGGACTATATACAAGTACTGTCTGATCACTTTGAGCCATACTATGACCTTGCCCAGATGGTTGCTGATTACCGAATGGTTCGTCAAAAAGAAGGGGAAAATGTCTCTACTTTTATTAACCGTTTACAGCTACTTCTTTCACGTCTGGTGTACCACGCAGCTATATCTACTTTAGAGGTAGACGCTATGAGAACCAGTCAGTTGGTGAGAGGGTTACAACCTCATCATCCTCTTGCTCAAGTACTCAAGGTCTTACTATCTGATAGAGTCCTTCCATTTCCCGACTTAATGAAGTTAGTGAAGAAACAAGAAGCTGACATTAGTTTTAGTACCCCTAAGAAAGCGAAAAGCATCTCTAAAGAAGATGTTGTTCCTAATTCAAACAAGGACAAACCAGCGGAGCGGTCAGAACTTAGACAGTCCGCCACTCCACCCACTGCCACTCAATGGAGGAAGGATGCTAGAACCTGTTATAAATGTGGTCAGACGGGCCATACTGCCAGACAGTGTACGGAGGACAGTGAGGGATTGGGACACAGTGCTGTCTTCTCTATTCAGAATCAAAGACACCGAAGGAAGGCGGGCCGAGTAAAGACCAGAGGCGCTATCGCGGGCTCCAGGTCCGTTGTCAAAGTCACTGTCAATGGTCATGCCGCTCCTGCCCTGTTTGATACAGGATCTCAAGTGACCCTGATTTATCGCTCGTTCTACCAAAAGTATCTGAGGGATATACCTCTTCAGTCTACAGGACAAATGAAATTGTGGGGGCTTAATTCAGGATCATATCCTGTAGATGGCAGCCTACAAGTAGTTATAGCTGTCCCTGAATTAGAAGATCAGAGTGTCGCTCCCATGAAGATTACGGCTCTTGTCTGTCCTGATACAGGGGATTCTTGTGCAGCTCCTGTGATACTTGGCACTAATTGTCCCGCAGTGCATTATGCTTTTCAGAAGTTTCTTGGAAGAGATTGGAACCCTGCAGCTCAGCCGGTGAATATATCTTCTGATCTTAGAGAACTCTGTGATGCCCTGTCTACTGGCTATCGACATGGAATGGTATATCATATCTGTGAGAGAACCGTGGAAGTTCCTGCCGGCGGGGAGAGAGTTCTGAGAGTAGCCTCCAGCATTGCTCCCGATTTGCTTGAAGGGGGGAGTTATGTCCTTATGGAAACCCCTGAAGAAATGATTAACCAGAATGGCTGGATGGTGATCCCAGAGAGAAAGGACTGGAGAAATAAAGTGGAGTTATCTACCTGTGTGACAGTGAGGAACTGTTCACCGCATCCGATTGTAATTGGACCATACCAGAATGTGGCCCACTGCTACCCTGTGCTTGGAGTAAATCCATACGCTGAAGTGTGCAGGATTCAAATCCGAGATGCAATCCCTAATCTCAATCTTGACTTGAGTGATCCACATTTACCAGAGGCCTGGAATCATCGACTGACACAGAAGTTGTCTGAATTATCGGAAGTGTTCTCCATGGATGATATGGATGTAGGTTGTGCTAAAAGTGCTCAACACACTTTCCGATTGACCGATTCTACTCCCTTCCGGGAGCGACCACGGAGAGTTGCTCCAAAGGATGTTGATGAGTTAAGACAGACTCTACAGCAAATGAAAGGTCAGGGGATCATTGTGGACAGTAAGAGCCCCTATGCCTCACCTATTGTGGTGGTAAGAAAAAAATCTGGAGCAATTCGCCTATGTGTGGATTACAGAACTCTGAACTGGAGAACCTTACCTGATCAGTATACACTGCCGAGAATTGAAGAAGCTCTGGAAGCTCTGAATGGAAACTGTTGGTTCACAGTGCTGGACCTAAGATCGGGATACTATCAAGTCCCAATGGCACCTGAGGATCAGGACTTGGCATAGAAATCATTTGTTGCCTGTACCTCAGATTGATGGTATGGATATCTCCAATGATGGCTCGGCCTGCGATTCTCCACAGTCCTTAGCCGATATTCCACGTGACCTTCCTGAAACTCCTGAGAGTGATTGGACTGTGGCTCCTGAAGTTCCTAGATCACCAGTATCTTCTCCTTCAGGGAGACCTATGAACCCTCAAACTCCAGAATTCGTACCTAGATCTGTGTCTACAGATGAGCAGGGATCTAGCTCTCCTACGCCACCAGCACCATCCCCTCCCATGGCAGACAACCCTAGTTTAGGGCCTGGACATGCTAGTTTACCTCAGAGAGAGGTACGGAGAGGAGAGAGAATTAGACACCCTCCACCTATGCTGACATATGATAGT
The DNA here is from genome assembly GCA_947044405.1 of Leptodactylus fallax. NCBI lineage: Eukaryota > Metazoa > Chordata > Amphibia > Anura > Leptodactylidae > Leptodactylus > Leptodactylus fallax. The sequence continues at coordinate 90,122 of CAMRHE010000751.1, read as the reverse complement.
TTGGGGGACCCCAGATTTACTACTCAGCCTCATTTATACCATGCTTGGGTGGGTGCAGTGTCCACTTTGGTCAATATGTTACCAATTTTCGCTCCTGCTGGCATGTATACCTATTAACCTGTTGTGACTCTGTAAATGCAAAAGCAACCATATTGATATTGTCATTGGTAATGTTGACTGTATACTATGACTTTGTATGTCTTTGACGTGACGTAAAGATTTCACCAGAGGGAGAGTGTAGGGAACTGCCATTTCTACTAGTATATAATGTATCTGGCTTCTTTGCCCCTGCAGTTTGGCTTCAGAGACCCCAGGCATTTAGTGCAAGTTTTGTTTTGTAAATACAGTGAGTCAGACACATGTGAGGCAGAGCTGCTGGGGGGAGAGATGTGAGCAGAGCTGCTGAGCCAGACATGTTATGTCTGGGGGAGTCTAAGAGCCACTTGTTCCTCTTTACTTCACAGTATATAGTTAGGTATGTGTTACCCCCTATATACTCACAGGACCTAGCTAGTAACCGTAGTTAGGGATCCATATATATATATAGTTCAGGGCAGTGATAGGTTAGGCTTCCGAAGGCCAACTAGCTAGTTAGAGGCCCGGTGGCACTAGTAGTTTAGCTGGCAGGTTAAGGACTCAGTGTTAGGGTAGTCAGGCCTGCATCTACGGCCGTCACCGTCGCCCTGTTTGCTGCCTGTGAAGAATCTCACCATCATCATCATCATCTCCTGATCGGCTGTCTGTCATCTCCTGGAAGAATCCGAGGATCCACAGTCATCCACAGGGGCCCCTGCATCTCTTCTGTTGCCTGGAGGTATTGTGCACTGGACTCTTGCTATATATCTATATATATACCCGGGTATATAACCTAAGACGGTTGAGGACTTGCTGGTTGTTGTAGTATTGCTGTGTTCTGAGTATATTTTATGTATGTATTATTACCCTGTTGATTCTTATAAAGCTACTGTTATAACCTTATGTGGTATCTGTATGTATTCTTCAGACTGTGAGATTAGTACAGTGATCCTTGTTAAGGCTACTAACTGTACTTCATGGGTAAGTCCCAGGAAGAGATTCTCCCTGTAATACAGAGGCTCTATCCTGGGTGGAGGCACTGATATATTTCATATATGTTCCCACTCTTCCCTTCAGCGAAGGCTTCAGGTCCCATTATACACACAGGTCAGCGCCAGAGTCTGTTGCGGGAGGGATAATACTCATACCACCCCCCAAATAGGGCTACACTTGTAAGGGGTTAATAGAGCGGCACGACAGCACTAGTACCAGGTGGAGAGGGTAGGTCAGCCATGCTCATGTGGGGACACAAGGGTGCTGGACACCACTGCGTCACCCCATAGGTGGAGTTAGTATGGAGATGCAGGACATAGGGCCACGTCACCTAGAAATGTGGGGTGTAAGGGTGGTGGTGACAGGGATGCAGGGGTTTCTAGGTACCAGTGTGATGTGCTTGATGGATAGGACAGGTTTGATGTATACATGTCTAATTCTCTACTGCCATCTAGTGGCCAAACTGCATTATAAACTGTATTGCATTGCTTTGCAGTACATTCAGCAGGACCTTTCAGTCACATGACCTCCTGCAGGTTATTAAGCTGTACAACTTGTTGAACTGGTAACATCAGATAGCAATTTGGACATATGCCCTGGACTTGAGAGACAGCGGGAGTGAGGGGCAGAGGAGAAAGCCGGCAGGAGTGGGGAGGGGGAAGAGATAGCAGGGGTGAGGGGATAGGAGAGAGACAGCAGGAGAGAGGGGTGGATGAGTTTTGCATTCCTCTCAGTTCCCCCCCCCATATACTTAAGACATTGCCTTCTCTCCCTATAAACGCTGACTGACATACACCATCTTACATGTACTACATCCTTCCTGACACATTCTTCTCCCCCCCTCCCCAGGGTACATATGATTGACTGAATGCTCGCCCCTCACAAAGTCTCATATGATTGGTCTTGACACATTTTCCAGTCTCTTCTTTCCCACCTCGTCCTGTGAGACTGATAGGACTAAAAGCTTTAAGAAGAATCACAGCTTAGTGCGGAGGACACGGCCTGAGGTGTAGACAAATCCGGTCACATGGAGTACTAGTGTTATGGCACGAGAACAGTCACATACACTATATTATCCTAAATCCCTCTGAATATCCCTCCTATAATGCCACAGGGTATAACACAGACTTCACATTCCAGCACAGAACTGTTCTCCGCACTCAATGGCACCCCCTACTGACTAATAAACTGTATAGAAGCAGCTGATACTGCTCCTATGTACAAGAATATAACTACTATAATACTGCCCCCTATGTACAAGAATATAACTACTATAATACTGCTCCTATGTACAAGAATATAACTACTATAATACTGCCCCTATGTACAAGAATATAACTACTATAATACTGCTCCTATGTACAAGAATATAACTACTATAATACTGCCCCTATGTACAAGAATATAACTACTATAATACTGCCCCCTATGTACAAGAATATAACTACTATAATACTACCTCCTATGTACAAGAATATAACTACTATAATACTACCTCCTATGTACAAGAATATAACTACTATAATACTACTCCTATGTACAAGAATATAACTACTATAATACTGCCTCCTATGTACAAGAATATAACTACTATAATACTACTCCTATGTACAAGAATATAACTACTATAATACCACTCCTATGTACAAGAATATAACTACTATAATACTGCTCCTATGTACAAGAATATAACTACTATAATACTGCTCCTATGTACAAGAATATAACTACTATAATACTACCTCCTATGTACAAGAATATAACTACTATAATACTACCTCCTATGTACAAGAATATAACTACTATAATACTGCCCCCTATGTACAAGAATATAACTACTATAATACTGCTCCTATGTACAAGAATATAACTACTATAATACTGCTCCTATGTACAAGAATATAACTAGTATAATACTGCCCCCTATGTACAAGAATATAACTACTATAATACTGCTCCTATGTACAAGAATATAACTACTATAATACTGCCCCTATGTACAAGAATATAACTACTATAATACTACTCCTAAGTACAAGAATATCACTACTATAATACTGCTCCTATGTACAAGAATATAACTACTATAATACTGCTCCTATGTACAAGAATATAACTACTATAATACTGCTCCAATGTACAAGAATATAACTACTATAATACTGCTCCTATGTACAAGAATATAACTACTATAATACTACCTCCTATGTACAAGAATATAACTACTATAATACTGCCCTATGTACAAGAATATAACTACTATAATACTACCTCCTATGTACAAGAATATAACTACTATAATACTACCTCCTATGTACAAGAATATAACTACTATAATACTGCTCCTATGTACAAGAATATAACTACTATAATACTGCTCCTATGTACAAGAATATAACTACTATAATACTACTCCTATGTACAAGAATATAACTACTATAATACTGCTCCTATGTACAAGAATATAACTACTATAATACTGCTCCTATGTACAAGAATATAACTACTATAATACTGCTCCTATGTACAAGAATATAACTACTATAATACTGCTCCTATGTACAAGAATATAACTACTATAATACTACTCCTATGTACAAGAATATACCTAGTATAATACTGCTCCTATGTACAAGAATATAACTACTATAATACTGCTCCTATGTACAAGAATATAACTACTATAATACTACTCCTATGTACAAGAATATAACTACTATAATACTGCTCCTATGTACAAGAATATAACTACTATAATACTGCTCCTATGTACAAGAATATAACTACTATAATACTACTCCTATGTACAAGAATATACCTAGTATAATACTGCTCCTATGTACAAGAATATAACTACTATAATACTGCTCCTATGTACAAGAATATAACTACTATAATACTACTCCTATGTACAAGAATATAACTACTATAATACTGCTCCTATGTGCAGGAATATAACTACTATAATACTGCCCCCTATGTACAAGAATATAACTACTATAATACTACCTCCTATGTACAAGAATATAACTACTATAATACTGCCCCCTATGTACAAGAATATAACTACTATAATACTGCCCCCTATGTACAAGAATATAACTACTATAATACTACCTCCTATGTACAAGAATATAACTACTATAATACTACCTCCTATGTACAAGAATATAACTACTATAATACTGCTCCTATGTACAAGAATATAACTACTATAATACTGCTCCTATGTACAAGAATATAACTACTATAATACTGCTCCTATGTACAAGAATGTAACTACTATAATACTGCTCCTATGTACAAGAATATACCTAGTATAATACTGCTCCTATGTACAAGAATATAACTACTATAATACTGCTCCTATGTACAAGAATATAACTACTATAATACTGCTCCTATGTACAAGAATATAACTACTATAATACTGCTCCTATGTACAAGAATATAACTACTATAATACTGCTCCTATGTACAAGAATATAACTACTATAATACTGCCCCTATGTACAAGAATATAACTACTATAATACTGCTCCTATGTACAAGAATATAACTACTATAATACTGCTCCCTATGTACAAGAATATATCTACTATAATACTGCTCCTATGTACAAGAATATAACTACTATAATACTGCTCCTATGTACAAGAATATAACTACTATAATACTGCTCCTATGTACAAGAATATAACTACTATAATACTGCTCCTATGTACAAGAATATAACTACTATAATACTACCCCTATGTACAAGAATATAACTACTATAATACTGCTCCTATGTACAAGAATATAACTACTATAATACTGCTCCTATGTACAAGAATATAACTACTATAATACTACCTCCTATGTACAAGAATATAACTACTATAATACTGCTCCTATGTACAAGAATATAACTACTATAATACTACCCCTATGTACAAGAATATAACTACTATAATACTGCTCCTATGTACAAGAATATAACTACTATAATACTGCTCCTATGTACAAGAATATAACTACTATAATACTGCCCTCTATGTACAAGAATATAACTACTATAATACTGCTCCTATGTACAAGAATATAACTACTATAATACTACCTCCTATGTACAAGAATATAACTACTATAATACTGCTCCTATGTACAAGAATATAACTACTATAATACTACCCCTATGTACAAGAATATAACTACTATAATACTGCTCCTATGTACAAGAATATAACTACTATAATACTGCTCCTATGTACAGTCATGGCCAAAAGTTTTGAGAATGATACAAATATTAATTTTTACAAAGTCTACTGCTTCAGTTTTTCTAATGGCAATTTGCATATACTCCAGAATGTTATAAAGAGTGATCAGCTTAACAGCAATTACTTGCAAAGTCAATATTTGCCTAGAAAATGAACTTTATCCCCCAAAACACATTTCAACATCATTGCAGCCCTGCCTTAAAAGGACCACCTAACATCGTTTCAGTGATTGCTCCATTAACACAGGTGTGGGTGTTGATGAGGACAGGGCTGGAGATCAATCTGTCATGATTAAGTAAGAATGACACCACTGGACACTTTAAAAGGAGGCTGGTGCTTGCCATCATTGTTTCTCTTCTGTTAACCATGGTTATCTCTAAAGAAACACGTGCAGTCATCATTGCACTGCACAAAAATGGCCTAACTGGGAAGAGTATTGCAGCTAGAAAGATTGCACCTCAGTCAACAATCTATCGCATCATCAAGAACTTCAAGGAGAGAGGTTCCATTGGTGCCAAAAAGGCTCCAGGGCGCCCAAGAAAGACCAGCAAGCGGCAGGACCGTCTCTTAAAAGTGTTTCAGCTGCGGGATGGGGCTACCAGCAGTGCAGAGCTTGCTGAGGAATGGCAGCAGGCAGGTGTGAGTGCATCTGCACGCACTGTGAGGCGGAGACTCTTGGAGCAAGGCCTGGTCTCAAGGAGGGCAGCAAAGAAGCCACTTCTCTCCAGAAAAAACATCAGGGACAGACTGATATTCTGCAAAAGGTACAGGGAGTGGACTGCTGAGGACTGGGGGAAAGTCATTTTCTCTGATGAATCCCCTTTTCGATTGTTTGGAACATCTGGAAAACAGCTTATTGGGAGAAGAAGAGGTGAGCGCTACCACCAGTCTTGTCTCATGCCAACTGTAAAGCATCCTGAAACCATTCATGTGTGGGGTTGCTTCTCAGCCAAGGGAATCGGCTCTCTCACAGTCTTGCCTAAAAACACAGCCATGAATAAAGAATGGTACCAGAATGTCCTCCAAGAGCAACTTCTCCCAACCGTCCAAGAGCAGTTTGGCGCTCAACAATGCCTTTTCCAGCATGATGGAGCACCTTGCCATAAAGCAAAGGTGATAACTAAATGGCTCAGGGAACAAAACATAGAGATTTTGGGTCCATGGCCTGGAAACTCCCCAGATCTTAATCCCATTGAGAACTTGTGGTCAATCATCAAGAGACGGGTGGACAAACAAAAACCAACAAATTCAGACAAAATGAAAGCATTGATTCTGCAAGAATGGACTGCTATCAGTCAGGATTTGGTCCAGAAGTTGATTGAGAGCATGCCAGGGAGAATTGCAGAGGTCCTGAAGAAGAAGGGTCAACACTGCAAATATTGACTTGCTGCATTAACTCATTCTAAGTGTCAATATAAGCTTCTGTTACTCATAATATGAATGCAATTCTATTTCTGTATGTGATAAAAACATCTGACAAACACACATAAAAACCAGAGGGCAGCAGATCATGTGAAAATAGAATATTTGTGTCATTCTCAAAACTTTTGGCCATGACTGTACAAGAATATAACTACTATAATACTGCCCCTATGTACAAGAATATAACTACTATAATACTACCTCCTATGTACAAGAATATAACTACTATAATACTGCTCCTATGTACAAGAATATAACTACTATAATACTGCTCCTATGTACAAGAATATAACTACTATAATACTGCCCCCTATGTACAAGAATATAACTACTATAATACTGCTCCTATGTACAAAAATATAACTAATATAATACTGCCCCTATGTACAAGAATATAACTACTATAATACTGCTCTTATGTACAAGAATATAACTACTATAATACTACTCCTATGTACAAGAATATAACTAATATAATACTGCCCCTATGTACAAGAATATAACTACTATAATACTGCTCCTATGTACAAGAATATAACTACTATAATACTGCTCCTATGTACAAGAATATAACTACTATAATACTGCTCCTATGTACAAGAATATAACTACTATAATACTGCTCCTATGTACAAGAATATAACTACTATAATACTACCTCCTATGTACAAGAATATAACTACTATAATACTGCTCCTATGTACAAGAATATAACTACTATAATACTGCCCCCTATGTACAAGAATATAACTACTATAATACTACCTCCTATGTACAAGAATATAACTACTATAATACTGCTCCTATGTACAAGAATATAACTACTATAATACTGCTCCCTATATACAAGAATATAGCTACTATAATACTGCCCCCTATATACAAGAATATAACTACTATAATACTGCTCCTATGTACAAGAATATAACTACTATAATACTGCTCCTATGTACAAGAATATATCTACTATAATACTGCTCCTATGTACAAGAATATAACTACTATAATACTGCTCCTATGTACAAGAATATAACTACTATAATACTGCTCCTATGTACAAGAATATAACTACTATAATACTGCTCCTATGTACAAGAATATAACTACTATAATACTACCCCTATGTACAAGAATATAACTACTATAATACTGCTCCTATGTACAAGAATATAACTACTATAATACTACCTCCTATGTACAAGAATATAACTACTATAATACTGCCTCCTATGTACAAGAATATAACTACTATAATACTGCTCCTATGTACAAGAATATAACTACTATAATACTGCTCCTATGTACAAGAATATATCTACTATAATACTGCTCCTATGTACAAGAATATAACTACTATAATACTGCCCCCTATGTACAAGAATATAACTACTATAATACTGCCCCCTATATACAAGAATATAACTACTATAATACTGCCCCCTATGTACAAGAATATAACTACTATAATACTGCCCCCTATATACAAGAATATAACTACTATAATACTGCTCCTATGTACAAGAATATAACTACTATAATACTGCTCCTATGTACAAGAATATACCTAGTATAATACTGCTCCTATGTACAAGAATATAACTACTATAATACTGCTCCTATGTACAAGAATATAACTACTATAATACTGCTCCTATGTACAAGAATATAACTACTATAATACTACCTCCTATGTACAAGAATATAACTACTATAATACTGCTCCTATGTACAAGAATATAACTACTATAATACTGCCCCCTATGTACAAGAATATAACTACTATAATACTACCTCCTATGTACAAGAATATAACTACTATAATACTGCTCCTATGTACAAGAATATAACTACTATAATACTGCTCCTATGTACAAGAATATAACTACTATAATACTGCCCCCTATGTACAAGAATATAACTACTATAATACTGCTCCTATGTACAAAAATATAACTAATATAATACTGCCCCTATGTACAAGAATATAACTACTATAATACTGCTCTTATGTACAAGAATATAACTACTATAATACTACTCCTATGTACAAGAATATAACTAATATAATACTGCCCCTATGTACAAGAATATAACTACTATAATACTGCTCCTATGTACAAGAATATAACTACTATAATACTGCTCCTATGTACAAGAATATAACTACTATAATACTGCTCCTATGTACAAGAATATAACTACTATAATACTGCTCCTATGTACAAGAATATAACTACTATAATACTACCTCCTATGTACAAGAATATAACTACTATAATACTGCTCCTATGTACAAGAATATAACTACTATAATACTGCCCCCTATGTACAAGAATATAACTACTATAATACTACCTCCTATGTACAAGAATATAACTACTATAATACTGCTCCTATGTACAAGAATATAACTACTATAATACTGCTCCCTATATACAAGAATATAGCTACTATAATACTGCCCCCTATATACAAGACTATAACTACTATAATACTGCTCCTATGTACAAGAATATAACTACTATAATACTGCTCCTATGTACAAGAATATATCTACTATAATACTGCTCCTATGTACAAGAATATAACTACTATAATACTGCTCCTATGTACAAGAATATAACTACTATAATACTGCTCCTATGTACAAGAATATAACTACTATAATACTGCTCCTATGTACAAGAATATAACTACTATAATACTACCCCTATGTACAAGAATATAACTACTATAATACTGCTCCTATGTACAAGAATATAACTACTATAATACTACCTCCTATGTACAAGAATATAACTACTATAATACTGCCTCCTATGTACAAGAATATAACTACTATAATACTGCTCCTATGTACAAGAATATAACTACTATAATACTGCTCCTATGTACAAGAATATATCTACTATAATACTGCTCCTATGTACAAGAATATAACTACTATAATACTGCCCCCTATGTACAAGAATATAACTACTATAATACTGCCCCCTATATACAAGAATATAACTACTATAATACTGCCCCCTATGTACAAGAATATAACTACTATAATACTGCCCCCTATATACAAGAATATAACTACTATAATACTGCTCCTATGTACAAGAATATAACTACTATAATACTGCTCCTATGTACAAGAATATACCTAGTATAATACTGCTCCTATGTACAAGAATATAACTACTATAATACTGCTCCTATGTACAAGAATATAACTACTATAATACTGCTCCTATGTACAAGAATATAACTACTATAATACTACCTCCTATGTACAAGAATATAACTACTATAATACTGCTCCTATGTACAAGAATATAACTACTATAATACTGCCCCCTATGTACAAGAATATAACTACTATAATACTACCTCCTATGTACAAGAATATAACTACTATAATACTGCTCCTATGTACAAGAATATAACTACTATAATACTGCTCCCTATATACAAGAATATAACTACTATAATACTGCCCCCTATATACAAGAATATAACTACTATAATACTGCCCCCTATGTACAAGAATATAACTACTATAATACTGCCCCCTATATACAAGAATATAACTACTATAATACTGCTCCCATGTACAAGAATATAACTACTATAATACTGCTCCTATGTACAAGAATATAACTACTATAATACTGCTCCTATGTACAAGAATATAACTACTATAATACTGCCCCCTATATACAAGAATATAACTACTATAATACTGCCCCCTATGTACAAGAATATAACTACTATAATACTGCTCCTATGTACAAGAATATAACTACTATAATACTGCTCCTATGTACAAGAATATAACTACTATAATACTGCCCCTATGTACAAGAATATAACTACTATAATACTGCTCCTATGTACAAGAATATAACTACTATAATACTGCCCCCTATATACAAGAATATAACTACTATAATACTACCTGCTATGTACAAGAATATAACTACTATAATACTACCTCCTATGTACAAGAATATAACTACTATAATACTGCTCCTATGTACAAGAATATAACTACTATAATACTACCCCCTATGTACAAGAATATAACTACTATAATACTACTCCTATGTACAAGAATATAACTACTATAATACTGCTCCTAGGTACAAGAATATAACTACTATAATACTGCTCCTAGGTACAAGAATATAACTACTATAATACTGCTCCTATGTACAAGAATATAACTACTATAATACTGCTCCTATGTACAAGAATATAACTACTATAATACTGCTCCTAGGTACAAGAATATAACTACTATAATACTGCTCCTATGTACAAGAATATAACTACTATAATACTACTCCTATGTACAAGAATATAACTACTATAATACTGCCTCCTATGTACAAGAATATAACTACTATAATACTGCTCCTATGTACAAGAATATAACTACTATAATACTGCCCCCTATGTACAAGAATATAACTACTATAATACTACCTCCTATGTACAAGAATATAACTACTATAATACTACTCCTATGTACAAGAATATAACTACTATAATACTGCTCCTATGTACAAGAATATAACTACTATAATACTGCTCCTAGGTACAAGAATATAACTACTATAATACTACTCCTATGTACAAGAATATAACTACTATAATACTGCTCCTATGTACAAGAATATAACTACTATAATACTGCTCCTATGTACAAGAATATAACTACTATAATACTGCTCCTATGTACAAGAATATAACTACTATAATACTGCTCCTATGTACAAGAATATAACTACTATAATACTACCTCCTATGTACAAGAATATAACTACTATAATACTACTCCTATGTACAAGAATATAACTACTATAATACTGCCCCCTATGTACAAGAATATAACTACTATAATACTACCTCCTATGTACAAGAATATAACTACTATAATACTACTCCTATGTACAAGAATATAACTACTATAATACTGCCCCCTATGCACAAGAATATAACTACTATAATACTGCTCCATATGTACAAGAATATAACTACTATAATACTACCTCCTATGTACAAGAATATAACTACTATAATACTACTCCTATGTACAAGAATATAACTACTATAATACTGCCCCCTATGTACAAGAATATAACTACTATAATACTACCTCCTATGTACAAGAATATAACTACTATAATACTGCTCCTATGTACAAGAATATAACTACTATAATACTACTCCTATGTACAAGAATATAACTACTATAATACTACTCCTATGTACAAGAATATAACTACTATAATACTGCTCCTATGTACAAGAATATAACTACTATAATACTGCTCCTATGTACAAGAATATAACTACTATAATACTGCCTCCTATGTACAAGAATATAACTACTATAATACTGCTCCTATGTACAAGAATATAACTACTATAATACTGCCACTATGTACAAGAATATAACTACTATAATACTGCTCCTATGTACAAGAATATAACTACTATAATACTGCTCCTATGTACAAGAATATAACTACTATAATACTGCTCCTATGTACAAGAATATAACTACTATAATACTACTATGTACAAGAATATAACTACTATAATACTACCTCCTATGTACAAGAATATAACTACTATAATACTGCTCCTATGTACAAGAATATAACTACTATAATACTGCTCCTATGTACAAGAATATAACTACTATAATACTGCCTCCTATGTACAAGAATATAACTACTATAATACTACCTCCTATGTACAAGAATATAACTACTATATATGGCTGCTGTGAAGCCGGTGGGGGAAGTTTACAATAGAGAGATGAGCACTGTATACAATGAGTATGTAATGACTTCTAGTCCCAGCAGGTATCTCGAGAGCGGAGAGAGAGATCGTCTGTCATGGCTCCGGATTATCATTATCTGTCCTCCACATCTACCCTAATGTATCTCACCTTCTCCAAAGCCCAAAGCTGAACTCCGCTGCACACCTGCCTCAAAGATACACATACTCCTTCAGGAACTAGGTATGGAAGCCGAGGGGTCTGACAAGTAGGTGGCCCCCAACGACATACATCCATGTGCAGAAGTTTTAGGCAGGTGTTGAAGAGTAAAAATGCTTTTATTTTTAGATATAGCCCTGATCTCATTACCATCATCGTCCAGTCTGTCTGGGGTTATATGAAGAGACAGAAAGATTGGAGCCATCCAAGTTCTCCAAGATGGCGGGAACAACCTCCCTGCCCAGTTCTGCCAACTGTCTGTACTTAGAAGAAGGCAAAGGGCAAAGGTCACACCAAATATTGATGGGATTTACATTTCCCTTTTCTTCATTGACTTCATTTTGTTATTAACCCTTCTATTCTTACTCTGCAGCATTTCCCCCACACCTGCCTAAGACTTTTGCACAGCACGGTCTCCTTATATTTTCTGTATCAGGCCGCTTTCCTCAGGTCATAAAGGCAGTAGAGCAATAACCATTAACCATGTCCTGCCTGCAGTGCTGAGACTTGCAGGGAATGCTACTCCTGTATGGAATCTGTGTAATGGCCCCCCCGCTGGGAGAAAGACGAAGGACTTTATTAGCCGGGCAGTGCGACGTCTCAGATCCTGCAGAACCTTTATCAGGCTGGGCCGTACATAACACATTGGGCTTGTGATTTGGGCTTGTTCTCCGGCCTAAGGATCTGGGCACCTTGAAGTCAATGAGTCAACCATAAACTCCTCTGTATATCGAAGTATTCTAGAGTCAGATGTGAGGCCGTCTATCCAGGAGATAAAGATTGGCCGAAACTGGGTCATGTACCAGGACAATGATCCTGAGCACGGCAGCAAGTACATTTCAGTACAGATTCCTCACAATGGCCTTTTAAGAAGGGTCGGCCAAGGTTTAACTTCTGAAGTAGAAGGTCAAGATGACTTCCTGAAGCTGTCGCTGGTGTGAGGAGCACTTCACATACCAGCAACACACCGAGCACACGGGAAGTTGTCAGATGAGTAATTGAGGAGACAATTCTAGTACAGAAATCTGGAGGTCACCGAGAAATCCAGAGACTCATAAATCACTCATTGCTTCATCTCACATTGAAATATTTAAGTTCCTTAAAGGGCATTCACAACTTTACATATAGATATAATCTACTGTCAGCGCAGTCACTGTGTACATACCGTACATTACTTATCCTGTATTATACTCCAGAGCTGCACTCACTATAGCATACATAACATGACATCTATTCTGGAGAACATATGATGTGGCCTTGCAGCACTCACTTTGCTTTCCTGAGATGCAGTACATGGTCCTTCCCATTGATCTGTACAGGATACTGGAGCTGGTTCTGATACAGACTCTAGAATAATAATGCCAGCAGAGAGTAGATATAAGGTGCGTAAGCATATCATTATCCTGTACCCCGAGTGTCAGCCTGTCATTATCCTGTACCCCGAGTGTCAGCCTGTCATTATCCTGTACCCCGAGTGTCAGCCTGTCATTATCCTGTACCCCAAGTGTCAGCCTGTCATTATCCTGTACCCCCAGTGTCAGCCTGTCATTATCCTGTACCCCGAGTGTCAGCCTGTCATTATCCTGTACCCCAAGTGTCAGCCTGTCATTATCCTGTACCCCCAGTGTCAGCCTGTCATTATCCTGTACCCCGAGTGTCAGCCTGTCATTATCCTGTACCCCCAGTGTCAGCCTGTCATTATCCTGTACCCCGAGTGTCAGCCTGTCATTATCCTGTACCCCGAGTGTCAGCCTGTCATTATCCTGTACCCCCAGTGTCAGCCTGTCATTATCCTGTACCCCGAGTGTCAGCCTGTCATTATCCTGTACCCCGAGTGTCAGCCTGTCATTATCCTGTACCCCGAGTGTCAGCCTGTCATTATCCTGTACCCCGAGTGTCAGCCTGTCATTATCCTGTACCCCCAGTGTCAGCCTGTCATTATCCTGTACCCCCAGTGTCAGCCTGTCATTATCCTGTACCCCCAGTGTCAGCCTGTCATTATCCTGTACCCCGAGTGTCAGCCTGTCATTATCCTGTACCCCGAGTGTCATTATCCTGTACCCCGAGTGTCAGCCTGTCATTATCCTGTACCCCCAGTGTCAGCCTGTCATTATCCTGCACCCCCAGTGTCAGCCTGTCATTATCCTGTACCCCCAGTGTCAGCCTGTCATTATCCTGTACCCCGAGTGTCAGCCTGTCATTATCCTGTACCCCCAGTGTCAGCCTGTCATTATCCTGTACCCCCAGTGTCAGCCTGTCATTATCCTGTACCCCGAGTGTCAGCCTGTCATTATCCTGTACCCCGAGTGTCAGCCTGTCATTATCCTGTACCCCGAGTGTCATTATCCTGTACCCCGAGTGTCACCCTGTCATTATCCTGTACCCCAAGTGTCAGCCTGTCATTATCCTGTACCCCGAGTGTCATTATCCTGTACCCCGAGTGTCACCCTGTCATTATCCTGTACCCCAAGTGTCAGCCTGTCATTATCCTGTACCCCGAGTGTCATTATCCTGTACCCCGAGTGTCAGCCTGTCATTATCCTGTACCCCCAGTGTCTGCCTGTCATTATCCTGTACCCCGAGTGTCAGCCTGTCATTATCCTGTACCCCGAGTGTCAGCCTGTCATTATCCTGTACCCCCAGTGTCAGCCTGTCATTATCCTGTACCCCAAGTGTCAGCCTGTCATTATCCTGTACCCCAAGTATCAGCCTGTCATTATCCTGTACCCCTGAGTGTCAGCCTGTCATTATCCTGTACCCCCAGTGTCAGCCTGTCATTATCCTGTACCCCGAGTGTCAGCCTGTCATTATCCTGTACCCCGAGTGTCATTATCCTGTACCCCGAGTGTCACCCTGTCATTATCCTGTACCCCGAGTGTCATTATCCTGTACCCCGAGTGTCAGGGTATCATTATCCTGTACCCCCAGTGTCAGCCTGTCATTATCCTGTACCCCGAGTGTCAGCCTGTCATTATCCTGTACCCTGAGTGTCATTATCCTGTACCCCGAGTGTCAGCCTGTCATTATCCTGTACCCCCAGTGTCAGCCTGTCATTATCCTGTACCCCGAGTGTCAGCCTGTCATTATCCTGTACCCCGAGTTTAATTATCCTGTACCCCCAGTGTCAGCCTGTCATTATCCTGTACCCCTGAGTGTCAGCCTGTCATTATCCTGTACCCCGAGTGTCAGCCTGTCATTATCCTGTACCCCAAGTGTCAGCCTGTCATTATCCTGTACCCCCAGTGTCAGCCTGTCATTATCCTGTACCCCCAGTGTCAGCCTGTCATTATCCTGTACCCCGAGTGTCAGCCTGTCATTATCCTGTACCCCGAGTGTCAGCCTGTCATTATCCTGTACCCCGAGTGTCAGTTATCCTGTACCCCGAGTGTCACCCTGTCATTATCCTGTACCCCGAGTGTCATTATCCTGTACCCCCAGTGTCAGGGTATCATTATCCTGTACCCCCAGTGTCAGCCTGTCATTATCCTGTACCCCGAGTGTCAGCCTGTCATTATCCTGTACCCTGAGTGTCATTATCCTGTACCCCGAGTGTCAGCCTGTCATTATCCTGTACCCCCAGTGTCAGCCTGTCATTATCCTGTACCCCCAGTGTCAGCCTGTCATTATCCTGTACCCCAAGTGTCATTATCCTGTACCCCCAGTGTCAGCCTGTCATTATCCTGTACCCCTGAGTGTCAGCCTGTCATTATCCTGTACCCCCAGTGTCTGCCTGTCATTATCCTGTCCCCCGAGTGTCAGCCTGTCATTATCCTGTACCCCAAGTGTCAGCCTGTCATTATCCTGTACCCCCAGTGTCAGCCTGTCATTATCCTGTACCCCCAGTGTCAGCCTGTCATTATCCTGTACCCCGAGTGTCAGCCTGTCATTATCCTGTACCCCAAGTGTCATTATCCTGTACCCCCAGTGTCAGCCTGTCATTATCCTGTACCCCTGAGTGTCAGCCTGTCATTATCCTGTACCCCAAGTGTCAGCCTGTCATTATCCTGTACCCCCAGTGTCAGCCTGTCATTATCCTGTACCCCGAGTGTCAGCCTGTCATCCTGTACCCCGAGTGTCAGCCTGTCATTATCCTGTACCCCGAGTGTCAGCCTGTCATTAGCCTGTACCCCCAGTGTCAGCCTGTCATTATCCTGTACCTCGAGTGTCAGCCTGTCATTATCCTGTACCCCAAGTGTCAGCCTGTCATTATCCTGTACCCCCAGTGTCAGCCTGTCATTATCCTGTACCCCGAGTGTCAGCCTGTCATTATCCTGTACCCCGAGTGTCAGCCTGTCATTATCCTGTACCCCGAGTGTCAGCCTGTCATTATCCTGTAGCCCTTATTCACCTTGTAGTCCATCTTGTATACTCTGGATGTCGGGTCAGTGATTTCTTTGGTTGTTCTCTGATTCCTGGGCATGGCTGAAAGAAGATGGGCACAAAATTTTTGCTATTGTTATAAATCTTAAAAGGATTTTCGGGGCTATTGTGTCTCCCATTCCCTCCACTGCCGGCCCCGGCCAGACCTGAAATGCAGACAGTCACACAGCGCCCCTTCTGTCCTGTCCTGGTAGGACTTTCAGCAGAGGGAATGGTGGACACGACCCTGAACAGAGCGCCGGGGGCAGATGAATAGAACTTCTTTTATTGTACTTTATCCCCTGGCCACCACATCCAGATGAAAGTTGGCCGGGGTAGCTCAGTAATAAGACAGGTGCAAGTCCAAGAGGTGGGACTGACATTTATCAAACTGATATAACTTATTGTATATGCTATAAATTATAAAATGTGAATCCCCTTTATGAAAAGTCCCCTAATCCCTACAATGTCTCTAACCATTATAATCTGTAATGCTGAGATTAGTCAGTGACTAGGAGCTACAGAGAGAATGTAAAGCATCATAATAGCGATGACGTCCAGTGTGGTATACTGAGGACATTCACCTTCACTAGCTATAGCCCGCTGAGCTGCAGGTAGAGGTGGCCGTACATACTGTGACCTACAACCCCTACTTTCACATCAGACTAATTTTTGACCTCTCAGAATAGCCAGAATATAATAATGTAAGAAATACTAAATTAACTGACTTTTATTGTTATGGTTTGCAGTTTTTAAGGGGTGTTGTATGACCCCATTGCGGTTCCCCAGGAATATCTCTGTTCTTATTAGTTCTCTCCGATCCTGCATGATGTGGCTATCTTTTGGCACATACACATTATATGTTTAGTACACAACCACTATAGTTGACCAATATCCAGGCTTTCGCGGTGATATCATCCAAGAGAGGTGGATAGGAGGTAAGTCTCCAGGACTCGTAATGTGGATCCTACAGAGTCAGGTGATCTGGTCAGATCATTGTGATATCATAGTGATGTAACAATAGTTATATGAGCTTATATGAAGTGTTATATGAGACAGCACACATGTCACAGGCACATATATGTAGAAGGATAGTCCCTTACCATGAGTCCGGGGAAAGAACTGCTGCATAAAGATGAAGATCAAAGTCTGCAGGAGATTCTTCATCCTATATGGAGACCCTATTAAATACTGGAGCAGGCTGCAGTGTCCAGGAGGGGGCACTGTCATGAGAATGGTGGAGCAGGAGAGCTGGGTGAAGGGTCAGGTAATGGGAAGAGAAGACTGCGGGGGTCATTGAGAGTAGAGTGCAGTGTCCTGAGACTGGATGACGAGGGTGCAGTGTCTTGTCAAGAGGACAGGAAGGCGAGAACTTCTGGATTTGAAGGCTCAGTGTCTTGGGAAGGGGAAAGGAGCCTAAAGTGTCTTGGGAATGGCAGAGCAGAGTGCAGTCTTCTGGAGGAAGGTGCAGTTTCCTGAAAATGGGCAAGAAGTGTGCAGTGTCCTAGAGAACATGGATGGGAGAGCTGTAAGCAGACGGGACAGCTGAGACCTGGAGTGGGGAAAATGCAATGTCCTAGAGATCAGTGAATGGAGTGCAGTGTCCTGAAGAGGAGTATAGTATCCTGGAGAGGGGAGTATGTAGTGTCCTGGAAATGGGCAAGGAGGGCGTAGTGACCTGCAGATGGAAGAATGCAGAGTACTGGAGAGAGGTAAGTGCAATGTCTTAAGGATGAGAGCAGGGTGCAGTGTCCTGGAGAGAGAGCAGTTGCCTGAAACATGGGAGAGTGCAGTGTCCTCTAGATGCAGAGTACAGTTTCCTGGAGAGGGGAGCAGGGTACAGAGTCCTGGAGAGGGGGAATGCAGTGTCCTAGTGATGGGAGAAAGGTGCAGAGTCCTGGAGAAGTAAGCAAGGTATAGAGTGCAGTATCCTCAAGATAGGTGCTGAGTGCAGTGTTCTAGAGATGGGAGAATGCAGTGCCTTAGATACAGGAACAGTGTCCTGGAGGTGGATGCAGAGCGCAGTGTCCTGGAGATGGATGCAGAGCGCAATGTCCTAGAGATGGATGCAGAGTGCAGTGTCCTGGAGATGAGTGCAGTGTCCTGGAGATGGATGCAGAGTTCAGTGTCCTGGAGGTAGATGCAGAGCGCAGTGTCCTGGAGATGGATGCAGAGTGCAGTGTCCTGGAGGTAGATGCAGAGCGCAGTGTCCTGGAGGTAGATGCAGAGTGCAGTGTCCTGTAGATGAGTGCAGTGTCCTGGAGATGGATGCAGAGTGCAGTGTCCTGGAGATGGATGCAGAGTGCAGTGTCCTGGAGATGGATGCAGAGCGCAGTGTCCTGGAGATGGATGCAGAGTGCAGTGTCCTGGAGATGGATGCAGAGTGCAGTGTCCTGGAGATGGATGTAGAGTGCAGTGTCCTGGAGATGGGTGCAGAGTGCAGTGTCCTGGAGATGGATGCAGAGTGCAGTGTGCTGGAGATGGATGCAGAGCGCAGTGTCCTGTAGATGGATGCAGAGTGCAGTGTCCTGGAGATGGATGTAGAGTGCAGTGTCCTGGAGATGGGTGCAGAGTGCAGTGTCCTGGAGATGGATGCAGAGTGCAGTGTGCTGGAGATGGGGGAGTGCAGTGTCCTGGAGATGAGTGCAGTGTCCTGGAGATGGATGCAGAGCGCAGTGTCCTGGAGATGGATGCAGAGTGCAGTGTCCTGGAGATGGATGCAGAGCGCAGTGTCCTGGAGATGGATGCAGAGTGCAGTGTCCTGGAGATGGATGCAGAGTGCAGTGTCCTGGAGATGGATGTAGAGTGCAGTGTCCTGGAGATGGGTGCAGAGTGCAGTGTCCTGGAGATGGATGCAGAGTGCAGTGTGCTGGAGATGGATGCAGAGCGCAGTGTCCTGTAGATGAGTGCAGTGTCCTGGAGATGGATGCAGAGTGCAGTGTCCTGGAGATGGATGTAGAGTGCAGTGTCCTGGAGATGGGTGCAGAGTGCAGTGTCCTGGAGATGGATGCAGAGTGCAGTGTGCTGGAGATGGATGCAGAGTGCAGTGTCCTGGAGATGGATGCAGAGCGCAGTGTCCTGGAGATGGATGCAGAGTGCAGTGTGCTGGAGATGAGTGCAGTGTCCTGGAGATGAGTGCAGTGTCCTGGAGATGGATGCAGAGCGCAGTGTCCTGGAGA
This sequence comes from Leptodactylus fallax, assembly GCA_947044405.1. NCBI lineage: Eukaryota > Metazoa > Chordata > Amphibia > Anura > Leptodactylidae > Leptodactylus > Leptodactylus fallax. Next base: position 69,834 of record CAMRHE010000751.1, on the reverse strand, counting down.
TGGATGCAGAGTGCAGTGTCCTGGATAGAGGGTACGTTAGTGAAGTTTACAGCCAGAGTGAGGCGGAGGCAGGTCCAGACAAGCCATTGCTAGGGAGCTTTGCAGGGGGAGCTGTGTTCCTGGAGGGCAGTGGGGTGACTCTGAGTTCGAGCCTGGGGACATCTGCTCTTCATGTGTTTGATCCTCTCACAGCACTAAACATAGGACTCTGCATAGAACAATGGAACGCACAGGACTCTCCGCACTGCTGGTCCTATACATGTCCCACACAAACAGGATGCACCCCGGATACAGCTGCTGCTCCGGAAACATCAGGGCTCCAAATCATAGACACAATATATAATGATCAAGATGGTGGCACTGCAGGTATACGCCTCCACATAGGGGATTATACGGCTGCTGAGGACTAGGCGACCCTATTATCCTATCATCAGTGGGGTCAGCTGATGTATATCTACTGTAGTTCTCCAGCTATCACTGATCTAGAACATGACATAGTGTCTCACAAGACAAGACATGAGAACAGTTCCTGTAAGTCCCGGCAATATGCCCCATTATAAGACAGATCTATCCTCTATAGGGCTGAGCGGGTATCACATTCCCGGCTCTTTCATGGCCTTCGCTTGCCCCGGACAGGTGGGTTTAGTTTAGGGCTCGGGGCTGTAACTTTACCATTTGACGCGTCCTATAAAGATGATTATTTTAGTGGATTCTGTGAATATTAAGTGTTAAGAAGAGATTCATTCCAAGAATGCAGAAGACTCTTATCCCCGGGGCGTAGCTCCAAGCTCCAGGGTTCTGTGTAAACGCTAAACCTGAACCCCCTCCCACCAGCACTGAGCGGATCCCCAGGTAAAGTTTATATTAACATGGACGCAATAAATGGTTTTATCTTTATCGGTATCAAAAAATCTTCAAAAATCTGCTTATTTAAAAGTCAAATGAGTGTGTGGATGAGGGGAGGGGGTAAATACTTTCTATAGACACAGTGAGGTGGATTTACTAATATTGATTGAGTTCTAGACAGTGCAAACATAGAATAGACTATGCACATAGACTGTCCATACACATGACCAATGATGGTGTCCTACACGTGATCAACACGACTACTGATGACGTCCAACATATGACTACTGATAATGTCCTGTATATGATCAATGATAATGTCCTACACATAATTAATGATGTCCTACACATGGCCAATGATGTTGTCCTAGTCCTAGGATCAATGTTGATGTCCTACTTGTGACCCAATAATGATGTCCCACACATCAATGATGATAAGCCTGACTGAATAAGGTTGTCCTAGATAGTTTAGAAATTACTATTGATAGCATCCTTCTCGTGACCAATGGTGATGTCCTACACACGATCTGATGATGATTTCCTACACACGATCTGATGATGATGTCCTACACACGATCTGATGATGATGTCCTACACACGATCTGATGATGATGTCCTACACAAGATCTGATGATGATGTCCTACACACGATCTGATGATGATGTCCTACACAAGATATGATGATGATGTCCTACACACGATCTGATGATGATGTCCTACACAAGATCTGATGGTGATGTCCTGCACAAGATCTGATGATGATGTCCTACACACGATCTGATGATGATGTCCTACACAAGATCTGATGATGATGTCCTACACACGATCTAGTGATGATGTCCTACACAAGATCTGATGATGATGTCCTACACACGCTCTGATGATGATGTCCTACACAAGATCTAATGATGATGTCCTACACACGATCTGATGATGTCCTACACAAGATCTGATGATGATGTCCTACACAAGATATGATGATGATGTCCTACACACGATCTAATGATGATGTCCTACACAAGATCTGATGATGATGTCCTACACACGATCTGATGATGATGTCCTACACAAGATCTGATGATGATGTCCTACACAAGATATGATGATGATGTCCTACACACGATCTAATGATGATGTCCTACACAAGATCTAATGATGATGTCCTACACACGATCTGATGATGTCCTACACAAGATCTAATGATGATGTCCTACACACGATCTGATGATGATGTCCTACACAAGATCTGATGATGATGTCCTACAAACGATCTGATGATGATGTCCTACACACGATCTGATGATGATGTCTTATACACAATCTAATGATGATGTCATACACAAGATCTAATGATGATGTCCTACACACGATCTGATGATGTCCTACACATGCTCTGATGATGATGTCCTACACAAGATCTGATGATGATGTCTTATACACAATCTAATGATAATGTCATACACACGATCTGATGATGATGTTCTGCACAAGATATGATGATGATGTCCTACACAAGATCTGATGATGATGTCCTACACAAGATCTAGTGATGATGTCCTACACACGATCTAGTGATGATGTCCTACACACGATCTGATGATGATGTCCTACACAAGATCTGATGATGATGTCCTCCACAAGATATGATGAAGATGTCCTATACACGATCTGATGATGATGTCCTACACACGATCTGATGATGATGTCTTATACACAATCTAATGATGATGTCCTACATAAGATCTGATGATGATGATGTCCTACACATGATCTAGTGATGATGTCCTACACACGATCTAGTGATGATGTCCTACACATGACTGAGGGACAGAGAGGGTGAGATACACCTATGGTTCATAATTTATACTCCTTTAAGAATTTCTGGCCATTACTATGACTAAGAGCTGGAGTTACTAGTTCACATGTTAGAGGAGAGGGATTCTGGGGCTGTGGCCGCACGTCGGTCATGTTTTATGGATTTTAATGGTGAAAAAATAAATGGCTTCTTCATGTTATATACTCTACACTGGATATTTCTACATTTTTCTTCATTACTACTCAGTGTCCAGAGCTTAGTCTGACTCCTCTGATGGGAATGAAATGAAATTAACCAGTTCATTTATTTTCCACTGCTTCCTGTAGGACTATGATGTCCCTCAGGGGAATCATGGCCAGGGATCCTGCTCACACATGATAACAGAGGTCTGGTTATTGTGTTGTGATAAACTTCTGAACTTTCCATATAGATCTGAAAGCCTCTTTATGTGGCTTTCAGTATTTCACATCTAATGTTTTATTGTGGAATCTAAGGTGATCAAACTGGTCGAATCACTTACTTGGAGACGCTTCACATCTTTGGTGTCATCTGATGGTTGTGGACCATACTCTACTCTTTATGACAAGACCCATATTTAGCTTTACATAGTCACTGCCCATAGCGCTCCTTGTATTGGGCTCATCTATAAATGGATATGGTTTAATATAACATTGAACTAGATATCTTGAACAATCGATTGAATGTGTGTAGGAGTCTTCACAACAATCTTGTCCACCTCACTACCCTACCTATTTCTTACCAAATCATCAAAGCTTATTTTCCTGTCTCCACCGTCACTATCTAAAAATCTAGGTACCATCTTAGACCAGTACTTAGTCCTATTCAACCTGAAAGTGTTAGGGCTGCCCACCTTCCAACTTAACGTTTCTTCCTTTTTGATTTTCAGGGCTGATCCCATTGACTCCATCCTCCAGGTAACTCTAGGCAACTATAACGAAAGGTAGATGACCTTGTGACACCGGCCAAGGGATGACTTGACAAGTCCATGGGCCACAGGAAGGACCTAGAATACTTGGTGTACATGAAGGGAATGAAACCGACCAACAGAAGTGGGTGCTCGATGTTTGGGCACAAACAGAGAGATGTTGTTTGTGTGTCGTCTGAGGAAAACCATAGAAAGAGTAGGCTGCCAGGAGTCATCGGAAAAACAGTGAGACTGGTGAGAAGGTGGTGGCCGCCTCCTGGTCCTGGAGCACCATAGAATCAATGAATTTTGAGGACCACCTACATTGTTTCCAGTTGCTTCTAAGGCTGATTATCATCTTAGGGCTGAGGGCCAGAGATGGTAGTCGCCACTTTTTGTAGTTGGAGCCAACTAAACCACCAGGTAGGAGGACCTCAGAAGAGAATGTAAAGTGGAAGATTAGTGTTGCCATTGGCGCATTGAGGACTTGTGAGAGTTTGGTGCGATGATCCCTCAAACTGAGTGCATCTGTACAAATACTAGACTGAAGAGGTCCCTGGTTGGTGAATTGTTGGAATTACCATACCTGGTGAGCTTCAGGAACAGTCATTGCTGTGGGACTCTGTGTTGGTAGAGGGTGGACCTTCTATGACCAACGGACCAATTTAGTGGCAATAGACGTGTCTCGGCACAGACAGATTCTGATGGGCCTTCCTGTGATGGTCAAAGTCCTCGCCCTTAGAGCCTCTAAAGGAGTTCAGCACAAAAATTCTGCTACAAGGGTGTCATGAGCAACTACCTAACAGGTGGTAGATCATGAGGGGTCCCCACTTTGATTTGTTACATGGCTCCATGATTTCTCGAGGATCATGTGAGGCCCCGTCCGCTCTGTTTCCTGTACATTTTGTACAGGCTGGGGGGAGATAATATCTTACTACAAGGCACATGCCTGTAAGTCAGGAGTTGATTTGTGTCTGTCAGATTTGACAGTCCGGAGGACATGACATTTACCTGCTCAATCCGCCATTGTCAGGAGAACGGTCTAATCTCTCTCTGATCTTTAAAGCTTGCAGGCCTGGACTCATGGTGAGAGGGAAGATGTGAGAGCACATCTGGATGATTTATGGGCCCAGTATCTAAATACTTTGTCAAACCTTCCCTTAAGTCTGGCCCTGAGCGAGGAGGCAGCCACCGAGCAGTGTCCATAGGATCTCCTCTAGTCTATATAGCCTGGTCAATGTCCGACCTTGTCCTGTAGGGGGCACAGTCTACACCTGCTGAGCTGGGGCCCTACAGGTGGTGGCACTGCAGTAGGTGCAGAAGGTTTTATATCAGGGGCTATCTCTTGCTCACTCCTTATCCATCATCTACACTTCCTGGCAGTGACTTTGTGTCACAGGACAACTCCTGAGGGCAGGACTCCAAACACACTGCCAGCTGGCAACTGCAGCATTTACTGATCTTATCTCTGCTGCTGTACAGATCTGTAGGGCAAAGAACCTGAGACACCGGCAACTAAATCATTTCAGCCAACACAGGGGAAACAGGCACAGCGGGTCCTCCTCGCACACCACAAGAGAACTGCGCAGTGTATAGGAATGATACATCCTACATCATACACACGTGATGACATCATCATCCTATAGATGGCTCATCCTATAGAGTGTAACATCAAAATACTAGAGTGTGACATCATCAGGGTATTATCAGGGTCACTAATATAGGGGTATGTACATTGTTATGGGGCACCTGTGACTGGTACACTAATATAGGGGTATATACATTGTTATGGGGCACCTGTGACTGGCACTAATATGGGGATGACATTGTTATGGGGCACCTGTGACTGGCCACTAATATAGGGGTATGTACAATGTTATGGGGCACCTGTGACTGGTACACTAATATAGGGGTATGTACAATGTTATGGGGCACCTGTGACTGGCCACTAATATAGGGGTATGTACAATGTTATGGGGCACCTGTGACTGGTACACTAATATAGGGGTATGTACATTGTTATGGGGCACCTGTGACTGGCCACTAATATAGGGGTATGTACAATGTTATGGGGCACCTGTGACTGGTCACTAATATAGGGGTATGTACATTGTTATGGGGCACCTGTGACTGGCCACTAATATAGGGGTATGTACAATGTTATGGGGCACCTGTGACTGGTCACTAATATAGGGGTATGTACATTGTTATGGGGCACTTGTAAATGGCGGGAGCACTGTACCCAGCTATAGAGACACCCCGTTACTGGAAACAAGCCTGACCATGTGACTCTGTATCTTCTGTAGTGTAATAACCATAGTTCTAATAATCTTTATTTATACTGGACAGACAGACAAACAGACAGACACAGCAGATATTCCGCACACAGTACAAACAATAAAGCAGCCGGTAAATCCAGGCCCCCCTCCCCATCTGTCAGCCTGTGATGGGACAATAAAGCTTGTTGAATAAACAAAGCCTCCTGCATTGCTGGGGCAGCCGTTGCCATGGCTGCCTATACACAATGTGCAGCTGACAGGTGTAGTGTGGGCAGCACAGGCAGGCATGACACTGCTGGCTCCGATGGCCGCTGCGGTGGAGTTTGATGAGCAGAGCCTGCAGGAGCTGTACACCTGGGTGGACGCCATCCCCCTGTCCAGACCCAAGAAGAACCTGTGCCGGGACTTCAGCGATGGAGGTGGGTGCTGGAGGGCGGGCGGGGGCCACTGGCCTTCTGTAGGCCGATCATACTTGGCCCTATTCTGGCCCTCAGGACATGGCGATTTCTTGCAGGATGAGCTGAGGCTTTTATTTTGGGGTATATGTGACTTTTTGATCACTTTTTATTCCACTGTTTTTGGGTAGAAGGATAAGCAAATAAACAGCAATTCAACATAAAACCTTTTTAATTAAAAAAAAAGATTTTTTTTTTCATGTTTTTAGTTTATTTCTTTAATGTATCTATTCACTTTTAGCATAAGGGTAAGTGCAGAAGATCAGCTCAGAGCTGGATGTATAGGTGCAGCAGATGCTGGGGGGCCCGGGGCCTAGGGGGGCCCCTACAGTCTGGCCGGGCTCACTAATGTTCTGTGTCCTCAGGTTGTACATAGAGTGGGACACAATGGGGGGCAGGCAGCCCTCTGATCACTGATCCCAGACTCTGCGGTTTTAGGAAAGAGGGACGAATATTACTTTATTATGGTTACTTAGTGTGTAGGGAGTATAAGGGGGGCATTATAGTGTCTGGAGGGCACTATGGAGACATTATACTAAGTAGGGGACACTAAGGGGGCATTACACTGTATGGTGAGTATAAGGGGGCATTACACTGTATGGTGAGTATAAGGGGGCATTACACTGTATGGTGAGTATTAGGGGGCATTACACTGTGTGGTGAGTATTAGGGGGCATTATACTGTGGTGACTATTAGGGGGCATTATACTGTATGGTGAGTATTAGGGGGCATTACACTGTGTGGTGAGTATTAGGGGGCATTACACTGTGTGGTGAGTATTAGGGGGCATTATACTGTGTGGTGAGTATAAGGAGGCATTATACTGTGTGGTGACTATTAGGGGGCATTATACTGTTTGGTATTAGGGGGCATTATACTGTGGTGACTATTAGGGGGCATTACACTGTGTGGTGAGTATAAGGAGGCATTACACTGTATGGTGAGTATAAGGGGGCATTACACTGTGTGGTGAGTATTAGGGGGCATTACACTGTGTGGTGAGTATTAGGGGGCATTATACTGTGTGGTGAGTATAAGGAGGCATTATACTGTGTGGTGACTATTAGGGGGCATTATACTGTTTGGTATTAGGGGGCATTATACTGTGGTGACTATTAGGGGGCATTACACTGTGTGGTGAGTATAAGGAGGCATTACACTGTATGGTGAGTATAAGGGGGCATTACACTGTGTGGTGAGTATTAGGGGGCATTATACTGTGGTGACTATTAGGGGGCATTATACTGTATGGTGAGTATAAGGAGGCATTATACTGTATGGTGAGTATTAGGGAAAATTATACTGTGTGGTGACTATTAGGGGGCATTATACTGTTTGGTATTAGGGGCATTATACTGTGTAGTGAGAATAAGGAAGCATTATACTGTGGTGACTATTAGGGGGCATTATACTGGGTGGTGAATATTAGGGGCATTACACTGTGTGGTGAGTATTAGGGGGCATTATACTGTGTGGTGAGTATTAGGGGGCATTATACTGTGTGGTGAGTATTAGGGGGCATTATACTGTGTGGTGAGTATTGGGGGCATTATACTGTGTGGCAAGTATTAGGGGGCATTATACTGTGGTGACTATTAGGGGGCATTATACAGTATGGTGAGTATTAGGGAAAATTATACTGTGTGGTGAGTATTAGGGGCATTACACTGTGTGGTGAGTATTAGGGGGCATTACACTGTGTGGTGAGTATTAGGGGGCATTATACTGTGTGGTGAGTATTAGGGGGATTAGGGGGCATTAACTGTGGGGGATTGGGGGCATTAGACTGTGTGGTGAGTATTGGGGGCATTATACTGTGTGGTGAGTATTGGGGGCATTATACTGTGTGGCAAGTATTAGGGGGCATTATACTGTGGTGACTATTAGGGGGCATTATACAGTATGGTGAGTATTAGGGAAAATTATACTGTGTGGTGAGTATTAGGGGCATTACACTGTGTGGTGAGTATTAGGGGGCATTATACTGTGTGGTGAGTATTAGGGGGCATTAACTGTGTGGTGGTATTAGTACTGTGTGGTGAGTATTAGGGGGCATTAGACTGTGTGGTGAGTATTAGGGGCATTACACTGTGTGGTGAGTATTAGGGGGCATTATACTGTGTGGTGAGTATTAGGGGGCATTATACTGTGTGGTGAGTATTAGGGGGCATTATACTGTTTGGTATTAGGGGGAATTATACTGTGTGGTGAGTATAAGGAAGCATTATACTGTGGTGACTATTAGGGGGCATTATACAGTATAGTGAGTATTAGGGGGCATAACACTGTATGGTGACTATTAGGGGGCATTAGACTGTGAGAGGCATAAGGGAGGATTATATTGTGCAGTGGCACTAAGATGGCATTATATTTTGTGAGGGCATTTTACGTTCTGGGGGAACTGGATGTCACAGTTAATGGAGCAATGTAGCTGTCACTGTTATAGAGGCACTGTGGCTGTCACTGTTATGGGGCACTGTGGCTGTCACTATTATGGAGGCACTGTGGCTGTCACTATTATGGGGGCACTGTGGCTGTCACTGTTATGGGAGCACTGTGGCTGTCACTATTATGGGGGCACTGTGGTTGTCACTATTATGGAGGCACTGTGGCTGTCACTGTTATGGGAGCACTGTGGCTGTCACTATTATGGGGGCACTGTGGCTGTCACTGTTATAGAGGCACTGTGGCTGTCACTGTTATGGGGGCACTGTGGCTGTCACTATTATGGGGGCACTGTGGCTGTCACTGTTATGGGGGCACTGTGGCTGTCACTGTTATGGGGGCACTGTGGCTGTCACTATTATGGGGGCACTGTGGCTGTCACTATTATGGAGGCACTGTGGTTGTCACTATTATGGGGGCACTGTGGCTGTCACTATTATGGGGGCACTGTGGCTGTCACTGTTATGGGGGCACTGTGGCTGTCACTGTTATGGGGGCACTGTGGCTGTCACTATTATGGGGGCACTGTGGCTGTCACTATTATGGGGGCACTGTGGCTGTCACTGTTATGGGGGCACTGTGGGTGTCACTGTTATGGGGCACTGTGGCTGTCACTGTTATGGGGCACTGTGGCTGTCACTATTATGGGGGTTTGGGGTGAGTGTCCTTTTGGGGCACTGTGGCTGTCACTGTTATGGGGCACTGTGGCTGTCACTATTATGGAGGCACTGTGGCTGTCACTGTACAGAATAGAGCAGGACCTTTCTCCTGATTTTATTTAGCAGACTGGTTTATTACCAGATTTATCAGGAGACGTCATCTATGGCTGCAGAGTGATCCTGGGTGATATTAGTGATAAGTGTGACCAGGGTGTGAATTGACTATTTCTCTGTAATGTATCTTTTTGTCAGTATTTGAACCCTACAAGTTGTACAGCGCTGCGGAATATGTTGGCGCTATATAAATAAAATGTAGTATTATTATTATTGCAGCCTGACTCCTGGCTCCAGCGCTCCCTCTAGAGGAGAGAAGGTGGCACTGCAAGACACAGAGCAATCTCAGAATATAGATATCTCTAGAATACACATAGAATACTTGTATTATTATTATTTTTTTATAGAGCACCATTAATCCCATGGTGCTGTACATTATTATATTAATCCCATGGTGCTGTACATTATTATATTACTCCCATGGTGCTGTACATTATTATATTAATCCCATGGTGCTCTGTACATTATTATATTACTCCCATGGTGCTGTACATTATTATATTAATCCCAGCATTTTTTTTGGTGTCTGTACATTATTATATTACTCATGGTGCTCTGTACATTATTATATTAATCCCATGGTGCTGTACATTATTATATTAATCCCATGGTGCTCTGTACATTATTATATTAATCCCATGGTGCTCTGTACATTATTATATTACTTCCATGGTGCTCTGTACATTATTATATTAATTCCATGGTGCTCTGACATTATTATTTTCCTGGGTACATTATTATATTAATCCCATGGTGCTGTACATTATTATATTAATTCCATGGTGCTGTACATTATTATATTAATTCCATGGTGCTGTACATTATTATATTAATTCCATGGTGCTCTGTACATTATTATATTAATTCCATGGTGCTCTGTACATTATTATATTAATTCCATGGTGCTGTACATTATTATATTACTCCCATGGTGCTGTACATTATTATAGTAATCCCATGGTGCTGTACATTATTATAGTAATCCCATGGTGCTGTACATTATTATATTAATCCCATGGTGCTGTACATTATTATATTACTCCCATGGTGCTCTGTACATTATTATATTAATCCCATGGTGCTCTGTACATTATTATATTAATTCCATGGTGCCCTGTACATTATTATATTAATCCCATGGTGCTGTACATTATTATATTAATCCCATGGTGCTCTGTACATTATTATATTAATTCCATGGTGCTTTACATTTGAAGGTTTACATACGATACACAAAATATACAAATACAATACTAGCAGTGATCACTGGCACAGTGGGATAGAGGGCCCTGCCCACAAGGGCTTACAATCTATGAGGGAAGAGGGAGAGAGACAGAAGGTGGGGGTAGAGGCTGTACAGATGGCGGTGGGTGACAGTAGTGTTATTGGAGGTTGTACAGATGGCGGTGACAGTAGTGTTATTGGGGGCTGTACAGATGGTGGTGTGGTGACAGTAGTGTTATTGGGGGTTGTACAGATGGCGGTGTGGTGACAGTAGTGTTATTGGGGGTTGTACAGATGGCGGTGTGGTGACAGTAGTGTTATTGGAGGCTGTACAGGTGGCGGTGTGGTGACAGTAGTGTTATTGGGGGCTGTACAGATGGTGGTGTGGTGACAGTAGTGTTATTGGGGGCTGTACAGATGGCGGTGTGGTGACAGTAGTGTTATTGGGGGTTGTACAGATGGCGGTGTGGTGACAGTAGTGTTATTGGAGGTTGTACAGATGGCGGTGTGGTGACAGTAGTGTTATTGGAGGCTGTACAGATGGCGGTGTGGTGACAGTAGTGTTATTGGGGGTTGTACAGATGGTGGTGTGGTGACAGTAGTGTTATTGGGGGCTGTACAGATGGCGGTGTGGTGACAGTAGTGTTATTGGAGGTTGTACAGATGGCGGTGTGGTGACAGTAGTGTTATTGGAGGTTGTACAGATGGCGGTGACAGTAGTGTTATTGGGGGCTGTACAGATGGTGGTGTGGTGACAGTAGTGTTATTGGGGGTTGTACAGATGGCGGTGTGGTGACAGTAGTGTTATTGGAGGTTGTACAGATGGCGGTGTGGTGACAGTAGTGTTATTGGTGGTTGTACAGATGGCGGTGTGGTGACAGTAGTGTTATTGGGGGTTGTACAGATGGCGGTGTGGTGACAGTAGTGTTATTGGGGGCTGTACAGATGGCGGTGTGGTGACAGTAGTGTTATTGGAGGCTGTACAGATGGCGGTGGACAGTAGTGTTATTGGGGGCTGTACAGATGGCGGTGTGGTGACAGTAGTGTTATTGGAGGTTGTACAGATGGCGGTGTGGTGACAGTAGTGTTATTGGAGGTTGTACAGATGGCGGTGTGGTGACAGTAGTGTTATTGGAGGTTGTACAGATGGCGGTGTGGTGACAGTAGTGTTATTGGTGGTTGTACAGATGGCGGTGTGGTGACAGTAGTGTTATTGGGGGTTGTACAGATGGCGGTGTGGTGACAGTAGTGTTATTGGAGGCTGTACAGATGGCGGTGTGGTGACAGTAGTGTTATTGGAGGTTGGCGGTGTGGTGACAGTAGTGGGTGTACAGATGGCGGTGTGGTGACAGTAGTGTTATTGGGGGTTGTACAGATGGCGGTGTGGTGACAGTAGTGTTATTGGGGGTTGTACAGATGGCGGTGTGGTGACAGTAGTGTTATTGGAGGTTGTACAGGTGGCGGTGTGGTGACAGTAGTGTTATTGGAGGCTGTACAGATGGCGGTGTGGTGACAGTAGTGTTATTGGAGGCTGTACAGATGGCGGTGTGGTGACAGTAGTGTTATTGGGGGTTGTACAGATGGCGGTGTGGTGACAGTAGTGTTATTGGAGGTTGTACAGATGGCGGTGTGGGACAGTAGTGTTATTGGGGGCTGTACAGATGGTGGTGTGGTGACAGTAGTGTTATTGGGGGCTGTACAGATGGCGGTGTGGTGACAGTAGTGTTATTGGAGGTTGTACAGGTGGCGGTGTGGTGACAGTAGTGTTATTGGAGGCTGTACAGATGGCGGTGTGGTGACAGTAGTGTTATTGGAGGCTGTACAGATGGCGGTGTGGTGACAGTAGTGTTATTGGGGGTTGTACAGATGGCGGTGTGGTGACAGTAGTGTTATTGGAGGTTGTACAGATGGCGGTGTGGTGACAGTAGTGTTATTGGAGGTTGTACAGATGGCGGTGACAGTAGTGTTATTGGAGGTTGTACAGATGGTGGTGTGGTGACAGTAGTGTTATTGGGGGCTGTACAGATGGCTGTGTGGTGACAGTAGTGTTATTGGGGGCTGTACAGATGGCGGTGGTGTGGTGACAGTAGTGTTATTGGGGGCTGTACAGATGGCGGTGTGGTGACAGTAGTGTTATTGGGGGCTGTACAGATGGCGGTGTGGTGCTTGGTGTGGTGACAGTAGTGTTATTGGGGGTTGTACAGATGGCGGTGTGGTGACAGTAGTGTTATTGGGGGCTGTACAGATGGTGGTGTGGTGACAGTAGTGTTATTGGGGGCTGTACAGATGGTGGTGTGGTGACAGTAGTGTTATTGGGGGCTGTACAGATGGCGGTGGGTGACAGTAGTGTTATTGGGGTTGTCAGTGGGTGGGTGGTGACAGTAGTGTTATTGGGGGCTGTACAGATGGCGGTGTGGTGACAGTAGTGTTATTGGTGGTTGTACAGATGGCGGTGTGGTGACAGTAGTGTTATTGGGGGCTGTACAGATGGCGGTGTGGTGACAGTAGTGTTAGGTGGGTGTGGTGGTGTGTGGGGTTGTACAGATGGCGGTGTGGTGACAGTAGTGTTATTGGGGGCTGTACAGGTGGCGGTGTGGTGACAGTAGTGTTATTGGAGGCTGTACAGATGGCGGTGTGGTGACAGTAGTGTTATTGGAGGTTGTACAGATGGCGGTGTGGTGACAGTAGTGTTATTGGGCGGTGTGGTGACAGTAGTGTTATTGGGGGGTGACAGATGGCGGTGTGGTGACAGTAGTGTTATTGGAGGTTGTACAGATGGCGGTGTGGTGACAGTAGTGTTATTGGGGGCTGTACAGATGGCGGTGTGGTGACAGTGGGTGGGTGACAGTAGTGTGGTGACAGTAGTGTTATGGGGGGGCTGTACAGATGGCGGTGTGGTGACAGTAGTGTTATTGGGGGTTGTACAGATGGCGGTGGGGTGACAGGTGTTATGGGGGGCTGTACAGGTGGCGGTGTGGTGACAGTAGTGTTATTGGGGGTTGTACAGATGGCGGTGTGGTGACAGTAGTGTTATTGGGGGTTGTACAGATGGCGGTGTGGTGACAGTAGTGTTATTGGGGGTTGTACAGATGGCGGTGTGGTGACAGTAGTGTTATTGGAGGTTGTACAGATGGCGGTGTGGTGACAGTAGTGTTATTGGGGGTTGTACAGATGGCGGTGTGGTGACAGTAGTGTTATTGGGGGCTGTGCAGATGGCGGTGGGTGACAGTAGTGTTATTGGGGGTTGTACAGATGGCGGTGTGGTGACAGTAGTGTTATTGGGGGTTGTACAGATGGCGGTGTGGTGACAGTAGTGTTATTGGAGGTTGTACAGATGGCGGTGTGGTGACAGTAGTGTTATTGGAGGCTGTACAGATGGCGGTGTGGTGACAGTAGTGTTATTGGGGGCTGTACAGGTGGCGGTGTGGTGACAGTAGTGTTATTGGGGGTTGTACAGGTGGCGGGGGTGTGGTGACAGTAGTGTTATTGGGGGTTGTACAGATGGCGGTGTGGTGACAGTAGTGTTATTGGGGGTTGTACAGATGGCGGTGTGGTGACAGGGGGGGGGGGGGGGGAAGTAGTGTTATTGGAGGGGCTGTACAGATGGCGGTGTGGTGACAGTAGTGTTATTGGAGGCTGTACAGATGGCGGTGTGGTGACAGTAGTGTTAGTTGTGTGGTGTCGAGGTTGTACAGATGGCGGTGTGGTGACAGTAGTGTTATTGGTGGCTGTACAGATGGCGGTGTGGTGACAGTAGTGTTATTGGAGGCTGTACAGATGGCGGTGTGGTGACAGTAGTGTTATTGGAGGTTGTACAGATGGCGGTGTGGTGACAGTAGTGTTATTGGAGGGCTGTACAGATGGCGGTGTGGTGACAGTAGTGTTATTGGAGGCTGTACAGATGGCGGTGTGGTGACAGTAGTGTTATTGGGGGTTGTACAGATGGCGGTGGGGTGGTGACAGTAGTGTTATTGGGGGTTGTACAGATGGCGGTGTGGTGACAGTAGTGTTATTGGAGGTTGTACAGGGGGGGGTGTGGGGTTGGTACAGTGGCGGTGGGAGGTTGTCGGTGGTGGGGGTGTGGTGACAGTAGTGTTATTGGAGGCTGTACAGATGGTGGTGTGGTGACAGTAGTGTTATTGGAGGCTGTACAGATGGCGGTGGGTGACAGTAGTGTTATTGGGGGTTGTACAGATGGCGGTGGGTGACAGTAGTGTTATTGGAGGTTGTACAGATGGTGGTGTGGTGACAGTAGTGTTATTGGGGGTTGTACAGGTGGCGGTGTGGTGACAGTAGTGTTATTGGAGGTTGTACAGATGGTGGTGTGGTGACAGTAGTGTTATTGGAGGCTGTACAGATGGCGGTGTGGTGACAGTAGTGTTATTGGAGGCTGTACAGATGGCGGTGTGGTGACAGTAGTGTTATTGGGGGTTGTACAGATGGCGGTGTGGTGACAGTAGTGTTATTGGAGGTTGTAGGCCTTCCTGAATAGGTGAGTCTTCAGGGCCTTCTTGAAGCTTGTGAGGGTGGGGGACAGTCTTATGTGTCTTGGTAGTGAGTTCCAGATATAGGAGGACAGTTCGGAGAGGACGTGTTGCTCCAGCAGGTTAGAGGCGTATGGGAGCAGTGAGATGGGGCGATAGTTTGGCTGGAGAGGACGGGTTGAGGGAGGGTTTCTTAAGTATAGGGGTGACGATAGCATGTTTGAAGGCGGAAGAGAAGGATCCTTTGGTTAGGGATAGGTTGTAGAGATGGGTTAGGGCAGGAGTAATGACTTCAGAGAGTTTGGGGATGAGATGTGACTGGATTGGGTCGAGCGCGCAGGAGGTGAGGTGGGATTTAGAGATTAGGGTGGAGAGCTTTACATCAGTGATGGTGGAGAAACAGGTTAAAGATGAAGAGCACCGAGCAGTTGGGTAGAGTGGTTGTCGGGGGTGTAGGGTGAGACGGTCTCTGATGGTGTCGATTTTGCTTTTGAAATAAGAGGCAAAGTCATCAGCTGTGATAAGTGATGTCGGAGGGGGCGCAGGAGGACGGAGAAGGGAGGTGAAGGTAGTGAATAGCTGTTTGGGGTTGCAGGATAGGGCAGATATTAGTGTGGTGAAGTAGACCTGCTTTGCAGAGGTGAGTGCATTCTTGAATGTGAGAACTGCCTCTTTATACCTAAGGAAGTCCTCCTGGGAGTGGCTTTTCTTCCAGAGGAGTTCTGCAACCCGTGAGGCTCGTCTCAGCTTTTTAGTCAGGTCAGTGTGCCAGGGCTGCCTATTGATCGGTCGGGTTCTGGTGTTAGTGAAGGGGGCCACAGAGTCAAGGGCTGCAGTAATGGTGGTATTGTAGAAGTCAGCGGCGGTATCTGCGTCCTGGAGTGAGGATATGTCAGCGAGCGGTCGGAGAGATGGTCATGGATGGGATGTTTGGTAAGTATTTAGGCTAGTTATGCCCCCTGCCATGTTCTGGTCCTCAGTGCACAGGATTCTGGGAGATCTGTGCGATACTGATGTGTGTAATAACAGTATACTTCTCTCTGTCCTCGCAGTGTTAACCGCAGAACTTGTCAAACATTATTTCCCCAAACTCGTGGAGATGCACAACTATGTCCCGGCCAACTCCACCCAACAGAAGCTCAGTAACTGGACCATCCTGAACCGGTGAGACCCCCCACCCCAGTGTCCATGTTCCTACCCCACGCCCCTGCATTACCCTGCCCCGTCCATGTCTCCAGCCCAGCTGTACACGTGGGGTAATACAGCAGAGATGTGCTGCGTATCCTGCAGATTTTGGGTTCTTTCCTCTGTGTCATTTCTGTATATGTGCATTTTCTCTCTGTACCTGTGCTGAGTGGGCGGGATGTTGATGGTGTGATGTCAGAGCTGTGGTGTGTGCTCTGACCAATCAGCTTGCTACTTCCTGCTGCTCCTCTCCCCTTTCACAACATACACACAGGATCACAGGGTAAGTCAGAGAGACTGCAGCTCCATCCCCCTATGTCTCCCTCTCCTCGCAGGAGTGTCAGCAGCTGGAGTGAGCACTCTCTGACCTGGTCCTGCTCACACAGCTGAGGGCTTGTTACAGTCTATCTGTGGGAGCTGGGTCCACTGTAACAAAACTTCAGCTGGGTGAGCAGTTTCTTGTGGGTCTGGATCACTTAGTCTCCATCTTTCCTAGGAAAGTTCTGAGTAAGATGAACTTCTCTGTCCCGGACGATGTGATCCGTAGGATTGTCCAGTGCACCCCGGGGGTGGTGGAGCTCGTCCTCAGTACACTGCGACAGAAGATCGAGGAGCGGCAGCGGCAGATCCAGAGCGAGCAGGTGACAGGGATGATGGGAGTGATACATGGTGTGTGTGATATAGATTAGGAGTGTGAGCCTCTGGGGCCAGGGATGATGGGAATAATACATTGTGTGTGACTTAGGGAGATTAGATTTGGAGCACATGGAGTCAGGGATGATGGGAGTGATACATGGTGTGTGATATAAGGAGATCAGATTGTGAGAACCTGGGGTCATGGATGATGGGAATGTTATATGTGAGCCTCTGGCGTCTGGGTAGATGATGGGAGTGATTACAGTGCATGTGCAGAGTTGTTATACATCATGTGACCTTAATTTCCCTACAGGCGATGAGTCCACGTTCGGAGTCGAATAGTCACACAGGCCCAGGTAATGGCGGACACTGACTGTCAGTGATGTCACTGGTGAGGAGCAGGGGGTGGTCAGTGATGTCACTGGTGAGGAGCAGAGGGCAGTCAGTGAGGTCACTGGTGAGGAGTGGGGTGCAGTCAGTGATGTCACTGGTGAGGAGCAGGCTGCGGTCAGTGATGTCACTGGTGAGGAGTGGGGTGCAGTCAGTGATGTCACTGGTGAAGAGCAGGCTGCGGTCAGTGATGTCACTGGTGTGGAGCAGGCTGCGGTCAGTGATGTCACTGGTGAGGAGCAGGGGGCGGTCAGTGCTGTCACTGGTGAGGAGCAAGAGGCGGTCAGTGATGTCACTGGTGAGGAGCAGGGGGCGGTCAGTGATGTCACTGGTGAGGAGCAGGGGGTGGTCAGTGATGTCACTGGTGAGGAGCAAGAGGCGGTCAGTGATGTCACTGGTGAGGAGCAGGGGGCGGTCAGTGATGTCACTGGTGAGGAGTGGGAGGCAGTCAGTGATGTCAATGGTGAGGAGCAGGGGGCGGTCAGTGATGTCACTGGTGAGGAGCAGGGGGCGGTCAGTGATGTCACTGGTGAGGAGCAGGGGGTGGTCAGTGATGTCACTGGTGAGGAGCAGGGGGTGGTCAGTGATGTCACTGGTGAGGAGCAGAGGGCAGTCAGTGAGGTCACTGGTGAGGAGTGGGGTGCAGTCAGTGATGTCACTGGTGAGGAGCAGGCTGCGGTCAGTGATGTCACTGGTGAGGAGCAGGGGGCGGTCAGTGATGTCACTGGTGAGGAGCAGGGGGCGGTCAGTGATGTCACTGGTGAGGAGCAGGGGGCGGTCAGTGATGTCACTGGTGAGGAGCAGGGGGTGGTCAGTGATGTCACTGGTGAGGAGCAGGGGGCGGTCAGTGATGTCACTGGTGAGGAGCAAGAGGCGGTCAGTGATGTCACTGGTGAGGAGCAGGGGGCGGTCAGTGATGTCACTGGTGAGGAGCGGGAGGCAGTCAGTGATGTCACTGGTGAGGAGCAGGGGGCGGTCAGTGATGTCACTGGTGAGGAGCAGGGGGTGGTCAGTGATGTCACTGGTGAGGAGCAGGGGGTGGTCAGTGATGTCACTGGTGAGGAGCAGGGGGCGGTCAGTGATGTCACTGGTGAGGAGCAGAGGTGCAGTCAGTGAGGTCACTGGTGAGGAGTGGGGTGCAGTCAGTGATGTCACTGGTGAGGAGCAGGCTGCGGTCAGTGATGTCACTGGTGAGGAGTGGGGTGCAGTCAGTGATGTCACTGGTGAGGAGCAGGCTGCGGTCAGTGATGTCACTGGTGTGGAGCAGGCTGCGGTCAGTGATGTCACTGGTGAGGAGCAGGGGGCGGTCAGTGATGTCACTGGTGAGGAGCAGGGGGCGGTCAGTGATGTCACTGGTGAGGAGCAGGGGGCGGTCAGTGATGTCACTGGTGAGGAGCAGGGGGTGGTCAGTGATGTCACTGGTGAAGAGCAGGGGGTGGTCAGTGATGTCACTGGTGAGGAGCAGGGGGTGGTCAGTGATGTCACTGGTGAGGAGCAGGAGGCGGTCAGTGATGTCACTGGTGAGGAGCAGGGGGCGGTCAGTGATGTCACTGGTGAGGAGTGGGGAGGCAGTCAGTGATGTCACTGGTGAGGAGCAGGGGGGCGGGGTCAGTTATGTCACTGGTGAGGAGCAGGGGGCGGTCAGTGATGTCACTGGTGAGGAGCAGGGGGCGGTCAGTGATGTCACTGGTGAGGAGCAGGGGGCGGTCAGTGATGTCACTGGTGATGAGCAGGGGCTGGTCAGTGATGTCACTGGTGAGGAGTGGGAGGCAGTCAGTGATGTCACTGGTGAGGAGTGAGGGGCAGTCAGTGATGTCACTGTGTGAGGAGCTGTGGATTCATATTCTCTGCACAACCTGATTTATATGCCTGAGATGTCACCGTTTCCAGTCTGGATAATCCTATAACTGACGGATAATTCATACTGATGTGCTGGAATAATCTGCATGGTGATCTGTTTCCTAGTGTGTACAGTGCCTGAAGCAGAGCCTCCCCTCCATCACTGTACAGCTGCTGTAAATGTAAGATACGTACATGTCACAGAGCAACAGTGTCTTACTATTATATCATATCTTATGCTCCTGTCACCTCCAGAGCTGCATTCACAGTTCTGCTATTATATCATATATCAAACTGCAGACAAGCAGTCACTGTTCTGAGGTTATATCAGGAGTTCTAGCAGAGCTGCTGACACAGGTCATGTATTACACTCCAGTCACATCTAGAGCTGCATTCATGCACCGTATTGTATTCTAATCACACCCAGAGCTGCATTAACAGCTCTGCCATATTTCATGGATTATGCTCTAATCACATCTAGAGCTGCATTCACTGTTCTGTAGAATAGGTCTGGGAGAGGACAGGCTGGAAATGGCTAAACATCCCTCTCATTGTATAGAAGGCAATCTGACCAATCCCGTGTCTCCTAATTCCCTTATATCCCAGGTTATTCCACAAAGGAGAAGAGTAACGGCACAGACAAGGGCGACCACGGAAGGTGAGTGATGTGGAGGAGGCGGGGCCTAAATATGAAACGGATGCTATATAATACACATATATTGTATAGTGATGAGGAGGTCATCTGGATTATTATAATTTATACCATTATTCTCATCACCCTATTATTATTGCTACTCTAATATTATCATTTTATTATATTCCTATTATTATAACTTTATACTAGTATTATTATTATCTCTATATTATTATATCCTTATACTAGTATTATTATCACTATATTATTATATTCTTACACTAGTATTATTATCACTATATTATTATATTATACTAGTATTATTATAACTATATTATTATATTATACTAGTATTATTATCACTATATTATTATATTCTTACACTAGTATTATTATCACTATATTATTATATCCTTATACTAGTATTATTATCACTATATTATATTCTTACACTAGTATTATTATCTCTATTATTATATCCTTATACTAGTATTATTATCACTATATTATTATATTCTTACACTAGTATTATTATCACTATATTATTATATTCTTACACTAGTATTATTATCACTATATTAGTATATTATACTAGTATTATTATCACTATATTATTATATCCTTACACTAGTATTATTATCACTATATTATTATATCCTTACACTATTATTATCACTATATTATTATATTATACTAGTATTATTATCACTATATTATTATATTATACTAGTATTATTATCACTATATTATTATATTATACTAGTATTATTATCACTATATTATTATATTCTTACACTAGTATTATTATCACTATATTATTATATTATACTAGTATTATTATCACTATATTATTATATTATACTAGTATTATTATCACTATATTATTATATTCTTACACTAGTATTATTATCGCTATATTATTATATTATTACTAGTATTATTATCACTATATTATTATATTATACTAGTATTATTATACTATATTATTATATTCTTACACTAGTATTATTATCGCTATATTATTATATTATTATACTAGTATTATTATCACTATATTATTTTATTCTTACACTAGTATTATTATCACTATATTATTATATCCTTACACTAGTATTATTATCACTATATTATTATATTATACTAGTATTATTATCACTATATTATTATAGTCTTATAGTAGTATGATTATCGCTATATTATTATATTATTATACTAGTATTATTATCACTATATTATTATATTCTTACACTAGTATTATTATCACTATATTATTATATTATACTAGTATTATTATCACTATATTATTATATCCTTACACTAGTATTATTATCACTATATTATTATATTACACTAGTATTATTATCACTATATTATTATATCCTTACACTAGTATTATCACTATATTATTATATTCTTACACTAGTATTATTATCACTATATTATTATATCCTTACACTAGTATTATTATAACTATATTATTATATTATAATAGTATTATTATCACTATATTATTATATTCTTACACTAGTATTATTATCACTATATTATTATATCCTTACACTAGTATTATTATCACTATATTATTATATTATACTAGTATTATTATCACTATATTATTATATTCTTACACTAGTATTATTATCACTATATTATTATATCCTTACACTAGTATTATTATCACTATATTATTATATTATACTAGTATTATTATCACTATATTATTATATTCTTACACTAGTATTATTATCACTATATTATTATATTATACTAGTATTATTATCACTATATTATTATATCCTTACACTAGTATTATTATCACTATATTATTATATTCTTACACTAGTATTATTATCACTATATTATTATATCCTTACACTAGTATTATTATCACTATATTATTATATTATACTAGTATTATTATCACTATATTATTATATTATACTAGTATTATTATCACTATATTATTATATTCTTACACTAGTATTATTATCACTATATTATTATATCCTTACACTAGTATTATTATCACTATATTATTATATTATACTAGTATTATTATCACTATATTATTATATTCTTACACTAGTATTATTATCACTATATTATTATATCCTTATACTAGTATTATTATCACTATATTATTATATTATACTAGTATTATTATCACTATATTATTATATTCTTACACTAGTATTATTATCACTATATTATTATATTATACTAGTATTATTATCACTATATTATTATATCCTTACACTAGTATTATTATCACTATATTATTATATTATACTAGTATTATTATCACTATATTATTATATTCTTACACTAGTATTATTATCACTATATTATTATATTCTTACACTAGTATTATTATCACTATATTATTATATCCTTACACTAGTATTATTATCACTATATTATTATATTATACTAGTATTATTATCACTATATTATTATATTCTTATAGTAGTATTATTATCGCTATATTATTATATTATTATACTAGTATTATTATCACTATATTATTATATTCTTACACTAGTATTATCACTATATTATTATATCCTTACACTAGTATTATTATCACTATATTATTATATTACACTAGTATTATTATCACTATATTATTATATCCTTACACTAGTATTATTATCACTATATTATTATATCCTTACACTAGTATTATCACTATATTATTATATTCTTACACTAGTATTATTATCACTATATTATTATATCCTTACACTAGTATTATTATAACTATATTATTATATTATACTAGTATTATTATCACTATATTATTATATTCTTACACTAGTATTATCACTATATTATTATATCCTTACACTAGTATTATTATCACTATATTATTATATTATACTAGTATTATTATCACTATATTATTATATCCTTACACTAGTATTATTATCACTATATTATTATATCCTTACACTAGTATTATTATCACTATATTATTATATTCTACTAGTATTATTATCACTATATTATTATATTCTTACACTAGTATTATCACTATATTATTATATTATACTAGTATTATTATCACTATATTATTATATCCTTACACTAGTATTATTATCACTATATTATTATATTATACTAGTATTATTATCACTATATTATTATATTATACTAGTATTATTATCACTATATTATTATATTCTTACACTAGTATTATTATCACTATATTATTATATCCTTACACTAGTATTATTATCACTATATTATTATATTATACTAGTATTATTATCACTATATTATTATATTCTTACACTAGTATTATTATCACTATATTATTATATTATACTAGTATTATTATCACTATATTATTATATCCTTACACTAGTATTATTATCACTATATTATTATATCCTTACACTAGTATTATTATCACTATATTATTATATTCTTACACCAGTATTATTATCACTATATTATTATATTATTATACTAGTATTATTATCACTATATTATATTCTTATACTAGTATTATTATCACTCTATTATTATATTCCTATTATAGTATTGTATTATTATTGATCTTATCTTATTATATGACTATGATTATTATTATGTAATAATCTGATATTGGGTTTTGTTACCTCCAGTAATGCTCAGCAGGGATACACTCAGGCCGCTCACCCCGACTCCAGTCTCCGTATCCAGCTGGCAGAGAAGGAGCGGGCGCTGATGGCCTCCCAGGAAACCATTCAGGTGAGGACGACTCCCATTATATTTCACACAGTTCCTCCTGAATTGTAGTAGCTCAGGCAGGGTTTATATGAAATGTGGCTCATGTTACTCTGCAGGTCACCTGTATGGTAATGGCCCTTTAACCCTCTGCTGTTCTGGTTGTCAGCATGCGGGTGACCTGCACAGTAACATGTGCTTGGCATTACTGCAAAAAAACAGCGCACAAACCCTACCTTAGGTGACATGCACATATAATATCAGAGATATTATACTGTGAGATGGACCAGTGAAGTGACATTATAATATGTGGGGACTGCTGTGGGCACATTTTATTAAGTGGGGCCACTTAGGGGGCATTATACTGTGTTCAGCCACTTCAGAGATATTATACTGTGTGATGGGACAGTGAAACGACATTATAATATGTGGGGGCTGCTGAGGGGACATTTTGTTAAGTGGGGCCGCTTAGGGAGCATTATTCTGTATGAGGCCACTTAGGGAGCATTATTCTGTATGAGGCCACTTAGGGGGCATTATTCTGTATGAGGCCACTTAGGGGGCATTATTCTGTGTGGGGGCATTATATTATGTGGGGCTAATTTGAAGACATTAATAGACAGATGTATACAGTGGGGAAAAAAAAGTATTTAGTCAGCCACCAATTGTGCAAGTTCTCCCACTCATAAAGATGAGGCCGGCCTGTAATTGTCATCATAGGTAGACCTCAACTATGAGAGACAAAATGAGAAAACTAATCCAGGAAATCACATTGTCTGATTTATAAAGAATTTATTTGCAAATTATGGTGGAAAATAAGTATTTGGTCAATAACATAAGTTCATCTCAATACTTTGTTATATCCTTTTTTGGCAATGACAGAGGTCAAACGTTCTCTGTAAGTCCTCACAAGGTTGGCACACACTGTTGCTGGTATGTTGGCCCATTCCTCCATGCAGATCTCCTCTAGAGCAGGGATGTTTTGGGGCTGTCGCTGGACAACACGGACTTTCAACTCCCTCCAAAGGTTTTCTATGGGGCTGAGATCTGGAGACTGGCTAGGCCACTCCAGGACCTTGAAATGCTTCTTACGAAGCTGCTCCTTCGTTGCCCTGGCAGTGGGCTTGGGATCATTGTCATGCTGAAAGACCCAGCCACGTTTCATCTTCAATGCCCTTGCTGATGGAAGGAGGTTTGCACTCACAATCTCACCATACATGGCCCCATTCATTCTTTCATGTACACGGATCAGTCGTCCTGGCCCCTTTGCAGAGAAACAGCCCCATACATGATGTTGCCCCCCCATGCCTCACAGTAGGTCTGGTGTTCTCTGGATACAACGCAGCATTCACTCTCCTCCAAACACCACGAGTTGTGTTTCTACCAAACAGTTCTACTTTGGTTTCATCTGACCATATGACATTCTCCCAATACTCTTCTGGAACATCCAAATACTCTCTAGCAAACTTCAGACGGGCCCGGATATGTACTGGCTTAAGCAGGGGGGCACGTCTGGCACTGCAGGATCTGAGTCCCTGGCGGCGTAGTGTGTTACTGACGGTAGTCTTTGTTACATTAGTCCCAGCTTTCTGCAGGTCAGTCACTAGGTCCCCCCCATGGGGTTCTGGGATTTTTGCTCACCGTTCTTGTGATCATTTTGACCCCATGGGGTGAGATCTTGCGTGGAGCCCCTGATGGAGGGAGATTATCAGTGGTCTTGTATGTCTTCCATTTTCTAATTATTGCTCCCACAGGTGATTTCTTCACACCAAGCTGCTTGCCTATTGCAGATTCAGTCTTCCCAGCCTGGTGCAGGGCTACCATTTTGTTTCTGGTCCTTCCGCAGCTCTTTGGTCTTCACCATAGTGGAGTTTGGAGTGTGACTGTTTGAGGTTGTGGACAGGAGTCTTTTATACTGATAACAATGTCACACAGGAGCCATTACTACAGGTAATGAGTGGAGGACAGAGGAGCCTCTTAAAGAAGAAGTTACAGGGCTGGGAGACAGAAATCTTGCTTGTTTGTAGGTGACCAAATACTTATTTTCCACCATAATTTGCAAATAAATTCTTAAAAAATCAGACAATGTGATTTTCTGGATTAGTTTTCTCATTTTGTCTCTCATAGTTGAGGTCTACCTATGATGACAATTACAGGCCGGCCTCATCTTTTTACGTGGGAGAACTTGCACAATTGGTGGCTGACTAAATACTTTTTTTTCCCCACTGTATACAGCCACCACTGGGGGGGAGCAAGCTATGTATGAGCTGACAGCAGCAGTTCCTCTACATCTGTTGTCACCCCCCTGACCTCCATGTAATAAGTAAGGCCACCTCCTCACTGTATCATCACATATCGCCCATATTTCAGATACTACAGGCCAAGCTGCGGAGGATGGAGCAGCTACTACACCTGAAGAACGTCCGGATAGATGACCTGAGCCGCCGCCTGCAGGACGCCGAGAAGAAATGACCAGAGGGATCTGCGCTGCCGCTCCTCTGCCTTGTACAGGATCCTATAAGAGTATATAATATATATATGTGATTAGGAAGGTTTTATATTGCGCTTTGCTTACTGTATGTTTATAAGTCACTGCAATAAAATATTTATTCACAAGGTTTTATAAACTCATGACCCGCCCAGTGGATCATCTCAGTCCTGGCTGGTCTGAAATACATGAGGCGGCTGCTTTATATCCCCTGTGCTTTACTCCTCCAGCCTGCTCTGTCCCCTCTAGACTCCTCTGTCTCCTCCAGCCCGCTCTGTCCGCTCTAGACTCCTCTGTCTCCTCCAGCCCGCTCTGTCCCCTCTAGACTCCCCTTGTCTCCTCCAGCCTGATCTGTCCCCTCTAGACTCCTCTGTCTCCTCCAGCTTGCTCTGTCCCCTCTAGACTCCCCTTGTCTCCTCCAGCCTGATCTGTCCCCTCTAGACTCCTCCAGCTTGCTCTGTCCCCTCTAGACTCCCCTTGTCTCCTCCAGCCTGATCTGTCCCCTCTAGACTCCTCTGTCCCCTCTAGACTCCTCTGTCTCCTCCAGCTTGATCTGTCCCCTCTAGACTCCTCTGTCTCCTCCAGCCTGCTCTGTCCCCTCTAGACTCCTCTGTCTCCTCCAGCCTGCTCTGTCCCCTCTAGACTCCTCTGTCCCCTCTAGACTCCCCTTGTCTCCTCCAGCCTGATCTGTCCCCTCTAGACTCCTCTGTCCCCTCTAGACTCCTCTGTCTCCTCCAGCTTGATCTGTCCCCTCTAGACTCCTCTGTCTCCTCCAGCCTGCTCTGTCCCCTCTAGACTCCTCTGTCTCCTCCAGCCTGCTCTGTCCCCTCTAGACTCCTCTGTCCCCTCTAGACTCCCCTTGTCTCCTCCAGCCTGATCTGTCCCCTCTAGACTCCTCTGTCTTCTCCAGCCCGCTCTGTCCCCTCTAGACTCCTCTGTCTTCTCCAGCCCGCTCTGTCCCCTCTAGACTCCTCTGTCTCCTCCAGCCTGCTCTGTCCCCTCTAGACTCCTCTGTCTCCTCCAGCCTGCTCTGTCCCCTCTAGACTCCTCTGTCTCCTCCAGCCCGCTCTGTCCCCTCTGTCTCCTCCAGCCTGCTCTGTCCCCTCTAGACTCCTCTGTCCCCTCTAGACTCCTCTGTTTTCTCCAGCCTGCTCTGTCCCCTCTAGACTCCTCTGTCCCCTCTAGCCCTCTGTCTCCTCCAGCCCGCTCTGTCCCCTCTAGACACCTCTGTCTCCTCCAGCCCACGCTGGCCCTCTAGACTCCTCTGCCTTCTTCAGCCTGCTCTGTCCCCTCTAGACCCTCTGTCTCCTCCAGCCCCGCTGGCCCTCTAGCTCCTCTGCCTTCTTCAGCCTGCTCTGTCCCCTCTAGACTCCTCTGTCTCCTCCAGCCCGCTCTGTCCCCTGTAGACTCCTCTGCCTTCTCCCGCCCGCGCTGGCCCTCTAGACTCCTCTGTCTCCTCCAGCCTGCTCTGTCCCCTCTAGACTCCTCTGCCTTCTCCAGCCCGCTCTGCCCCTGTGCTCCTCTGCCTTCTCCAGCCCCCCTGGCCCCTCTAGACTCCTCTGTCTCCTCCAGCCTGCTCTGTCCCCTCTAGACTCCTCTGCCTTCTCCAGCCCGCTCTGTCCCCTCAAGACTCCTCTGTCTCCTCCAGCCTGCTCTGTCCCCTCTAGACTCCTCTGTCTCCTCCAGCCTGCTCTGTCCCCTCTAGACCCTCTGCCTTCTCCAGCCCGCTCTGTCCCCTCTAGACTCCTCTGTCTCCTCCAGCCTGCTCTGTCCCCTCTAGACTCCTCTGCCTTCTCCAGCCCGCTCTGTCCCCTGTAGACTCCTCTGCCTTCTCCAGCCCGCGCTGGCCCTCTAGACTTGTCAGTTGATTGCCCCTCTAGACTCCTCTGTCTCCTCCAGCCTGCTCTGTCCCCTCTAGACTCCTCTGTCTCCTCCAGCCTGCTCTGTCCCCTCTAGACTCCTCTGTCTCCCTCTAGCCTGCTCTGTCCCTCCAGCCTGCGCTGGCCCTCTAGACTCCTCTGTCTCCTCCAGCCCGCTCTGTCCCCTCTAGACTCCTCTGTCCCCTCTAGACTCCTCTGCCTTCTCCAGCCCAGGCTGGCCCTCTAGAACTCCTCTGTCTCCTCCAGCCCGCTCTATCCCCTCTAGACCCTCTGTCTCCTCCAGCCCGCTCTACCCCTCTAGACTCCTCTGTCTCCTCCAGCCCGCTCTGTCCCCTCTAGACTCCTCTGTCCCCTCTAGACTTCTCTGTCTTTACCACCCCGCTCTGTCCCCTCTAGACTCCTCTGTCTCCTCCAGCCTGCTCTGTCCCCTCTAGACTCCTCTGTCTCCTCCAGCCTGCTCTGTCCCCTCTAGACTCCTCTGCCTTCTCCAGCCCGCTCTGTCCCCTCTAGACTCCTCTGTCTCCTCCAGCCTGCTCTGTCCCCTCTAGACTCCTCTGCCTTCTCCAGCCCGCTCTGTCCCCTGTAGACTCCTCTGCCTTCTCCAGCCCGCGCTGGCCCGCTAGACTCCTCTGTCTCCTCCAGCTTGATCTGTCCCCTCTAGACTCCTCTGTCTCCTCCAGCCTGCTCTGTCCCCTCTAGACTCCTCTGTCTCCTCCAGCCTGCTCTGTCCCCTCTAGACTCCTCTAGCTCGCTCTATCCCCTCTAGACTCCTCTGTCTCCTCCAGCCTGCGCTGGCCCTCTAGACTCCTCTGTCTCCTCCAGCCCGCTCTGTCCCCTCTAGACTCCTCTGTCCCCTCTAGACTCCTCTGCCTTCTCCAGCCCAGGCTGGCCCTCTAGACTCCTCTGTCTCCTCCAGCCCGCTCTATCCCCTCTAGACTCCTCTGTCTCCTCCAGCCCGCTCTATCCCCTCTAGACTCCTCTGTCTCCTCCAGCCCGCTCTGTCCCCTCTAGACTCCTCTGTCCCCTCTAGACTTCTCTGTCTTTACCACCCCCGCTCTGTCCCCTCTAGACTCCTCTGTCTCCTCCAGCCTGCTCTGTCCCCTCTAGACTCCTCTGTCTCCTCCAGCCTGCTCTGTCTCCTCTAGACTCCTCCAGCCCCGCTCTGTCCCCTCTAGACTCCTCTGTCCCCTCTAGACTTCTCTGTCTTTACCACCCCGCTCTGTCCCCTCTAGACTCCTCTGTCTCCTCCATCCCGCTCTGTCTCCTCTAGACTCCTCCAGCCCGTTCTGTCCCCTCTAGACTCCTCTGTCTCCTCCAGCCCGCTCTGTCCCCTCTAGACTCCTCTGTCTCTTCTAGCCCGCTCTGTCCCCTCTAGACTCCTCTCTATTCTCCAGCCCGCTCTGTACCCTCTAGCTTTTTCTCTCTTCTCCAGCCTGCTCTGTTCCATTGAGACTCCTCTGTCTTACTAAGAAAACTACGATCCAGCACTCCGATATATGGAAATCTTTACTTGTGCATTGGAACAGACCCCATGTGAGAACCAAACAATTAGAATTTCCTATGAGTTTCACTTATAATTACCCTTACCCATGGCATAATAAAAATGGGAAACCTCACCCTATAGAGTCACCCGACCCCCAAGATCACCTGATCATAGATACATCACAAAACATGTAATGGAAAAAAAGCATAATAACCATGTAACATACATAATGAGGGCAGGAAACATATAATACAGGAGCAGGAACTCACAAATATATCAGCAATCAATTAGGTGTGCCCTCCAGATCTCTATATCCACTTCAGACCCCTCTGTATCCCTTCCAGAACCCTCTGTCCTCCTCCTTCAGAACCCTCTGTCTCCTCAAGACCTCTCTGTCCCTTTCTAGAAACCTCTCTCCTTCTGCAGACTTCACTGTTCCCTTCCAGATCTCTCTGTCCAGTTCTAGAACCCTCTCTCCTCCTGCGGACTTCTCCTACAGACTGTCACTTTTCAGGCTCCTCTACCCCCCTCCAGATTCCTCTGTCCGCCTCCTCGCCTTTTCAGGTGCATTTGTTCTTAGTAGATCCACTAAACAGATGGCCAAACCTGATGTGTACATTCAGCGGGATGTCCGAGAAGACCAGTATGGGATAACAGAGGATGACAGCGACCATGATACAGTATGTGGGCAGCTGTATAACCATCTGTCTATTATGTAGCTGCTGGTGCCAGTGACACATGGACGTCACACTGTAATAATCACTGTATTTTAGCCGAGTGTCCGCAGCCAGGTGTGCGAGCAGCTGACGGCCATTCAGTGTGGCACAATGCATGCCCAGCAGGGGCCTCATTCACCATGCACTGCCTGTGTCTAGCTCTTACATAGGACTTAGATGGTGACGGCAGGACATAAGCGGCCATTATGCAGGTGCACACCGACCAGAACATTGTATTGTCTGTAAATCACCAAGCTTATTACCTGCCATCAGCAAATGATATCTTTACCTACAATACAAGGACGCCTCCGCCGCTGTAATGACGGGAAATTACCATAATCTGTACAGAACTAGCGATGGTGTCATTTACACGTATTCAGGAAGTAAAGGCTGCCGTGTTGGCGTAAGGAGAGAAAAAGAGCACTCATAGGGTAGTAATGTGTAAGATAAATGCTTATCAGTGACCCACAAATCCTCATGTACGGCTACTCAGATAACATCAGGCGAAATCAATCCTATAGATTCCCATGTCCATGGGGATGCTGCCCTGCCTCGGTCCCACCAGGTGCCATGCCCTTGACACCGGATGGTGTAGAAAGAGAAGCAGTAATGGAAGAAACCTTCCAGGAAGGCTCTGGCGCAAACCCCTTTAAATTTCTGTTACCCAAATACCCCTTTAAAGGTGAATATTCCTTTCTTGGGTATAAACAATACGTATATACAGGAAGTAAAGGGTTATCTAGATCAGACCCTGCATTGTAGAGTCTTCAGACACCTTCACTTTTTGTTATGCTGCCCCCTTGTGTTTCCCCCATCACTCTGCCCTCTGTACTGACAAGGTGAAAACAAAATGGTAGAAATTTTTGCAAATTTATTTGAAAAACAACTAAAACTTTGCCATAATTATCCAGCCCCTTTACTCAGGACTTAGTTGCAGCAGCTTTGGCGGTGACTACAGCCTCCAGTCTTCTCGGGTATGACGCCACAAGGTTTGCACACCTAGTGTGATGATGAGACCCTCAATTTATGTATCTTTCTTGGACATGTATCATTCTTTATTCGTATCAGTCTCACATATCTGTAGAAATGTAGAGCTGTGTTTACATTGGTGGTCAATTCGCTCCAGTGGTTTTATGTGCATACCATGGAGAGAGGGCTTTTCTGACCCGACAGTGTGATATCCCAGATGTCCAAAGGGGGCTGGTGACCTGAAACTAACCCAGGCACCCACCTTTCCTTCTAACCGGCATAGATTCCTCTTTTCGTGAGGAGAGGGCTGGCTGGGGGGGGTGAAGGGTGGGGCTGGACAGGGTCTTCACACTGAGGTGGGGTGAGGTCTTTTGTCTTTGTGTGGAGCCTGGAAGAGAGACAGCTAAGGGAGAGCTGTGCTCAGGACCCTTCCTTAGGTCTGGTATTACTCTATACTTTATTCCCATTTTTGTTTTATGTGCTGTATCATCGCACTTTTGCTCGTATATTTATGCTTGATCATATTAATATTGTATATTTCTGTATATGCTATTAATTAGTACCGACCCACTTGGGTTATTAAATATATAAAATTTATACAGCTCGTTTCATTCTATCCTATGAACTCGGTCCGCTCACGGGTTGTGAGTGGAAGGTTAAGAAGGGTGATCGCAGGTAGGCCAAGGGGCTTGGCATGGCGATATTCTTCACACCTAGATTTGGGAATTTTCTGATATTATTCTCTGCGGATCATCTCAAGCACTGTCAGCTTGGATGGGGACCATCGGTGGACACCATTATTTTAAGTCTCGATTGAGTGTGCACCACTCACAATGCTCTGCGGAGGAGCACCTGCAAACCTCCTATTGGACTTGCAGATTTGGTAGCCGAGTCCTATCCGTGAAGAGGTGGCTGCTGTGGCCCTTGCACACAGATATTTGTGGTGATCGCCTTTGGTCAGGTCATATGGGGTGGAGGACATGCCATCTTTCCAGGTCTGTTTCCCCTGTACTATCATAGACCTTCCCACATGTACTGTCGTCCTAGATGAACCCATATCCGTGGCCCTTCTTGTAGTAGGCTACCACTATGGTGCTTCATTTCCCACCAGACCGTATGTCTCCTCCATCACAAGGAGCCAGTGGTTGTAAGCGTGCATATCATATCATATCCCCCTATATATCACAGAGCTCAGCTTCTCTCCTCTATCATATAACCCTATATATCACACAGCTCAGCTTCTCTCCTCTATCATATAACCCTATATATCACAGAGCTCAGCTTCTCTCCTCTATCATATACACCTATATATCACACAGCTCAGCTTCTCTCCTCTATCATATAACCCTATATATCACACAGCTCAGCTTCTCTCCTCTATCATATAACCCTATATATCACACAGCTCAGCTTCTCTCCTCTATCATATAACCCTATATATCACAGAGCTCAGCTTCTCTCCTCTATCATATACCCCTATATATCACACAGCTCAGCTTCTCTCCTCTATCATATAACCCTATATATCACAGAGCTCAGCTTCTCTCCTCTATCATATAACCCTATATATACACAGTTTCCCTCCCCTATATATCACACAGCTCAGCTTCTCTCCTCTATCATATAACCCTATATATCACACAGCTCAGCTTCTCTCCTCTATCATATAACCCTATATATCACACAGCTCAGCTTCTCTCCTCTATCATATAACCCTATATATCACAGAGCTCAGCTTCTCTCCTCTATCCTATAACCCTATATATCACAGAGCTCAGCTTCTCTCCTCTATCATATAACCCTATATATCACAGAGCTCAGCTTCTCTCCTCTATCATATAACCCTATATATCACACAGCTCAGCTTCTCTCCTCTATCATATAACCCTATATATCACAGAGCTCAGCTTCTCTCCTCTATCATATAACCCTATATATCACACAGCTCAGCTTCTCTCCTCTATCATATACCCCTATATATCACAGAGCTCAGCTTCTCTCCTCTATCCTATACCCCTATATATCACACAGCTCAGCTTCTCTCCTATCATATAACCCTATATATCACACAGCTCAGCTTCTCTCCTCTATCATATAACCCTATATATCGCACAGCTCAGCTTCTCTCCTCTATCATATCCCCCTATATATCGCAGAGCTCAGCTTCTCTCCTCTATCATATAACCCTGTATATCACAGAGCTCAGCTTCTCTCCTATATCATATAACCCTATATATCACAGAGCTCAGCTTCTCTCCTCTATCATATAACCCTATATATCACACAGCTCAGCTTCTCTCCTCTATCATATAACCCTATATATCACAGAGCTCAGCTTCTCTCCTCTATCATATAACCCTATATATCACATAGCTCAGCTTCTCTCCTCTATCATATAACCTATATATCACAGAGCTCAGCTTCTCTCCTCTATCATATAACCCTATATATCACACAGCTCAGCTTCTCTCCTCTATCATATAACCCTATATATCACAGAGCTCAGCTTCTCTCCTCTATCATATAACCCTATATATCACACAGCTCAGCTTCTCTCCTCTATCATATAACCCTATATATCACACAGCTCAGCTTCTCTCCTCTATCATATAACCTATATATCACACAGCTCAGCTTCTCTCCTCTATCATATAACCTATATATCACACAGCTCAGCTTCTCTCCTCTATCATATAACCTATATATCACACAGCTCAGCTTTTCTCCTCTATCATATAACCCTATATATCACACATAACCCTTTATCACAGGCTCAGCTTCTCTCCTCTATCATATAACTCTATATATCACACAGCTCAGCTTCTCTCCTCTATCATATAACCCTATATATCATACAGCTCAGCTTCTCTCCTCTATCCTATAACCTATATATCACAGAGCTCAGCTTCTCTCCTCTATCCTATAACCTATATATCACACAGCTCAGCTTCTCTCCTCTATCATATAACCCTATATATCACAGAGCTCAGCTTCTCTCCTCTATCATATAACCTATATATCACAGAGCTCAGCTTCTCTCCTCTATCATATAACCCTATATATCACACAGCTCAGCTTCTCTCCCTCTATCATATAAACCCTATATATCACACAGCTCAGCTTCTCTCCTCTATCATATAACCCTATATATCACACAGCTCAGCTTCTCTCCTCTATCATATAACCTATATATCACACAGCTCAGCTTCTCTCCTCTATCATATAACCCTATATATAGCACCGCGCTCAGTTTCTCGCCATCATATAACCCTATATATAGCACTGAGCTCGGCTTCTCACTTTTTCTGTATATATGTAAATGTTTCCTGCTGTTATTTGCCTCTCCTTAAGTGAGAAAACAAATTCTTCTCTCCTGCGCAGGTGATAGGACATGGCTGCCTATTTATACCATACAGATGAGATGCAGTGAGTACCAGGGTGATATAGGGACAATCTCCTGAACACTGAGCTCATGCTGGGCGGGATGTCTATTTGACAAAGTGAAATAATAGACAATTTATTCCGGCTTATCTACTCTGCGATGTGAAGGGTCAGCTGGATAAAGCTGGGGAATAGCCGGATGGTGATAGGGTAGCTGAGGAGTATACGGACTGTATAGGGTGTGCGCCTACAAGAACTCTGGGTAGAGAAGGGCAGCCATGCACAAGTCAAAATCCCAGTTACCACCCTCAGACTGTGAACTGCAGAGGGTGCACCCACTGGTAGGGTACATGTGAGATGGAGCACAGTACCGTGCATGTGTTCTTCCTCTACGGCTGATGTCCAATGTGCTCTTTGACAGACTACAGTCAGGCTTCAGACCCCATCACTCCACAGAAACTGCCCAAACCAAGGTCACTAATGACCTTCTAACTGCCAAAGCCAAGCGTCACGACTCTCCTCTCCTCTCCTCGACCTCTCCTCTGCCTTTGACACAGTCGACCATTCCCTCCTGTTAGAAATGCTCTCATCCCTTGGCATCTCAGTTCTGGCCCTTTCCTGGATCTCCTCATACCTCACCAACCGCACATTCAGAGTCTCCCACTCACTTACCACCTCCCCGCCACGCCATCTTTCTGTAGGTGTCCCCCAAGGCTCCGTCCTAGGACCCCTCCTGTTCTCCATCTACACCCTCGGCCAACTCATAGAATCTCATGGTTTCCATTACCATTGCTATGCTGACGACACCCAAATATATCTCTCTGGACCAGACATTACCTCCCTGTTGTCCAGAGTCCCAGAATGTCTAGCAGCCGTAGCCTCCTTTCTCTCCTCCCGCTTTCTCAAACTCAACATGGAGAAAACGCAGTTTATAATCTTCACCCCTCCTTGCACGGCCCCCCTACCTGACCCATCTATCAAAATTAATGGAACCACTCTCACCTCAGTCCCACAGGCAGCGGGCCTTGGGATAACCTTAGACTCTGACCTATCCTTCAAGCCGCATATTCAAACCCTCAACACCTCCTGCCGCCTCCAACTCAAGAACATCCATCGAATCTGCTCCTTCCTCACCCCTGAAACTACAAAGATGCTAGTCCATGCCCTCATAATCTCCCCCGCCTAGACTACTGTAACACCCTTCTCCATGGCCTCCCAGCTAACACTCTCGCCCCCCTCCAGTCCACCTTAAACTGTGCTGCTCGCCTAATTCACCTCTCCCCCGTTCTTCATCGGCCGCTTCCCTCTGCCAATCCCTTCACTGGCTACCCATCGCCCAGCGAATAGAGTTCAATATGTTAACGCTGACATATAAAGCCATCCACAACCTGTCCCCTCCATATATCTCCGACCTAATCTCCCGCTACCTGCCCGCACGTAACCTCTGATCCTCCAAAGACGTCCTACTCCGCTCTGCTCTTATCCGCTCTTCACACAACCGTCTCCAAGACTTCTCCCGTGCATCCTCCATACTCTGGAACTCATTACCAAGACACATAAGACTGACCCCCACAGTCACAAGCTTCAAGAAGGCCCTGAAGACTCACCTATTCAGGAAGGCCTCCAACCTCCAATAACACTACTGTCACCACACCGCCATCTGTACAGCCCCCAATAACACTACTGTCACCACACCGCCACCTGTACAACCTCCAATAACACTACTGTCACCACACCGCCATCTGTACAACCCCCAATAACACTACTGTCACCACACCGCCATCTGTACAACCTCCAATAACACTACTGTCACCACACCGCCATCTGTACAACCTCCAATAACACTACTGTCACCGCACCGCCATCTGTACAGCCCCCAATAACACTACTGTCACCACACCACCATCTGTACAACCCCCAATAACACTACTGTCACCGCCATCTGTACAACCTCCAATAACACTACTGTCACCACACCGCCATCTGTACAACCCCCAATAACACTACTGTCACCACACCGCCATCTGTACAGCCTCCAATAACACTACTGTCACCGCCATCTGTACAACCTCCAATAACACTACTGTCACCACACCGCCATCTGTACAACCTCCAATAACACTACTGTCACCACACCGCCATCTGTACAACCCCCAATAACACTACCGTCACCACACCGCCTTCTGTACAACCTCCAATAACACTACTGTCACCGCCATCTGTACAGCCTCTACCCCACCTTCTGTCTCTATCCCTCTTCTCTCATAGACTGTAAGCCCTTGCAGGCAGGGCCCTCTATCCCACTGTGCCAGTGATCACTGCTAGTATTATCTGTTTTGTATCTCTTGTGTACCGTATGTAAATCCACAAATGTAAAGCACCATGGAATTAATATAATAATGTACAGAGCACCATGGGATTAATATAATAATGTACAGAGCACCATGGAATTAATATAATAATGTACAGCACCATGGAATTCAATCTCTGCCAGTCTGTATGTAAGTAGTATAATGTACCGTGTTAGCCATTGAAAGTAGTTGCAGAGTGAAGTAATCAGGCGATACCTTTTACAGGCTAACTGAGTATATTTGATGGTAAACTTTCGAGACTGCTAGCTCCCTTCATCAGACATGGTGTTATACAAGAAACTGAAAATTCACAGATTTTTTTATACCCTAAAGACATGGACCTTCAAAGGATCTTAGAGTCCTTAAAAAAAAGAAAATGCAATCTAAGTAGAGAAGTTATTTACAACAGGTCAAAAAATAAACAAACAATCTGGAAATTTGTGGTATGTGATGGAGGGATCAGTAATTCTTGCTGTTATCTGTTTGCTATCAGGAGGTGATTTGTGACCCTCACAGGTCATACATAGTGTGACATGACACTGGCATGAATATTAAGTCCAAATTGCAGAGTTTGATATTTTTGCATTAACTTATATTCCCATTCCTTTCTCTCCTCCTGCGTCTTAAAATGTCCCATTAAAACCACAACCCGCAAATCTTCAGTAGAGTGGTCTTCCTTGGAGAAATGTGCGGCCACTGGGAGATCTGTTCTGCTGTTATTAATATTGGATCTGTGTGAGTTCATGCGCTGACTAAGTCTCTGCCCTGTTTCCCCCACATAGAGGCCTGTGGTGGGACATTGCACACACATTATGAGATACACCACATTGGGAGACCTGCAGGAGAATGTCCCCCTAATTCTGTGCACCTGTTGTGACTGTGGGATAGGTACACTGTCAGCGGTGTGGATGTGCTTGCAGGTCATGCACCTGTTTTGCAGGCAAGGTGAGGTGCCATTTTCAGTTGGGGCCTTCAGGGCACTCCGGACAATAATACACCTCAGGCTTGGTGGTTGTCGAAAGGAAAGGAGAGGGGGGACTGGAAATATGTCCTTGAGTTTGTTGTCCCTATGTAGCACCGGTTGGAGCTCCTTGGCAATCCTTCGTAGGATCTCCAGCTGTGGGTTGTAGGTGACAACTAGGGGCACTTGGGCTTATTTCTGGGTCTCTTTATATGTGAGCAGACTGTCTCTGGTAATGGCTGCCGCTTTGTTTAATTGGTTGTCCGTCACTTTTGGTTTGTATCCCAATCATAGAAATTTTGTCGGAGCAAATACGATTGTATGGTATAGTCTGGCTGTAGATGATAGATTGTCTTGTGTGCTTGGGGTGGAAGCTGTCGTTTCTCAGGCCATTCTGTCTGTGGGTTTGTGGTATATTGATGTGAGTAGCCGGTGGTCTTTAATGTATATTGTGGTATCCAGAAAGTGAATTTCACTCCCTGAATAGCTAAGTTTAAGGTTGATGGTCGGGTGAAAGTCATTGAAGTCATTATGGAATTGAAGTAGGGCCTCCTCACCTGCAGTCCAGATGACAAGGATATCATCGATATAACGAAGGTAAATCATAGGTTTGGTGGCGCATGTTGATAAATATGTTCCTTCCAGTTCTGCCATAAAGAGATTTGCATATTGGGGTGCACATCTGGTCCCCATTGAAGTTCCCATTCGCTGTAGATATAGATCCTCTCCAAAGGTAAAATGGTTGTGGCTAAGGATGAATTGTATGAGCTGCGTTACTGGTTCTGTTGGGAGGTTTTGTTTTGCCAGGTGTACCCGACATGCTGCAACTCCATCCTTGTGGGGAATGTTGGTATACAGGGATTCCACATCCATGGTGGCCAAAATGGTACCCTCAGGTAGAGGGCCCAGGGCATTCAGTTTGTTAAGAAGGTCAGTGGTGTCCTGGATATAGCTTGGAGTATCCCTGACAAGGGGTTTTAGGAGATTTTCCACCCAACCTGAGATGTTTTCTGTCAGTGTCCCAATGCCAGAAATGATAGGCCTCCCAGGGTTGCCATCTTTGTGTATCTTTGGGAGCATATAGAAGCAGCCCGGCCTGGGATCTTGGGGGATAAGTCCTTTTACCTGATTCTGGATCTGGACTGGAAACTCCTTGATCATATCCTTTAGTTCTTTCATATAGGCCTCTGTGGGATCACTTCCAAGTTTGGAGTAATGGATGGGATTTGACAGTTGCCTGTTTGCTTCCTGGATATAGTCTGAGGTGTTCATTATGACTATTGCGCCCCCTTTGTCAGCACTCCCTGCTAAGATTCTAACTTTTAGGCCGGGGCCCCATGTGGTGAAGACGCCATAGTTCGGCCGTGGCGGAAACGCAGCAGAAAAAAAACGCGGCGTTTTACAGCCACAGCAAAGTGGATGGGATTCTAGAGAATCCCATCCACACATTGCGGGAAATACACGGTGCAGACACACAGCAATTTCTAAAACCCTTGCAGTTTTAGAAATCGCATCATGTCAATTATGTCTACGGAAACACCGGCGGTTTCCCTATATATATAATTGAAATAGAAAGTCCGCAGAGGAAACCTCTGCAAACTTTCAGTTCTAGGCACTGCGGGAAGAACCACGATGCGTTCCGGCTGCAACTTTTCCCGCAGCTCTTTCTTGCTGCAGGACGCCACGTGGGGCCTTAACCTTAGGTGGATTTGTTTGTTACTACTTGATTTACTATGTGTGACCCGGGATTGTGTTCCTGGCTATAACAACTATCTGATTTTCCGTTACTGACCAGGCCTGTTCCTGTTTATCGCACCTGTGCTGCTAGCCCTGACCTTGGACTGTATACACACTTTATTTTGGCATGATCCTTGGTGCTTAGCACCATAGTCATTGACCTGCATGGTCTGCACCGAGACACCTCAGGAAGTAGAGACCAGGCAGACACCACTCCACAGAAAAGTCCAGAGCCCCGTATGAGGGATAAAGGGTGAATTCCAGGGGGTCTGCTTACACAATGGTCTCACTCATACCCCAAACCAGACCCCTAAAACTAATCAGTCCCCAGACCAGACCCTAAAACTCATTCAGACCCCTAAAATTATTTACAGTGGTGAAAAAAAGTATTTAGTCAGCCACCAATTGTGCAAGTTCTCCCACTTATAAAGATGAGGCCGGCCTGTAATTGACATCATAGGTAGACCTCAACTATGAGAGACAAAATGAGAAAACATATCTAGAAAATCACATTGTCTGATTTTTTAATAATTTATTTGCAAATTATGGTGGAAAATAAGTATTTGGTCACCTACAAACAAGCAAGATTTCTGGCTCTCACAGACCTGTAACTTCTTCTTTAAGAGGCTCCTCTGTCCTCCACTCATTACCTGTAGTAATGGCTCCTGTGTGACATTGTTATCAGTATAAAAGACTCCTGTCCACAACCTCAAACAGTCACACTCCAAACTCCACTATGGTGAAGACCAAAGAGTTGTGGAAGGACCAGAAACAAAATGGTAGCCCTGCACCAGGCTGGGAAGACTGAATCTGCAATAGGCAAGCAGCTTGGTGTGAAGAAATCACCTGTGGGGGCAATAATTAGAAAATGGAAGACATACAAGACCACTGATAATCTCCCTCCATCAGGGGCTCCACGCAAGATCTCACCCCGTGGGGTCAAACTGATCACAAGAACGGTGAGCAAAAATCCCAGAACCACACGGGGGGGACCTAGTGAGTGACCTGCAGAAAGCTGGGACTAACGTAACAAAGGCTACCGTCAGTAACACACTACGCCGCCAGGGACTCAGATCCTGCAGTGCCAGACGTGTCCCCCTGCTTAAGCCAGTACATATCCGGGGCCCGTCTGAAGTTTGCTAGAGAGCATTTGGATGTTCCAGAAGAGTATTGGGAGAATGTCATATGGTCAGATGAAACCAAAGTAGAACTGTTTGGTAGAAACACAACTGGTCGTGTTTGGAGGAGAGTGAATGCTGCGTTGTATCCAGAGAACACCAGACCTACTGTGAAGCATGGGGGGGCAACATCATGCTTTGGGGCTGTTTCTCTGCAAAGGGACCAGGACGACTGATCCGTGTACATGAAAGAATGAATGGGGCCATGTATGGTGAGATTGTGAGTGCAAACCTCCTTCCATCAGCAAGGGCATTGAAGATGAAACGCGGCTGGGTCTTTCAGCATGTCAATGATCCCAAGCACACCGCCAGGGCAACGAAGGAGCGGCTTCGTAAGAAGCATTTCAAGGTCCTGGAGTGGCCTAGCCAGTCTCCAGATCTCAGCCCCATAGAAAACCTTTGGAGGGAGGTGAAAGTCCGTGTTGCCCAGTGACAGCCCCAAAACATCCCTGCTCTAGAGGAGATCTGCATGGAGGAATGGGCCAACATACCAGCAACAGTGTGTGCCAACCTTGTGAAGACTTACAGAAAACGTTTCACCTCTGTCATTGCCAACAAAGGAGATAGAACAAAGGATTGAGATGAACTTTTGTTATTGACCAAATACTTATTTTCCACCATAATTTGCAAATAAATTCTTTAAAAATCAGACAATGTGATTTTCTGGATTAGTTTTCTCATTTTGTCTCTCATAGTTGAGGTCTACCTATGATGACAATTACAGGCCGGCCTCATCTTTATAAGTGGGAGAACTTGCACAATTGGAGGCTGACTACATAATTTTTTTTCCGCACTGTAATTATCAAAATTAATTAAAAATATTCTGCACACCAGACCCTTACACACTAAGTAGACCCTAGTCCAGACTAATAAAATGAATCAGACTCCAGACCAGACCCCGAACACACATTCAGATACAAGGTGACGGGGAATGGACTCTTCTGCTGTCACTTATTCTGCCTAGCCCAGAACTGTTGGTTACAAGGACTGGTATAGAAGCAGACGGGGCCCCTGCTGGTGTAGTGTTGGCACAGCTGGGGCAGGTGGTGAAGCTCTCTATATTGGACATCGCCATGTGAAGGGCAGCACACGGAGGGTAAGTGGTGAGCCGCCAGCCTGTCCCTCCGGGCCCCGCTCTATATTTAGTCAACAGTAACCAGAAGTGATTGCCTCATCCACTTTGGCTGCAGAATAAATATCTCCCTTTGTGATCGGAGCAGGAGATGTTTATCCAGGATCTAAACAGCGAGAAATGGAAAAATACATCAATATGATCTGCCCGGGAATCACCACCAGCAGCTATACTGAGCCAGGACTGCGCATTGTGCTGCAGAAAGTGGACTCAACCAGTGCAATGTGCTGCAGGAGGTGGATAAAACCAGTGCAATGTG
The DNA here is from genome assembly GCA_947044405.1 of Leptodactylus fallax. Lineage (NCBI taxonomy): Eukaryota > Metazoa > Chordata > Amphibia > Anura > Leptodactylidae > Leptodactylus > Leptodactylus fallax. Next base: position 27,656 of record CAMRHE010000751.1, on the reverse strand, counting down.
CTGCAGGAGGTGGATAAAACCAGTAAACCAGTGCAATGTGCTGCAGGAGGTGGATAAAACCAGTGCAATGTGCTGCAGGAGGTGGATAAAACCAGTAAACCAGTGCAATGTGCTGCAGGAGGTGGATAAAACCAGTGCAATGTGCTGCAGGAGGTGGATAAAACCAGTAAACCAGTGCAATGTGCTGCAGATGGTGGATACACCCTGTGCAATGTGCTGCAGATGGTGGATACACCCTGTGCAATGTGCTGCAGGGGGCTTTCAGGCTCATGGCTGGGAGCCCCAATGTTTGTACCCCCCCTCAGAGATCTGACACTTGCTCATAAACGCGGGCACTATATATTGTGGTGCGACTGTGGAGAGATAAGTGTCGGACTCCTGTTGTTAAATATGCCCCAGTTACCCCAGCGCTGCGAGCACCACGGGCATTACTCTATACCTACTGTATATAAACACATGGAAACGAGGTTCTTGGTTAGCAAAGTAACCAAATTGTATCAGCCCATCTGCCCTCTATAGATGGGACCCTACACTACGAGGACCCCATATAACATCTCCCATACCTGCGCCTCTAGGGCCTTATTCACACCACAGTGACCATTGTAATGGCCGTTTTGCATCCCTTCCGTTCTCCTGTATTTGATGCCTCGGTCTCGTCTGTTTTGCTTCACTTTGTACTGTCTTGTAATAGAAGAACTTTATCGGTCTGTCTTGTCTGACACAACCACCGATCCACCTTTGATGGACGTCAATCCCTTACATCAGTTATAAACCTATCCATTCATTTCTATTGGGTCATTAAAAAAACAGAGGTGTGAACAGAGACATAGAAATCAATGTGAGCTAACAATGGCCGCCACACAGCTAGTAGTGTGAATACGGCCCTATGGGGAGGGCGTGTAGCGCACCCATATTATTCTATCATTAAAGATATCCTTGGGCAGATGGGTGGAGGGCAGAACCAAAATAGTGTGTGTGGAGGGGAAAATGGCTGACCAAATACACTCCCCCTTACAGGGGGATGTCCAGGGTCTGAAGATAACTGGTACTAATGAAAAGCCAGCCACAGTGTGACCAAGGGGAGAGGGGGGGGGAGGGGGGGGGGAGTAAACCTATACAGTACACATATATTATACCTGTCGCCTATATAGTACACTATATATTATATCTGTCACCTATATAGTACACATATATTATACCTGTCACCTATACAGTACACATATATTATACCTGTCACCTATACAGTACACATATATTATACCTGTCACCTATTACAGTACACATATATTATACCTCGTCACCTATATAGTACTACATATATTACACCTATGTCCGCCTATATAGTACACATATATTACGCCTGTCGCCTATATAGTACACATATATTACACCTGTAACCTATATAGTGCACACAATATTATACCTGTCACCTATATAGTACACATATATTATGCCTGTCACCTATATAGTACACATATATTACACCTGTCACCTATATAGTACACATATATTACACCTGTCGACTATATAGTACACATATATTACACCTGTCACCTATATAGTACACATATATTACGCCTGTCGCCTATATAGTACACATATATTAAACCTGTAACCTATATAGTGCACATATATTATACCTGTCACCTATATAGTACACATATATTACATCTGTCACCTTTATGTACACATATATTATTATTACTGTCGCATATATATTACACCTATGTCATACCTGTCACCTATATACACCGCTATTATAGCCACAGTCGCTCACTGACCACCACCTCCCCGTATTACCTTTAGCCGCCAACCACTTGCCAATCGCAACATGTCATAAGTGACGTCACCCATCAATCACTAAAGCAGTGTGAAGATAAAGGAGTGGCTTCTGCTGACCAATGAATCTTGATACTGGTCGTGGACTGAGGGAGATACCGCGCTTTTGTTGCAGCCAATGGGCGAGCGGTGGGGGGCGGGGTTGTTGCGGCGGTTGCTGTCAGGGTACTGAGCAGCACCGCACAGGTTCAGTCTGCGCCCGGGACTAGACGCGGCCGGTGCGGAGGGGAGAAGCGCTGTGTGTACTGTCACCGCTGTCTCCTGTCACAGGTGAGAACATGGCGGCTGCTGCCAGTCATATACCCTGGGGGCTGCTTATAGCTGGCTAGGAGGCAGTGGTGTGTGTCTGCTAGTATGATGTCTGCTCTGTGGGAGAAGTTTATATCCGGTGTGTACTGTGGAGGAGAGTGACCAGAGGTGGCCAGGGGTAGTGGAGGGGTAAAATACCATGTATGTGCTAATGGGGTTATTAAATGAGGGAAAGATGTGCAGCCGGGGCTGTTCTGTGGGTATAATGTACTGGTATTATATGTGAGTGAGGGTACTATGGGGGAAGGGGGTGTTATATGTCATTATATATGTTATATAGCATTGTATGGTCTGACTATATAGAGCCTTCATCTAATCTAGTGACTGCGCAGTATAGATTATATATACCATATATAACTACTATAATACTGCTCCTATGTACAAGAATATAACTACTATAATACTGCTCCTATGTACAAGAATATAACTACTATAATACTGCTCTTATGTACAAGAATATAACTACTATAATACTGCCCTATGTACAAGAATATAACTACTATAATACTGCCCCCTATGTACAAGAATATAACTACTATAATACTGCCCCCTATGTACAAGAATATAACTACTATAATACTGCCCCCTATGTACAAGAATATAACTACTATAATACTGCCCCCTATGTACAAGAATATAACTACTATAATACTGCCCCTATGTACAAGAATATAACTACTATAATACTGCTCCTATGTACAAGAATATAACTACTATAATACTGCTCCTATGTACAAGAATATAACTACTATAATACTACCTCCTATGTACAAGAATATAACTACTATAATACTGCCCCTATGTACAAGAATATAACTACTATAATACTGCTCCTATGTACAAGAATATAACTACTATAATACTACTCCTATGTACAAGAATATAACTACTATAATACTACTCCTATGTACAAGAATATAACTACTATAATACTGCCCCCTATGTACAAGAATATAACTACTATAATACTACCTCCTATGTACAAGAATATAACTACTATAATACTGCCCCTATGTACAAGAATATAACTACTATAATACTGCTCCTATGTACAAGAATATAACTACTATAATACTGCTCCTATGTACAAGAATATAACTACTATAATACTGCTCCTATGTACAAGAATATAACTACTATAATACTGCTCCTATGTACAAGAATATAACTACTATAATACTGCTCCTATGTACAAGAATATAACTACTATAATACTGCTCCTATGTACAAGAATATATCTACTATAATACTGCCCCCTATGTACAAGAATATAACTACTATAATACTGCTCCTATGTACAAGAATATATCTACTATAATACTGCCCCTATGTACAAGAATATAACTACTATAATACTACTCCTATGTACAAGAATATAACTACTATAATACTACCTCCTATGTACAAGAATATAACTACTATAATACTGCTCCTATATACAAGAATATAACTACTATAATACTGCTACTATGTACAAGAATATAACTACTATAATACTGCTACTATGTACAAGAATATAACTACTATAATACTACTCCTATGTACAAGAATATAACTACTATAATACTACCTCCTATGTACAAGAATATAACTACTATAATACTGCTCCTATATACAAGAATATAACTACTATAATACTGCTACTATGTACAAGAATATAACTACTATAATACTACCTCCTATGTACAAGAATATAACTACTATAATAGTGCTCCTATGTACAAGAATATAACTACTATAATACTGCTCCTATGTACAAGAATATAACTACTATAATACTGCTCCTATGTACAAGAATATAACTACTATAATACTGCCCCCTATGTACAAGAATATAACTACTATAATACTACTCCTATGTACAAGAATATAACTACTATAATACTACTCCTATGTACAAGAATATAACTACTATAATACTACCTCCTATGTACAAGAACATAACTACTATAATACTACCTCCTATGTACAAGAATATAACTACTATAATACTACTCATGTACAAGAATATAACTACTATAATACTGCTCCTATGTACAAGAATATAACTACTATAATACTGCTCCTATGTACAAGAATATAACTACTATAGTACTACTCCATGTACAAGAATATAACTACTATAATACTGCCCCTATGTACAAGAATATAACTACTATAATACTGCCCCCTATGTACAAGAATATAACTACTATAATACTGCTCCTATGTACAAGAATATAACTACTATAATACTGCTCCTATGTACAAGAATATAACTACTATAATACTACTCCTAAGTACAAGAATATAACTACTTTAATTCTCCCCCCTATGTACAAGAATATAACTACTATAATACTCCTCCTATGTACAAGAATATAACTACTATAATACTGCTCCTATGTACAAGATATAACTACTATAATACTGCCCCTATGTACAAGAATATAACTACTATAATACTGCCTCCTATGTACAAGAATATAACTACTATAATACTGCCTCCTATGTACAAGAATATAACTACTATAATACTACTCCTATGTACAAGAATATAACTACTATAATACTGCTCCTATGTACAAGAATATAACTACTATAATACTGCTCCTATGTACAAGAATATAACTACTATAACAGTGTCCCATTGGTTCTTGTCTTGGCCTTGTGCAGGTATGTATAGTGTTTTTGCAGTCTGTATTTGTTACTAATCCTGATGAGTTGAGATCACACAGATCGCCCCGATCACAGGTTACAGCCCCTTGAGTGTTTTTGCTGATAGTATACGCAGAGGGCGCGGTGGTAGTGGTGGCCTTGATGGTAATGACGGGTCTGTATCCACCCTGGGGCCTCCTCTTATTGTAGTAATTGTTTCTGTATGAGTAGTCAGTGAGATTCTCTTCGCTCTTGCGACTCCCTTGTGGTCTCCTCCAGACTGCACACACTGCTGGTTACTTCTGTGTCCTGGGATCGGAGATGATCTCTTCTGGCCATAAAGTGGAAGATGCTGATTCTGTTATTACCGGCAATACTGAAAAGTGTGAGTGCAGTGTAAGGAGTGCACAAGAATCTTCTGAATTCCTGGCTCCTCTGGGACAGGTACATGGAGGAGATACAGAAATGGTGCTTGTTATGGGGTGCCAGTATAAAGCCATAGAAGAGGAGCTCACCACCTCTACCCTGAAGCATGGAGCTATCCGTGTGCCCCACATAATATTCAGTGTTTTAGGAGATAATGTGTAATGGCGCAGGGTGGGAGGGGGCGAGTCTCATATCGACAGCTGAAATGGAGCGCTCTGCCTATAGTCTTAGATCTCTCGGCCGCCTTTTCTCACTCTCCTCATTTCTGATATTTCACTGAAGGTTTTTTATCTTTGTGTCCCGGTGAACAGGTATGGAAGGGTCTATGGTCTTTGAACCTGTTTGCTTCCCGTACTTCAGACTGACTCAGATGTGTAAATGAAGCTCGGCACATGGTAGATGGAGAAGTGATGAGGCGTGAACGTCCTCAGGACCCGTCTCTCATCCCCAGTCCTGTCTGTAGCCTGCGGTGCAATGTTTTAGATGCAGGAGATGAGAGATGTGGCCGTTCTGTGACCACTTTAGCCTCTGGATGTGCGAGAGCGTTGTCTGACACTCTCTGCTATCTCATCATGAGACTGAGGGGGCCGTGTCTGCTTTTTAAGGCAGTCATCGTCTTATAAATGTGCAGTCTACGGCCCTCATGGGTGTTGGAGCTCTCTCCAGATCTTAGATAACTGTACAGTATTGGCCCTTGCGAAGCCTCAGATGACTAGGGCCACTTGTTGTCACATCTAGAAGTGTTGTTGACACTTTAGGTGAGGCTATATGTGCTACTACATCGCACCCCATTAAGTTGATGATAGTTTGCAAGGTGCCCTGACGTGACATGGTTGGACAGCCAACCCTTCTGGATTTCTGCTCTACTGCATTCACCATCCTTAGTTACGAGGGTACATGGTCACATCTGGGGTCATAATTCAATGTCATGTCATAAGTGATGACGATGCAAGAGTGGAACAGACCACAAAAAAGTGACCTTATTGCTCCCCAAGACACAAGTGTCCAACAAGACTCTCAGATGACATTGGCCAAATCCGAGCCGAGCCCGAAGAGAGAGTGACTAGCTGCTCATAAGAACCTTCAACAACGGGCCAAGACAAGGAGGAAAGCTCTATAAGAAATGGTAGTGTAGCAGTTCTCTATAGGGGCCTTACACCGATGGAACAGAACCCTGTAATCGTCCTAAATTTCTATGAAAGTTGATATGTAGCGACATCTATAGTCCTTTTTAATCTATTCCTAGTATTGGCTTCAAAAACTGCACACCAAAACCTGAAGGTGTAAATGTAGCCGTCATGGCAGTGAGTGGTCCCATCTGTGGTGAAGCCAAATGGTTGACACTCCGGGCCAAGTGTGTGTTTATTTCAGAGGGAGAGGAGAATAAACACAGGCGAGCGGAGTCTAGTAGTGGACTATCTCTCATGGTTCTAGACATGCCTGAGGCTGCTTCACCCCCAAGAGTCTACACATTAGGCTCCGTTCATATCTGCTTTGGAATCGGTCGTAGATTCTGTATTTCCTGGGGGGAAAAAAATTCTGTGTGCGCTGGTACTTTTCTGGTAAGATTCTGGATTCTGTGTCATATGATGGATCCTTCACAGCCTGAATTCTTAATTCTCCTGATACGTTAGACCAGAATCTGTAACAGCCTTAGGTCATCTCCTATCCTCCATAGTTACTTGTGCTATTTCTCCCAACCACATCTCCCACCTGAAACCGAGTCTGGTAGAAGCGGAGACTGTCCCTCTCCGTGGGGAAGCTTCATCTCCATCCCGAACAGCTTTAATGTGATTTCAAAGGATTTTCATCCAATTTGCAGGGTTTAATGTAACAATGGCAATAAAGCCGCGCGGCGCTCAGTCTGAGACCTCTGAGCCCATCTTCTGTTACGTGAGATAATGGAGACTGGTGGTTGGGGGGGGATTGCTGTACGATACACACTGAGCTCCGAGGCTTCTAATCTCCTGGAGTGTAGGAAACGCTGTGGGATATTCCCCCTGCACACCCCAATAACGTTGTCCTGAGATGCCCCTTATCCTGGAAGACCAGTGTTGTCCTCAGTGTCCAGATCACAGGCTGCAGTTAGGGGTTCGGTAGTCAGGAGACCCCAACCCATATTTAACTCTTCCATCAGTCACCTATTGGATATTACACCTCAAAAGATGACCTATCATTCTGTTGGCTTCGGTCTCGTCCATATCCCTCTTTTAGATTTTAGTTGTCCGAACCCGTTAATTTTAGAAGGATTGTTTGAACATTGTGTGGGGGGGGGGGGGGAAGCACGCTTGCCAGAAATTGCATTTTTATGGGGGAGTTGGTAGGGATAACCTCACGTCAAGGGCTTGTCCCATAGTCGACAGCTTCTGATGCTTGGTGGTCCCGTGTCAATGGAAGGTGGTCAAGTATGTGCTCCTGCTCCATGCAACTCCTTGGGACTGCTGAAGCAGAGTACAACAAGTTTGCTATCATGCATCCTTTTAAAAAGAAAAATCTGAACCCTTGACGGGCGTACCAAGACCACAACGTGTAACTTCAGACTGGTATAAAGCCTCATATAGGTTGAACTTGGCTATATAGGGGTGTACTGGCAGAAATACTTGGTTGAAAACCAGTTGTCCTACAGCAGTTCATCATGTTGTATTTTCCCTGTTGAAGTAAATGATGAAAAACAACCCAATAATGCCCCAAAATTCAGAGGTAGGCTACGTTCACATCAGAGTTTGGAGACTCTGATGCAGTGTCTGCCTAAAATTGCCTGACAAGGAAAAAGTTAAATACCCAACGGACCCCGTCATAGTCAGTGCGGTCTGTCCGGCTCCACAAATGTCTATTTTAGCGGTCTGTTGTTCTGGTCCTCATTGGGTACAAACACAAACAGTCCTTTATGATAGCTCATGAATATGTGATTGGTGAGGGTCTGACCCCCACGGATCAGTTGGTTGAGAAGGTCACAGCATTCGGGTGAGCGTTGGGACCTCTTCGCTGAATCCCAAGCACAGCGCCGTACGTAAGTGGTTGTGTTTGGTATTGCAGCTCAGTTCCATTTGCTTGAATGTGACTGAGCTGCCGCTGTAGCATGTGACTGACGAACATGACGTCATTGGCACAGGGAACAGGCCGCGTCACTCATGACCACTTAGCCTGTTCAAACAGCTGACCAACAGGGTGTCGGACCCTCACCATTCATGTATTCATGACCTTTCCCAAGAAGTTCTGCAAGGAAGACCGCATGGAACTGAAGACAGGTCATGGGGACTCGCAGAGCAGAGACTCTCATCTGGTCCGATCTCATAGAAGAGCTTCTGGATAGATGTTATATCGAAGTCGATCATCTGAGGACTGTAGAGGTCGTCTGATTCCCCCCGGCATCTGCTGGATCAGGTTGTCGGCGCTCAACAGAGCCGATTCTTCAGAGTTAAGTCACCACGACGGGTCCAAGGGAGCATGGTAATGTCTTATTTCCCACAAATGGGCAATCGCCAGATGGCCATCTAAAGTATCTGGTCAGACTTCATCCTGGCTATGATGGGAAGTGCATCTCACCTTGAAGGTGTTGACTTGTCCTCCAGATTCCCAGATCTCTGGTCAAACATCAGTGCAATGTGCTAGAAAAACCAGTCTGTGGACGCCCCACCTCTCATCTAAGACCTACCACAAGACTCCTTCAGATGTCTTGTGAAGGCCTTGCCTTTGGTAGGGCAGAGCTATTTAGGCGGCATCAGAGGGACCCAAGTAACATTAGGCAGGTGGTTTTAATGTTACGGCTGAGGGTCGCTGTGTACAGAGTATACCGGCCCTGTACTTATTTCTTCCTCTCCCGCTCTTGCTTCAGCTTAACCACAAGGTTTTCATTTTCCGATACAAAGAATATTGCACATGTATAACGGCGTCCATGACTGGCACATCCTGGGTGTGTTAGATCTGTATCTGCGTCCTTCCTGAGGTTACCCACAAACGCCACAGACAGGGCATCATCTTATATACTACGGCACCCGATGTGCCCCAGGTCAGGGCAGATAACACCACGAATAGACGACCTGAGATATTAGGGTGCAGCTTTGGATGGGACAAGGATATGATGGTGTTCTCTGTGTTGGGCAGGTGCAGGCGCTGCTCCAGAATGGCCACTGATTTCTGACTGACTGGAAGATTTTGACCGGTACCCTAGATGGCTGCGGCTAAGAAAGGTAAGGTGGTTTCCTGCCCTATGTATTGTAGACTTACTTGTTGTTAGTAACATGAACTTGATGTGCCGAAACCCCCTTCCCCCATTTCTACAAAAGCGGATGAATGTAAATGTGATATAATAAAACGTGACGGTGCCCCGGTGCTCTCCATTGTCTCGGGCCCTATCGATCCTGCTTATGGTAGAGTGGTTGTGTGACTGGCATCAATAGGGCCGATCAGTCAGCTTATTATTAGCAGCCACTGTAATGTGTGACTGAGGACCCCGGGTGGCATCTGCTCAATGGCAGGGAGAGCCCCCTCCCCCAACCTTGTGTACATGTCACCGCTCACACCGCCAGGGGCATTGTTACTGAAAAGAGAGAACATTAGCCATGCAGGAATCCATGTGTAGGGTAATAATAGTCCCTGCCATTATTCCTAAGGGTGGAATGTGATTCTCTGCAAAATGCCTGTCACCTCCAAGTGCATGTAGTCATTCCTCAAGAAATAATACTGCTCCCTATCTACAAGAATATAACTACTATAATACTGCTCCTATGTACAAGAATATAACTACTATAATACTGCTCCTATGTACAAGAATATAACTACTATAATACTGCCCCCTATGTACAAGAATATAAGTACTATAATACTGCTCCTATGTACAAGAATATAACTACTATAATACTACCTCCTATGTACAAGAATATAACTACTATAATACTGCTCCTATGTACAAGAATATAACTACTATAATACTGCTCCTATGTACAAGAATATAACTACTATAATACTGCTCCTATGTACAAGAATATAACTACTATAATACTGCCTCCTATGTACAAGAATATAACTACTATAATACTGTCTACCTATGTACAAGAATATAACTACTATAATACTGCCCCCTATGTACAAGAATATAACCTATAATACTGCTCCTATGTACAAGAATATAACTACTATAATACTGCTCCTATGTACAAGAATATAACTACTATAATACTGCTCCTATGTACAAGAATATAACTACTATAATACTGCCTCCTATGTACAAGAATATACACTACTATAATACTAGTCCTAATTTGGGTATGCAAGAATATATCTGACATATCTAATACTGACTCCTGGACCGTAATATTCAGGATTGAATGGGTATAACTACTATAATTACTACTCCTATGTGACCGGGGAAGGGAAGGGGGGGGGGGTATAACTGGGTACTATAATACTGGTTCTATGTACAAGAATATACCTACTATAATACTGCTCCTATGTACAAGAATATAACTACTATAATACTGCTCCTATGTACAAGAATATAACTACTATAATACTGCTCCTATGTACAAGAATATAACTACTATAATACTGCTCCTATGTACAAGAATATAACTACTATAATACTGCTCCTATGTACAAGAATATAACTACTATAATACTGCTCCTATGTACAAGAATATAACTACTATAATACTACTCCTATATACAAGAATATAACTGCTATAATACTGCTCCTATGTACAAGAATATAACTACTATAATACTGCTCCTATGTACAAGAATATAACTACTATAATACTGCTCCTATGTACAAGAATATAACTACTATAATACTGCTCCTATGTACAAGAATATAACTACTAGTTAATACTGCCCCCTATGTACAAGAATATAACTACTATAATACTGCCCCCTATGTACAAGAATATAACTACTATAATACTGCCCCCTATGTACAAGAATATGACTACTATAATACTGCCCCTATGTACAAGAATATAACTACTATAATACTGCTCCTATGTACAAGAATATAACTACTATAATACTGCTCCTATGTACAAGAATATAACTACTATAATACTGCCCCTATGTACAAGAATATAACTACTATAATACTGCTCCTATGTACAAGAATATAACTACTATAATACTGCTCCTATGTACAAGAATATAACTACTATAATACTACTCCTATATACAAGAATATAACTGCTATAATACTGCTCCTATGTACAAGAATATAACTACTATAATACTGCTCCTATGTACAAGAATATAACTACTATAATACTGCCCCCTATGTACACGAATATAACTACTATAATACTGCTCCTATGTACAAGAATATAACTACTACAGTTAGGAGCTGAGATCTGTGTCCCTGTCTGTCATGGCCTCTGTACTAGTCAGATCTGGCAGTCTCTGTGTTGGCCTCTTCCTTCCATGTGTCATTTCTTGTCCCTTCTTAGATTTCTTCTTCTCTCTCTGCAAGAATGTAACTACTATAATACTGCTCCTATGTACAAGCGCTATAACTCCTCTAGGACTGCTCCGATGTGCGAGCACACAACCTTCATGTGCCTTTGAGGAGAATATAACTGCTATAATACTGCTCCTATGTACAAGTGTGGTCTGTCAGCAAGAAGATAACGGCTATATTACTTAGTGAAGGTAGAAGAGTATAACTTCTATAATGACTGCCCTACTGTACAAGGGTGTAACTACTATCATACTGGATCCTGACTGTGCCCGCTTAGTGTGTCCTTATTCTGAGGGTTTGCTGCACTGTGTCAGGCTGTAGTGATCTTTCCAGGGGTGTATATGTATTCGGCTCATCTATCTGAGCTTTCGCTGGTCTCCTGGAGCTGGAGCAGGACTGCCGTGATACTGCCCCTGTGTCCTAGTTCTGAGCTGATTATCCTATTATAGAAGGTGACTACTATGTACGCAGAGCTGAGTACGCGCTATAACACTCCTCCTCTGTACGAATATAACTTCTATAATCTGCCTATGTCAAGATTGCTGACTATACTACTGCTCCTATGTACAAGAATATGACTGCTATATACTGCCCAGTATTTTTAGGGTGTACTATAACACCCCTACATGAAGTGTAACTACTATAATACTGCCCCTATGTACACGAATATAACTACTATAATGCTGCTCCTATGTACACGAATATAACTGCTATAATACTGCCCCTTATAGTGTGACTACTGTGGTACTGCCCCTATGTACACGAATATAACTACTTTTTATTCAGTGAGGTCCTTGATCCTGCTCCTATGTACACGATTATGACTGACTACAATAGGAGCTGCACAGTCAGTATCCCTGTACATGTTTACATGGCCCCTGTACATACATGTCTCTACATCTGGCAGCCTCTGTGTGGGCCTCTTCCTGATCCCTGTGTCGGCTCTCGCCCCTTCTTACATTCTATCTTCTCTCTCTGCAGGTTTAGAGCCAAGGTTTTCGGGCGTCGCACAGTGCAGGCTTCTCACAGGAGGGCGCTCACAATCACGTGCCCTTTGAGGAGAAGCTGGATGTTGTCTGGTGGTGGTCTGGTCAGCAAGAGGACGCATTACTGGTAGTTTTGGTAGAAGAGACTTCAGTGATGTCCTGGTATGATGTCTAGGGGACTAGTGTTTGGCAATCCAGTTATATTTGGTGTTAATGCTGCACTGGTCAGGCTGGAGTCATCTCTCCAGGGGTGTATATGTACGGCTCATCTATCTGAGCTTATGTCTCTGAGCTATCAGGATGCCGGCCTCAGGCTGGTGCCGTGGATTCGGAGCTGATTATCCTATTATAGAAGGTGAGTACATGTTGCGGAGCTGAGTACGCGCACACACCTCTTCTGGGCGCACTTCTAAATGCCTATTGATTGCTGAATGCCTCCCCGTGTGCTGACGGGCGCTGTGCCCAGTATTTTTAGGTAGGATAACACACATGAAGTGTAACATTATGCACCGAGCCGGGCGCGGGCGCTTGCTGCTTTTTTTCTGCTAATGGCTCTTTATAGTGTGCGCTGTGGGCTAGACGCCTTCGCTTATTAACCCTTTTTATTCAGTGAGGTCCTTGAACCTGGTACAGATTTGTGACTACAATGCTGCACAGTCATATCCATGTAACATGTTTACAGGCCCATTACATACATGTCTCCTCAGTGTGGACCCTTGTGATACGCTCTCCCCCCTACATACTATGTGGTACGTTTAGACCTCTGGTCACACAGTGCAGGTATCACAGCTCAGTACACGGCCCCTGGAGATATGGATGTTGTCTGGTGGGGTGGTCCTGAGGTCATTCTGGTATTTTTGGGATTTTAGAGATGTCCTGGTATATATTAGGACAAGTGTTTGGCAATCCAGTTATATTTGGTGTTAATCTGCCCGGTAAGTGGATCTCTCTTCATGATATGGCTCTAGTGAACTAAGTATAGTATAGGATGCTTGTCAGGCAGGTGGGGAGGAATTGGGAGCCGAGAACCGGGCGGGCAGATTGCGGTAGATTGGGCGCAGTGAGCCGAGTGGGCGCAGTGTGGTAGATTGGGTGCAGTGAGCCGGGCGGGCGCAGTGTGGTAGATTGGGCAGAGTGTGGTAGATTGGGCGCAGTGTGGTAGGTTGGGCGCAGTGTGGTGGATTGGGTGCAGTGAGCCGGGCGGGCGCAGTGCGGTGGATTGGGCGCAGTGAGCCGGGCGGGCGCAGTGCGGTGGATTGGGCGCAGTGAGCCGGCCGGGCGCAGTGCGGTGGATTGGGCGCAGTGAGCCGGGCGGGCGCAGTGCGGTGATTGGGCGCAGTGAGCCGGGCGGGCGCAGTGCGGTGGATTGGGCGCAGTGAGCCGGGCGGGCGCAGTGCGGTGGATTGGGCGCAGTGAGCCGGGCGGGCGCAGTGCGGTGGATTGGGCGCAGTGAGCCGGGCGGGCGCAGTGCGGTGGATTGGGCGCAGTGAGCCGGCCGGGCGCAGTGCGGTGGATTGGGCGCAGTGAGCCGGGCGGGCGCAGTGCGGTGGATTGGGCGCAGTGAGCCGGGCGGGCGCAGTGCGGTGGATTGGGCGCAGTGAGCCGGGCGGGCGCAGTGCGGTGGATTGGGCGCAGTGAGCCGGGCGGGCGCAGTGCGGTGGATTGGGCGCAGTGAGCCGGGCGGGCGCAGTGCGGTGGATTGGGCGCAGTGAGCCGGGCGGGCGCAGTGCGGTGGATTGGGCGCAGTGAGCCGGGCGGGCGCAGTGCGGTGGATTGGGCGCAGTGAGCCGGGCGGGCGCAGTGCGGTGGATTGGGCGCAGTCAGCCGGCCGGGCGCAGTGCGGTGGATTGGGCGCAGTGAGCCGGCCGGGCGCAGTGCGGTGGATTGGGGCGCAGTGTGCCAGACTGGGCGCAGTGAGCCGGTTGGGCGCAGTGTGGTAGATTGGGCGCAGTGTGGTAGATTGGGCGCAGTGTGGTAGATTGGGCGCAGTGAGCCGGGGCGGGCGTCTCTGGGGAGACTGTCACACTGGAGATCAGGCCTCGTCTTTCTCTAGATGTGCCAGGTTTTCTGTACAATCCATCATTTGCTTGCTGACTGCACCAACCCTTCGGTGTAGTTAGGGATTACACAGAGGGGCCCAGTCACCGCCTGACCTCCCCTAATATCTCCACATATAATGCTAAGTGATTTTTCTAAATCCTTTGTCCCCTCTCTCCACTTTCTTCCTGAATCTCACAACACTGTACTCGCACCCCTACCAAGCCAGCAGACTTGTGGCTGCAGCTCTGGATATAACTGTCTGGGTTCCCCTCCCCGACCTCTGTTATGGCGGTGGGCTAACCAGTCTAGGACTTCTGGGGTATTGTAAATGTTTCTGTATTGATCTTCTATGTGACGCTCCAGCTGTCTAGGGGTGCCCGGGGTGTAAGAGTCTGACCCTGTCTGTATTATCCTGCCCTCTATGTCCGCCAGCATTCTTGTCTTCTCTATAAATCAGCCGTCGTTCACACACAACTTCTTCCTGCTAAAGGCGGCCTTCTGTTATACCATCTGATGCCATGTAGAGGCTCCTGAATAGGATCATCTTGGCGTCATACGTGTGGTATATGTTCAGTCATCACCTGACAGTCCTCCAATCACCCCCATGGAGGTTATATAGGGCCTTATACCCTTTCTGGATATAGTGCCGCAACGCAGAGAGCCACACAGCATCCATTTACTGCTCGGTGTACCCAGGTATTGTGTGTACTCGGTGTTGTGATTTGGCACAATATTACGCTGTATGGGCATTATATGGCACTCTGGGCAGCGTTTGCCCCATCTTCTCACAAAGCTGTGCAATTTCCACATGGCGTCTTGTCCTATGTTGTCCAGAGTGCCATACTTTGGTAAGTCTCCAGTCTCTGACACTGCGGCATGGAAGTCACCACTTACCTCCATCTGTCCAGCGCTCACTCACACCCCTAACGTTACTATACAAAAAGCTTTATGGGATGGGGGAGAGGACATCAGGGACCCTCCATGCAGACACTATGTATGCTCGGCATGTCTATGTTATAAAAGCTTGCCTTCTCTAACTGCGGGTGTCGTCCTGGTAATATGGCCGGTTATATAACTTCCTCCTCCTTCCTGTGGTTACTTGCAGGTCGGCTTTCTGAAGATCTTACACAAGTATGAGATAACCTTCACCTTACCTGCCCTGCAGCGACTCGGAAGGAATATTTGTGCAGTTCCTCTTCCAAACCTGAACCTTAAAGTGACGACCATCACAGCAGTGCCTGAAGGTAAGTCCACTGCCCGAGCTGCCGCTGACTACCCGCCAGACTTTAGTGATACCAATGAATGTGCTCCGTATGTCGTCTGCACTGACCAGAATGTGTCTCTGTTAATAAGGGGTTAAACGTTCTGAAACTTTCTCTATAGCCTGTGCAGATACACTGTAACAAATCTGCTGCTGTTAGCAGGATGGTCTTCAGCCTCTCTAAGTCTTATGGACGACCTGAAAGGGGTGATTTTTAGTTTGTAAAGAGCGCTTTGTGCCCTTTCAGGTCAGTGTGACCCTGTGTTGCAAGGGGGGGCTTATGCAATACTGCCGGAGAAATATATGGCCACTGTTGTCGGAAACAGTCAGCAAGCATGTGGTCAGTCACCCTCCTAACAGCTGAACTGGACTTCTGTAATGCAGGGGGCTGTAACTATTTTCTCTTCACCTATGACCTGGCATTATTACCGTGATGTTAGCCGCACCTATACATTATTCTTCTGGTCAGGAGGATCGGGGCACTGACAACCTCCCAATTCTATCTTGAGTAGTTGTCAGTGTCGCTCTTTTGAAATGGCCTTTTTGGCGTGCTGAGGGTTAAGTTTGCAGCCACCTCTAGATTAAGTCTGGATCAATATAAGGAAGGTGGAGCCGCCTTTAAGCAAGATTTGGGCTTTAAGTGACCAACAAATGACTGCAATGATCCGTGTCCCCGGGAAGGCTGCTCAGATTATAATTTATTCGCTCTAATCTCCTCACATCCCTGAGCTATAAAGCAGCAGCTCTGGAGGAAATAAGAAGTAGCATTAATCCTGATACACTGTGCCGCAGGCGTTAGAATCAGAAGCCGGAACAAAACACTCTTTTATAGATTTTTTTTTTTTTTTTGTCTGCAGATTGTGGGAATTGTGCAAAAGCAGCCGGTGTTTTATGAGTAACTAAGTAATTGCTGAATATTCTGCTGATTTATGTCCGCGCTCGCTGCAGACTCCTGGGAGACACGGTCTTCGCATTAGAAAACCATTAGGGTTTTGGGTAATGACTATGTTGTGTATTATACTGTCTATTCCCGGCTGCTCACCGCTAAGACCCGTTGGATTGTAGGTGCCTTGTCCAATACATTTTACAGGGTATTCCCTGATGCAGGCTGACATTGGCATGGCGCAAGGGGGTGAAGCATCCTTATTTTGTGACTTTGAGATTATTTCTACCCAAAGGTCAACTGTAACTCCCACCTAAGGAACAGCAAATGAGAAATCTTCCATGTAGTTTACATCTCCTAAGCTCTCCAGGGTTATTCTACAAACACTGTGTGTAGTTTGATATCTTAGTCATAAAGGGACCCCATAGCTTATTGCAGGTCAGTGTTATTTATACACTGCATGTTGTACTTCTATACTGCTTTTTCTCCAGAAATGGCTGCTGACTCTTGGGGAGGGAGGGAGAAATATATTCAAGAGCATTTGGAGCAGGGGGTATTACGTTACAGGTAATGCCCACTGAGCTCTGAACCTGCAGTTCCACAAGCAGACTTCGCAGAGGGAGGACATGGAAGCATGGGCAGAGGCTTTGAGAAGGGTGCAGGAGGCTGCTTTGCAGGAAACGCCTAGTGTACTCTGATATATGGTACTTGTGGAGATGCAAGTTCAGAGCTCAGTAGGTGTTTCCTATAAATCTTCTTACCCCCTTCTCTAATGAACAGTCTATATGCCTGTATCTCCTCCCCACTCCTCTTACATATGGTGCTTGTGGAGCTCCAGGTTCAGAGAGGTGGGAGGAAGAGATGCAGGAAGATGGACTGGTTCATTAGAGAATAGAGTGGGAAGTATTGCCCACTGAGCTCACAGGCACCATGTGGAAGTAGAGACCCTAAAACTTGGACTGGTATCCTGAGAAAATGGGGAGAAGTAGGTACATAAGTAATGGACACTGAGGTCTGAACAAGCACACATGTCGTCTGAGGTAGGAGGCACCGAAATAAAGGCTGACGTGATTTGAGTAAGGGGTAAGGAGCTTTCTGAGCTCAGCAGGCATTCCCTGTAAACCTGCAGCTCCACAAAACCATGCGTCAGAAATGAGGAGATGCAGACAGGTTCATTACAGATGGAGGTAGCGAGAAGTTTTACAGGTAACACCAACTGAGCACTGAACTTGTAGTTCCACAAGCACCATGTTAAAGCGATGAGCAGATACTGAAAAAATAGGCTGGAGTCCTGAGAGACTGAGTTTATGTAGCAACATCAAAAGTAATGACCGCTGAGCTCTGAGCCTGCAGCTCCACAAGCAGACATGTCTGAGGAGAAATAGACACAGAAATAAAGGCTGGAGCATTGAGAGAAAGGAGATAGGAGCTGCATTATAAGGATCACCTACTGGGCTCTGAGCCAGCAGCCGCACAAGCCCATGTATCAGAGAAGGGGAGGTCCTCGACTTTCCACCCCATGGCAATTGTCAATCGGTTATGGCAGTCTAGGAACTGTCTTTGTTTCATTGTGCTGCTACCAGGAGTGTCTTATACTCCCCTTGTCACAGAAGAAATGTGCATGCTCAGCTAAGCTAAGTGTGCATATGTATGCTGACCGAAGACAGGAGGAATAGCTGTTGCCCTGCAGGTACTGAAGATCCTTTGGCTCCTTTTTTAGACATAAGTTGTAGTCAGTGTCCACCATTCTCTATAAATACACTGTGCAGAGCTGGTGCTGTACTTCAGAGCTGCATTCATAATTCTGCTGGTTGACTTTCAGCAAGCTTCTTGACAGCTTCCAGTATCAGGGGCAGCTAGTTGTCTTGTGTAATATCTGCGCAGACACTGAACAAGCAGACAGATGAGGCTGCCCGTCAGCTGTAGTGTCTCTTACACAAGCCTTGCGTTACAGCCTCTGCTGGAGGATGAGGGTTGTAGTACGACGTTCATGTGATTAGCTCATCGTCTTCTCGCTCGCAGGGGATGAACCTTTTCTTTGTCAGACGGTGAATAGCTGCAGATGACACTTGTCTGGTCATTGACTGAGACGGGGAAATGTGACAGCTTAATGTACGTGGCGGACTAGCGGCATTTATACGTGATGGCTCTCGCTCCAGACGACGGGGGAGCTTTTGTTCTGTATGATCCTTCCATAAATGTCATCACTGAGGTTGTACCAGAACTGTTAGCAGAGAGTGTGAAGACAAGTCTGAGAACATGGCGCGCGTCCTGGATAAGAGGTCGTCTCCCCTATGTCGTGACTCCTAGTGATGCAGCATTTATTGCTAGAAGTACCTGATCAGGCAGCGATTGAGTCCTAGTACTTTGGAACGATCTCGATCGCTTATTATTGGGTTATATAGCTCTGATACATGGATGGACTGGGAGGTGGGGTCCACTTAATTGGGAGAATGGGGTTCCCGACTCGCCCCTACAGACAGTAGCTGAACTTGTCAATGAATCTGGGATAATCCGACGACCGTGTAGAGTCCTGAACAACAGAGATATGAGTGTTACTGCAGGTGATGAAGTGGACAGGGGGCGCTCTACCGCGAAGCATTGTGACCATCTGCAGGTCTCCATAATGAGCTGTAATTGGTAATGGATCCCTCCCCTGCCCAGACCCGATCATCCATTTCGGGAAATGATCTGGAGCCCTGGCCGACGCGTTATCCACCTAATGAGTTTGTGAAGAGTCCTCACTAATGGGAAGGTAATTGGATTAGGAGGCTGGAGACGAGGCGGACATCAGATGGGCTTTTATGTACGAGTGGTTTTAGGTTTCAGTTCTCTTCTTTAGCTTGGTTTTCAGATTTTTGTCTCAATGAATGGTAGAAGTTCACAACCCTATAGTCCAGAATATGGAGCAGTGTCTATATGCTTCGTGTAGGTCCGAGCTGTATGGCCGTACAGTACCGAGAGGTGATATGGTATGGTGGCCACCTCTAGCACCTCACAGATCCCAAGGACAGAAGCTGTGAGGTCCCTCTCCATATCTAGCCACTACGTCCTAGTACGCCGTCACCTTCTGTAGTGGAAACTCCTTAATTTTCTGTTCTGTAATAAGGTCTCCAGGGACGGTCTTGTCTCTGTATGAGGCTGGTAGAGTGCAGTAACACACAATATAAATGGTACTTCAGAAATGTTAATAGAATATTGACAGACTTTCTGGGATCTGTTTTTGCTTTTTCCAATTAAGCAATTAATTATACAGTAAATGAGGAGCGTCTGTTCCTGAGTCCTGATCCCAGCAGATGCAGCTAGATGACTAATGGTAGGGGGGTGGGAGCCTGCCTTCTAGTGTGTATGGTATACATTACCCATACGTGGGGTCTTCTTAGGGTGGCACTGTCTTGGATACATCCTCCCCTGGTGCCTCTTCTGTATACTTCTATCCCAGGCTGTCCCCCTCTCTGTATACTCCTCCTCCAGCCTTTTGCTGAATTATTTTGGCTGTTCTCCTGTCTGTACATAGAAAGGCTTGTTGTCTCCCAGCCTAGCAGCTATTCTAGTTTGCAGAGAGCGGCTGCAGATTGTCTTATCAGCAGATGAATGAGGCTGATTTACTGCGGCAAAACACCAGACATGGGCGGATGGATGGAGAATGTAAAAATACCAGAATATCTCTGCAGCTTAAAGGAACATTGCCCAGACATGACCATCAAGCGTTAGGGCTTTATCAGGCACGGGTACAAGACCTAGCCAGCCATAGATGTAAAGATGGTCACTGTACGGAACCTAGCCAGCTGTGGACATTGAGGTGCGGGCCCTGTACAAGACCTGGCTGGCTGCAGACATTGAGGTGCGGGCCCTGTACAAGACCCTGGCTGGCTGCAGACATTGAGGCGCGGGCCCTGTACAAGACCTGGCTGGCTGCAGACATTGAGGTGCGGGCCCTGTACAAGACCTGGCTGGCTGCAGACATTGAGGCGCGGGCCCTGTACAAGACCTGGCTGGCTGCAGACATTGAGGTGCGGGCCCTGTACTAGACCCTAGATGGCTGCAGACATTGAGGCGCGGGCCCTGTACAAGACCTGGCTGGCTGCAGACATTGAGGTGCAGGCCCTGTACAAGACCTGGCTGGCTGCAGACATTGAGGTGCGGGCCCTGTACAAGACCCTAGATGGCTGCAGACATTGAGGTGCGGGCCCTGTACAAGACCTGGCTGGCTGCAGACATTGAGGTGCGGGCCCTGTACTAGACCCTAGATGGCTGCAGACATTGAGGTGCGGGCCCTGTACTAGACCCTAGATGGCTGCAGACATTGAGGTGCAGGCCCTGTACTAGACCCTAGATGGCTGCAGACATTGAGGTGCGGGCCCTGTACTAGACCCTAGATGGCTGCAGACATTGAGGTGCGGGCCCTGTACAAGACCCTAGATGGCTGCAGACATTGAGGTGCGGGCCCTGTACAAGACCTGGCTGGCTGCAGACATTGAGCTGCGGGCCCTGTACAAGACCTGGCTGGCTGCAGACATTGAGGTGCGGGCCCTGTACAAGACCCTAGATGGCTGCAGACATTGAGGTGCGGGCCCTGTACAAGACCCTAGATGGCTGCAGACATTGAGGTGCAGGCCCTGTACAAGACCTGGCTGGCTGCAGACATTGAGGTGCGGGCCCTGTACTAGACCCTAGATGGCTGCAGACATTGAGGTGCGGGCCCTGTACAAGACCTGGCTGGCTGCAGACATTGAGGTGCAGGCCCTGTACAAGACCTGGCTGGCTGCAGACATTGAGGTGCGGGCCCTGTACAAGACCTGGCTGGCTGCAGACATTGAGGTGCAGGCCCTGTACAAGACCCTAGATGGCTGCAGACATTGAGGTGCGGGCCCTGTACAAGACCTGGCTGGCTGCAGACATTGAGCTGCGGGCCCTGTACAAGACCTGGCTGGCTGCAGACATTGAGGTGCGGGCCCTGTACTAGACCTAGCCGGCTGTAGACGAGAAAATGTAGTTGCTGTACGAGACTAAGCCAGCCGTAGATGTAAAGACGTAGTCCCTATACCAGACCTAGGAAAGCACTGATGTAAGGGTTTGTTCACACGGCTGAAAATTAAGAGAAATTACTCTTGGTTTTCCACTGTGGTAAGATCGAGAAGGACGTTGATTTTAATTTGGCGATCTGTCTCCCATAGAAAACAATGGGAGGCAGATTCCGGGCGGATTTGGCGGCGGAATCTGCCCCAAATCCACGGCATAGTCCTACGTGTAAACGTACCCTAAAGATATGGTAACTGTACAGGACCTAGCCGGCTATAGATGTAAAGATATTGTGAATTGTAGAAACCAAATCTCTCCAGGCTCGCTGCCGTTCTAGGACTTCTTGCTTCTGCGGATCTTCCAGAAAGGTTTCTTGACTTTATTTATTTATTTATTTTTTTGCAGTCAAGAAATTGACTTTATTACTGTTGTGTATTTTTCTTTCTTCTTCTTTGGAAATTGCTCAAAAATAACATTTATACAGCAATAACTCTTCCCCATCCTGACTATCCCGGAGATGAGGGGTTTTCTGACCGTTCCTCCAGTCTTGTGGTCACTACGTTCCTCTCGTTCCAGTTGGGTGACTGGATTCAGCTGTCGTGAATTTTTAGCTTTTCCGTTAACCAGTTAAGTTTTTAAATTTGGCATTTACGGAAAATTTTAGACGTTATCACTACCTGCGTCCGGTGGACCATCCTTCAAGCTCAGCCCACCTAGGTCATGACCAAAATGGTGAGACTTTATGCCTAGAACGAAGCTATAACTATTAGGTGGTCGTACAAGCAGATGTGTGTAGGGGCTGCTGAAGGTT